>CM055268.1:32710175-33170958 GCA_029237695.1 Conchocele bisecta
GTTAACCTGTGTTTTGACATTAACGTTAATGTCCTTTGACAGTTATGTTAACATGTGATTTGACATGTATGTCTACATGTTACTTGGAAGTTAGGTTAACATATGCTTTGACTTTTATGATAACTTTTCATTTAGTTTACAAAATATATGTTATTTTCATGAAATATGTGATTAAACAGCGACATGATAATGGGCTAAATAAACTGATTTCAAAGATTAGATATGGATGTAATGGATGCTGCAAACACAGGGTGTGGGATCACGTCGTTTCCGAATGCGTGATGTTTTTAGATGAGTTTAAAGTAGGTTTCCTTCAATAGTTTTGTAATGGAAAGACGGATTTTTATGAAATATAGCGGAACAAATGGAGCCAACATGTTGGCCTTTTTATATAGTATGCTTTAATCTGACAATTATGTCGTTTCAAATGACGAAGCGAGCAACCATAAACACATAACTCATCGTCTGTGGTGCGCTATATATTATCCAAACTCTCTGTTAGACATATTTAAAACAAAATCTGCTGTAAAAATGACGTCACATATTACGTCACGTCGGAAAATCAAATTCCGAAACGCTGGGAAACCACGTACTAGTATTCCAATATCCTGAACAAGTGATATTGAATTCGAAAATCAGCGTAAGTTACGTTGAAAGTTAGCATCAATTTCAAAGCACATGTAGTATTTGTTTTTCATTTTTTATTTATATCACGGTTATTCGATGAAAACGGCGATACAAGAAGCTAGCTAATGCCAGAGGACTATTCTATCTCAGTAACTTTTACTGACACGGATTTCAAAGATACACGATTGATGGATAAGTGCATAATATAGAAAGTACATGTAATACAAAATACGCCCTGAGGCGCAAATACGTCCACATGGAACGAATCTACAGTGGGGTCAGCGTGTAAGTGCACACACGAACGAACACGACAGGTTGGTTCCAATCTGTCGTGTTCGTTCGTGTGTGCACTTACACGCTGACCCCACTGTAGGCCCGCAGTGATTTTGAGGGTTGTGTCAAGGTGTTCGGCGAATATTCAACATATGTGCAGCTATAACATTTACATTATGGCTTCTGAGTTCATCTAAACGATGCGGACATATTTAAAGTGTACAAACGGGGTCACACCTAAAATTACAGGTGCACCTATATAATTTTGCAGGGTCACCTGTAAATACAGGTGGACCTATACATGCAAATAAGTATTGAGTGCATAAGCCGTTTATACCAACATACTGTGAAAACCACATTGATAAACACGACATAACTAAATAAATAAAGACAAACCCAATCTGAAAAGTCTTATTATCAGGCTGTAAATATAAATATAAGACAAGTGATCTCTAACATGTATTAGGTGTGGTTCGGTAGCCCAAACCAATCAGAACCCAATCTCCCAACACAACAACATATAGGTTGTATATATGTTATATCATCAATATATGTAAGTAAATTAAGACACACCCAATCTGAAAAAGTATATTACCTATTAGTATCAGGCTGTATATATACATATACGACAAGTGATGGACTGCCTTATCGAGGATTAGTACTGGGAAATTAACGAGACGATATGTACAGGTTCGTGTTGGCTAATACATGAAGCTAAACTAAATAAATTAACGCAAACCCAATCTCCAAGCATAACATATTATAACTAGTATGACAACCAATCTTTGCGATAATAATTATAAATAGATGAACCTATGTAATAATAAATATACATGTACATATCACTGCCCACCCCTCCCTCTGTACCATACACAATTCCGAACTTGCAACCTCTACCCCCAACTCCCACTGACCAATAATCGTCTTCCAATACTGGCGACCGCATCCTATACATTCTTTTCCACAGGTCGAGGTTAAGGATGGCAGCCAATCGCCTCGTGTTTAACCCTTAATTATACATGTTCTCTTCTTTTAAAATATATGTTGTAGAACCAAATGGACATCGTTGCGGTGTGGCCGGGCGCCGGGCACTAGTGAGCGACGCGTGTCGGAGTGTCAATAACTGATGCCGTTATTTGGACCGGCAGTAAAGCGCCGGCATTGGTCCCCGGTAGCTGTTCGATCACAGCTCTTCACCTCTACACCGACGTATGTGAAGTTGTCATTACTTGCCGGAGGAGGTGGTTTTCCCGGGTACTCCGGTTTCCCCACCATTCATCTCACGGAGTAATACAGTTTAGACCGGAATTGGCCGCCCGCATTACTCTGATTAAACATTATTGACTGTAATCTGCATCGTCTGAAATCAAAATTTAAAATTTTGGACCATGACCGGCGGTATGGCACGTGACCATTTCCTTATAAATTCAACGAAACTGTAAATTGGCAGAACAACTGTTAGACTGACACTTGCACACACACGCCACTCACTAATATATGGGCAATTACTATACCGCCGTGTATTATCTTCTCTTTTTCTTTCGTCTTCAGAATATGTGAAACACATTGTCATATAACCAAATAACAACAGATAAACGCCGCACCTGAACTCGAATAATAGCAAATCGTATATAACGATAAGCCGCGAAACGACAGTAGCTGGGCCCGAAAACATATTACATCATACTTTGTATAACCCAATATCGATCATTCCCTGCCTGCTATGTTTTGCCCTGTAGCCGATTTCATCAAAATTGCAAAGTATACTTATCTAGCAAAGTATACTTTGAGGGAGTAATCATTTATTTTTTACCGAAATGCATTATTTCATATAGAACTAACCGTTGCATATATTTGATGATTAAAAGTATGCAGAATTACTATACTGAATTTATTACATTATCATAGCCAAAATGGCTGTAATAATGTAATAAATTCAGTATAATAAAAATTAATAAATTTATCCTAAAATTGAAAATTTTCCCTCAAAGTATACTTTGCTAGAAAAGTATACTTTGCAATGTTGGTGAAAAAGGCTACTGACCAACCGTCAAAATTGCTATGCATGCTTATCTAGCTAAGTATACTTTGAGGGAGTAATCATTTATTTTCCCCGAAATGCATTATTTCATATACATGTAGAACTGCATATATGTGATGCTTAAACGTATGCAGAATTATTATACTGAATTTATTACATTATTTTGGCTGTGATAATGTAATACATTCCGTATAATAAACATTAATAAATTTATCCTTACATTGAAGATTTCTCCCGCAAAGCGTACTTAGCAAGATAAGCAGCATGCTTTGCAATTTTGGTGAAATCGGCTACAGGAACATATAAATAGTACAAAAATGTAAACACTGCAATAAAGGTATGCACCTGAATATTAAAAAAAAAACAATACAAAAACAATCTGTCAGTTTTAGTCTCCATATGGTCAGACACCGGACTATGTGGCTGTGACTGGATGCATAGGACTTTTTGGTTCTGCGAGTAGTTCCTGATCAAATTGCACGCTCCTTTAGTTTGATAACGATCTATATAGCTTACATGTATCAGACGCATGGCGGGTAATTTATTGACGGAATGGCCAACCGGGCAGGTTCTGATCAGATTGTGCGGATTCACAGGCTGATCATGGTCTATACATATCGTTATCAGGCTGCAGGAGTGTGCTATTGAATCAGGAGCTACACTGGTCACAAATCTCATAAGCCCCATTTCTCCAGTCACAGTCACATATCAGGTATGTCACACATGTGGCGGCTTACCATTTGGGCAGTTCTACTTAATGGAACAGTTTCAAACTTAACATGAACTAGTCCATGCCAGTTAGTTAGGGATTTTAAGGTATACGCCCACTCAGTAGGCACAAACTGTTCTTCAAAGGAATTAAATAAGTGTATACTTGTGTCACTATTCCACCAGTTCTAAAAAATACGAGTGCCCGCTATACATATACAATCATTTAGTAATATTTATTTTACTGACAGTGACGCGCGGTGGTATCAGGCTATTTTCATATGCAAATGAGGCATGATATGTTTTTATTACATTGCATATCAAAAAATAAATACACATAATAAATAGTAATGTCCGTTTACATTATAAGGAAACACGGTTATCAGTGTGGAAATTTACGTCTGATATGAAATGTATATTAACATAATGCCAATCAATACGTTGGGTAATGGTGAATGAATGTTTATTTTGCTAGAACATGTCTCAGATGATGTCTCTGATATAAAGAACAGTTTGTGCATACTGAGTGGGCATGTACCTTGAACCCTTTCAACCCTAAATAACTGGAATGAATTTTGATACGTTAATTTTCAGACCAATCCAAGAGTCTCACAACTATTTTCAGAATAGTCCATTTATGAAAAGTGGGGTGTTCTTTGTAACAAGTAATGAACATTACTTGCAAAAGTGCAGATCCTGATGAGACGGCTCGTCACGAGCCGGCTCATCTGGATCTACACTGTTTGCAAAACCGCTATAGAGGTACGTAGTGTTGAAAGGGTTAAATACATGGAGCCCGTTTCACTAAACTTCGTATGATAACAAAGTTCATACTTAGATTTTATAAGTTGCTTTAAACACTAAAGTGGCTAATTTTCCATTTTCCGCCAACAGCACTAGACATGGACACATTCACTAAAATTAAATATCAGTGCAAATGTTATTATAAATTCCAATTTTGCACTTAATCGTGCGAAGTTTAGTGAAACGGGTTCCATAATATGAGCGATAACGAATGTCGACAATGACGGCTTACCATTTGGACAGCTTGGACAACAATGACCAGGCGAGCGGACGGCGTCCACACACATACCATAGGCGCAGTCAATGGCTATACACGACACCTGGTCAGGCCCGACACATCTGGCAAATCGGAAACCGTCTGTGTTAATCCTGCCCAGGGATTAGTGCCTGCCACTAAACTTAGTACGACTAAAATGTTCGTAAGTGCAAATTTATGATCGTCTGGAAATTCCAATTGATGGATTTTCATTTATTGAACATAGGCTGCATATGCAGCCTATACTCAATAAATGTAAATCCATTAATTATTTACAAGAAAACAATGTTAATGTGAAATTTTTTATCATAATTTTGCACTTACGAACATTTTAGTCGTACGAAGTTTAGTGAAACGGGCCCCAGATTATCAACAGCTATTGGTAATGCCAACTCGGAATCAAGCAGTTTTATTGATTGTGCCTGAGCAGTAGCAAAGCTCAGGCGCAGCCAATTAAGCTGCTTGACTTCAAACAAAATATATGTTTTTTAAATAAAACAACTTGACAAATATTGGCAATATTAACGCAGGCGGTAGTGTACATAAGTTTCATTCTGGCCACAAAGCTAACTTTCCGGACTTAAATGTTCGTAAGTGCAAACTTATGATAGTTTGTACATTTAACATTAACATTTTTTCTTGTAAACAATTGCAGCCTATGCCCAATACATGTAAATCCATCAATTTAATTTTCCAGACGATCCTCAATTTGCAATTACGAACATTTTAGTATTTCATGTATTAAATTAAGAAGGAAACTGAACGCGTCCATGATACCTCTCAATAAATATGGGGCCCGTTTCACTAAACTTCGTACGACTAAACTGTTCGTAAGTGCAACATTATGATAGTCTGTAAATTTCCCATTAACATTTTTTTCTTGTAAACACTTATTGGATTTACATTTATTGAGCATAGGCTGCATATGCAGCCTATGCTCAATACATGTAAATCCATCAATTTAATTTTCCAGACGATCCTAAATTTGCAATTACGAACATTTTAGTCGTACGAAGTTTAGTGAAACGGACCCCTGATATGTCGCATGAAGCTTCCGGGCAGTTTGATATGTAAATATGACACCTGTATGTCGCATGAAGCTCCCGGGCAGTTTGATATGTAAATATGACACCTGTATGTCGCATGAAGCTCCCGGGCAGTTTGATATGTAAATATGACACCTGTATGTCGCATGAAGCTCCCGGGCAGTTTGATATGTAAATATGACCCCTGTATGTCGCATGAAGCTCCCGGCCAGTTTGCGGACCCCGCAAGCGTTTTCGAAGATTTATGGACACGTAGGGGCACCGTATAGCCCGGGTCTGGACGTTGAACATGTACAACTTACAGACACGGGCTTCCTTCCTACGTAGATAGTAGATGACGGTGCAGACGAGAGAGAAGAGGGACGCGTTGCTCGTGAACATTATCACCCCGTACGACCTTTAAACAATTGTATATGTCCATTGCAGTGCCCGCACGTGCACCTTACGGAACCCATCGCAAGAACCCGTGGCCAAGAACATCATGAGACCACGCAGAAAACCCGTAGAACGCCCGTAGACCACCCGTATGCATGTGACTGTACAGACATCCCAAGACCACTCGTAGGTTTCATCTGACGAATCTCCAAAACCGAACACCAGGATGGCTGTCAGGGTGTCCGGTTTAGATAAAACAAAGTAAAATTATATTACATTGTGAATCAAGTATCCGTAGAACCTCTTTAAACCGGAGAAACAGGCAGTCTTTGTATTATTAGTTGTATGGGTTTCATTCATGTATACTTATTTATAATGATAATGCCTGTTCAAGTTCGCAAAGAACAGCCGCATACCTTGGCATAGTCAGACATCTGATTTACAATGGAACATCTCTGTTTAGAGAGGTTTCACTGTAAATCAGACGTTTGAAATGTCCGACCTCTGTTCCGTGTACGTGTTACCTGCATGGGCTACACACGTGGCCGAATGACTGTCCCACGTTGTACCATTGTCCGCCGTGTGTACATCCGACCATCGTCGTCGGCGGCATGGTTGGCGGTGGCGTTACCGGTACGGAGACGGCAAACGTCGCTAACGTCGAACACATGAGAATGGCAAGCATAGCCATATTGAATTTTCTAGTAATGTTCTAGCAATGTTCTATAACGCTTCAATAATGATATATGTCGGTTAGGATAGTTGCATAGTTGCACGTATATTAGTATCAACGTCTTATCTATCATTGTGTCGTGGACAACTGGGGGCCGTTTCAATAAATTTCGTAGGACTAAACTGTTCGTAAGTGCCACATTATGATAGTCTGTAAATTTCACATTAACAATGTTTTCTTGTAAACAATTATTGGATTTGCATTTATTGAGCATAGGCTGCATATGCTCAATAAATGCAAATCCATCAATTGTAATTTCCAGATGATCCTCAAGTTGCACTTATGAACATTTTGATCGTACGCAGTTTAGTGAAACGACCCCCAGGTAATAATCACAATAACGTTCCAGTTACTTCACACTGATGAAATGAAACAATGATCTAGCTAGGAAAACAAACGGCATATTGTTAAAAAATTGTTATTCCGTGCTGTAACCCATTTACTAAATGTGATATGACACACGTGTAATAACACCTGGAGCAAATTTGATTGACTGGCCGCACCACCCTACTATTCATGTATTCGTATTTTGCGCCCACGGTATGTCAAATTAATAAAGTGGAGACGTTTTATGCACCGAGCCTCTGACGAGTTTCACAAATATAAGTTCACTGTCATTGTAAGCACATCATATTATTATACGGGAGCCCGTGCTAACAGTTACAATACCATTACTTAATCACGGACGCTTCTAATGGGGCTTAAGACACTTTAACGTCACCGCCAACACAACGCTGCTGTGCCGTACCATTAGGGACGTTATTTGGAACATCTTCATTTTGTTCGTGTGGTACTACGCTAGTGCATTAAATACGAATACATGTTAGGCTGATGCGGCTAGCCAATCAAACTCGCTCCGAGTGTGTCACATCACTTTTATGAAATGGGTTACAGCTCGTAATAGCAGCGTTTTCATGTGATAAAAATGGTATTGTCTACATAGGCTTACACAATAATAATGGACAATGAATGCTAAGCTTAACCCCATATTAACTGTAATTGACAGGGTCACTGACCTCTTCCATGATGCTAGTACATTGGAACCCGCCTCGTCAGGGTGTCCGGTTTAGAGAGGTTCCATTGTAATACATTTCTCTAAGGATGACAATACCAATGTGTATGATCACGTGGTTACAACAGCAACAACAAGTGCTGACACTTCCAGAAGCCCTCCGATTCAAAGTACGTGTTCTTTTATTGTATCATTATTATGTAACCTTTTGCGAATAATCGATTTCCAGGTCTACAGACACGGAAATCGATACTTCGCAAAAACGACATAAGTATGTGCCGAACTCCCGGGATCACCAAATGAAGACGCGTTTGCTGTGCCATATTTCATCAAGATCCGTTGCTTATTAAGGAAAATATCAAATAATACTTATCTTGGAGTACTTACCTAAAATTTCAATTGATGGATTTACATTTATTGTGAATAGGCTGCATATGCTCAATAAATGTAAATCCAATAATTGTTTACAAGAAAACAGTGTTCATGTGAAATTTACAAACTATCATAATTGTGCACGTGCGAATATTTTACTCGTACGAAGTTTAGTGAAACGGGCCCCAGGTCTCTACCACAAAACGTTACCTCATGAACAGAATGTCATGCCAGTACAAGGCTCGGCTCGGAAGCGGAAGGAATTCCGAGTTGAACCTCGGAATTCCTGCGCGTTCACTATCCTTAGTGTATATACTTTGAGGGAGTAATCATTTATTTTTCCAGAAATGCATTATTTCATATAGAACTAACGACTGCATATATTTGATGATTAAAAGTATGCAGAATTATTATACTGAATGTATTACATTATCACAGCCAGAATGGCTGTGATAATGTAATACATTCAGTATAATAAAAAATATACATTTTTACTTAAGTTGAACATTTCTCGCCCAATTTGTACTTAGCAAGATAAGTATACTTTTTAAATTATTGAAATAGGTTGCTGGTATATACAACAAAATATCAGTGACTCGGAACGTAATTCAAAACTCACAAGCCTGCACGAACACAGCAGACGTATTCACGTTGATCCAAATGACGTGTCCAACTCGCTTGTCTCCAGCCGAAAACAGAGAATCTTCGCGAACGCTCGTCTGTAGCGTTTGTTCTTCCAAGCATAAACGATAGGATTGACCATCGAGTTCATAATTCCGAGAAAAACTAAGAAGTTAGCGACCATCACCTTCGTAGGCGTCACCTCGTAAACGGACGTGAACTGGATAATGAAGAACGGCAGCCAGGAGATTTGAAAGAAAAGCACAACAAGGGCGATAATCGTGTTCATTTGTTTGCTTTTCTTAACAGTTCCGTGTCCGTTGTGTGGTCCCGTATCGCTGTGGATCTGATTCACGTGGCGCCGCACGATCGAGAATATTCTCACATATGCTAGGAACATCATTATACATAGTAAGCATGCTTGGCCGCTGTTGAAAACTATAAAGTATTTGTCCATGACAAACTCGTACAGACAAAATGGCGATGTGTCAAAATTGTTGACGCCAAATGCGGGGATTAACGCCGGCACCAGAGCAACTATCCAGGTGAAAACTATCATGACGTACGCCCGTTTCTCCGTCATTATGGTGACGTAATACATTGGGCGCGTGATGGCCACATACCGGTCAATGACGGTGCAGACGAGAGAGAAGAGGGACGCGTTGCTCGTGAACATTATCACCTCGAAGCGCATCAAGCAGGCGTACTTGTTGGTCTCGAGCTCGGGATAGAAGAAGAAGATGACCTGGTATGGTAGCGACAAACCAAGTATCAGGTCAGACAGCGCCAGGTTCGCCACGAAGATCCCCGTGATGTCCCGTAGGCTCCGGAAATAGCAGACAGCTAGCAGTACCAGCCCGTTACCAATGACAACGACGACCATGATTGTCAGTTGAAGGGTTATCATGATAATGGCGAATGTCGGCATGCCTGTGTCCGGTTTGGGACCTGAGCTAGAGTTTGTCTGATTCATGGCTGCTTGATAAAACGTTCTTTCTCCAGCATATGGTCAATAAAAGTAAATCCAATAGTTGTTTACAAGAAAACATTGTAAATATGAAATTTACAGACTATCATAATTTGCTCTTACGAATATTTTAGTCGTACGAAGTTCAGTGAAACGGCCCCCTCTTATCGTAAAAGGATAAATTGTTCAATTTAAGTTCACGTTAAAGGTGCATGCCCACTCAGTAGGCACAATATTATTTATATCAGATACATCATCTGAGACATATTCAGGCAAAATAAACATTCATTCACCATTACCCCACGTATTAATTGGCATAGACGCAAATATTCACACTGATATCAGGGGCGATAACGGACGTTAATATTTATTCTCTGTATTTATGTTATGATGTGCAATAGTCATACTTTATAATCTATCAAAAATATTATTTGTTCAGGTGACGCATTTAATTAGTATAAATAATTAAAAAATATCATGCCGCATTTGCATATGAAAATAGCCTGATATCACCGCGCGTCACTATTAGTAAAATACATATTATTAAATCATTATATCTGAATAACGGGCACTCGTAATTCTTAGAACTAGTGGAATAGTGACACAATTATACACTTATTTAATTCCCATAAAGAACATTTTGTGCCTACTGAGTGGGCATGCGCCTTTAATTCATTGTAAGTGTTGTATCTCGCATGCATCAGTAAAGTTAATACAGTCACGCCGTTTCGATGAAATAATCCGTTTGTCTCTAACACGTATCAATACTACTTGTATACATATATAAACACTTAAACGAACGGACTTGTAAATTGTCAATTGAACGGGTCACTACGATTGAAGGGGATTAGTGGAATAAGAGGGCTAACTCCCTTATGGAGTTAGCCTACTTATTCCACTAATCCCCTTCAATCGTAGTTTAATATAAGAGTGTTGTCACTGACACAAGATATTGTCTATCTGACGTAAGTGAATGAATCTCTCTTGAGAACTTGGAAATTGTGGCATTTCGTTTTCATTAACCTACAAACACGCTATCCATGCATTTTTCCATTGCATGTATATATCTGATACACACCGGAAGAAGGATGGCTAAGAACTGTGCGTAGGATATTTATGTCATTATACAAGTAATTGTAATTACCCAGTATGTTGCTGTAATTGGAGAATGGGGCTTGATACAATATGTGCCTTCTCTAGCGCCCGATCCACTCATACACTCCTGCAGAATGATGATCAGTGTTGCTGGGGTCCGTTAAACTAAACTTCTTACGACTAAAATGTTCGTATGTCCAAATTTAGGACCGTCTGTAAATTTCAATTGATGGATTTGCATTTATTGAGCATATGCTGCAAATACAGCCTATACTCAATAAATGTAAATCCATATAATTGTAAGCAAGAAATGTTAATGTGAAATTTACAGACAATCATAAGTTTGCATTTACGAACATTTTAGTCGTACGAAGTTGAGCGGCCCGTCATTTTCAGACTAGCTGTTTGGAAACCAGTGTAAACCATGAACTAAAGATGAACGGGTTGGTTTACGCTCAGGACTGGCCAGAAAGGTTATAAGGCACATTACTTCTGTCACAAACACATAAATATTATTATATGTCGCTGCTAAATGGGATTATCTGTTTTGCGACCAGTGTAGCTCCAGATCAAATAGAACACCCATGTAGCTTGATTACGATCTATATTGATTTTTGGAAGCATGGTGGGTGTATCATTGATGGAATGGTGAACAGTGCAGATCCTGACCAGACTGTGCGGATAAAAATACTGATCTGGATCTGAGTGATTGCAAAACCCATCAGCCCCATTTCTCCAGTCACGGCCACATAGGAGAAACTCCGCCTGCTGAGATAAGTAGTGAGAACTAAACCGTTGGGGAGACAATGCTATCTATGGAAGATGCGCCGCGTCTACTTTCTTTGTAGAAATTGTCATATGTAATAGCTTCATATATATGGCTGTGACTGTGAGGAGAAATGTGAACTATGGGATTTGCGACCAGTGTAGAACCTGATCAGCCTGTGCATCTGCTCGTAATATATATCGTCATCAGGCTACAGGAGTGTGATATTTGATTAGAGGCTACACAATTCCCATAAGCCACTTTTCTCCAGTCACAGCCACAAATGTGATTGGATATGTGTAAAACATAAATACGAACATTACTAACATACATTAATCGGCCAGGTCATCATGTTGTTGCGTTTGACATACACATCACATGATGAGGCGGTCACATAAAATAACTTCATGAAACACGTTCTGAATATATTAGAGGACACTATGCTATTCTCTAGTTTATGCAAACTTACGTAAAAAGCATAGTTTTTGAAAATGTTTGAGAATGTGGTGTACCTGTAACGGTACTTACTTAAAGTGACTGCGTCTCAGGGGCCGTTTCACTAAACTTCGTTCGACTAAAATGTTTGTAAGTGCAAATGTAGGATCGTCTGGATATTTCAATTGATGGATTTACATTTATTGAGCACAGGCTGCACATGTTTATAATAGTGAAAGATATCTAGCGTTGCAAATGCTATTTATTTTTCAGTATTATAAACAACTTTTTACCAACCCACATTTTTGCCGGACGAATTATACGTGCAATTGTGTACAGGAAGACTATACAATATACAATTAAACTATTTTTCTAACCTGTTTCATCACTTTAGATGTCATATCTGTGACCCTGTGCCTTTATACAAATACAGGGTGCTATAATCATGCACACAAATGTACATGCATTACCATACAGTGGGGTCAGCGTGTAAGTGCACACACGAACGAACACGACAGGTTGGAACCAACCTGTCGTGAATTAATTCCGCATGAGCTGTGAAATTTATGTCTGCTTTCAATGTCATTTACGGAAGTTATTGCATGTTTTCCTATTTATATCCGCGAAATACGGTGATACTTCATGGAAGGTTTACAATTCCATAGCCAATGTGTGAAATTGACGCGTATGCCTTAGTTACAGCGAATGGGTTACATGTACGCCGATGACATAATTATCTACACATATATATCTCAGCGGCGCAGGAACATAATTGCCAATTACTCCATTACTGTAAGAAGATTTACCTTGATTATAATTCTAGATTATACCACTCCACATAATATATAATGTACATTTATTTCAATCAGAATTTTTTTTAATTCAACGTGAAAATTGCCGTACCCGGATAAAAAAATCTCCAGAAATAGAGACGAACGTTCATTGGTTATAATGGTATATCAGGTAAAGTTATCTTTTGCTCCAATAAATATCTTCCATTCCAAAATCTGGACCATTCTTCAGAAAAGGCAAGTTCTTAACAAAGAAAGTGTAGGAGCATTCAAGGTTCGTAACAAATAACAAACTAAATGCATATGTAAACTCGTAAGAAAAGTGTCTATTTAACACCTAATCTTTCATGTTGAACAAACTGGGGTATCATTGAGGTGTTAATACTGATATATGATGTTCTAAACCCATCAGTTGCTGTGTGTAATATCGTAAAAATCGATTGCCATCTTGGACGCCATCTTGGATCCATAGGTTAGCACCAACATTTTGCAATTCATGCCGTCAGTTTTATAATATTTAAGCTAGATTGCAACAAATTCACCTACCACATATGTGGGATAGTTGCATTTTTCATGTTTTTCGTGGTGACAAGATATACCTGGGTTGGCGCTATGAATTTTAAAATAGTAGCCGACATGAATTACATGTATTAGCGTGAAACAACAAAACAATATCACTTTACATTTGCTCAAATATGTGTCAAACATAGTTTTTGTTTTCAAATAATTTCTGAAATATTAAAATGGCTACTGCATATACAGGTTAAAACAATATGATACAATCGGCCTTTCGCTCCAGTCCAGTTGGGAATCCAAGGCTGGTTGTGGGACAGGAACACGTGGTGTCATTATCCGGATGATATACGTCGCCTTCTTTAATCACCGTGCCGTCAGACGCTCGGCAGTTCCGTCCTGAAATGTCAATGTAACTAAATGAAGGGGTTAAGATTACAAATCAGCTGCCATCTTGGATGCCATATTAGATTAGCAGGGACGCAGCAAAACTTTGAAATGTATACAGTTTGATAATATTAAAGCTACAACACGCACATCACGTGGCCAGTTAGCCCGAATTTCCTGGGCCCGGTTGCTCAAAACCTCTGTTAGCTTAACGGACTGTTAAAGCCTTAACAATGTTAAGGATTTAACAGTCCGTTAAACTAACAGAGGTTTTGAGCAACTGGGCCCTGGCTGTCACGCAGAGCGAATTGTAAGTAAGTAGTGTAAGTCGCCCTGCGTGACAGGCACAACATTCGGGTTAGTGGCCAGTGTTTCTCAGGACTTAGAAGCATGCCTCCTGGTATTTATGCCCATTACATTAATTGATCTGTGAATGGAAGAATGGAAATTATGATTTGCGTGCACAATCCAGCTCATGATATGTGATCCCAGAAATGGGGCTTATAACCTATTATATTCAGCCCGTCTGGCAGTGACTTATCAACGAGGCTAATGTCTGTTCCACTTAACCTGCCCAAATGTTACGGCCATTTAAGCTATGCAAAAACAATAATATTTTCGATAATATTAAATTTTATCAAAATTTAAGAATGAGCCTTCTTTTTATTTCGTGAAATTCGGTCAAATATTGATTTTATTACGAAAAATGAGTTCTCTATGGGAATTTAACATAGGGGAAAAAGAGGTGGAGAACCTGGAGGAGGAGTCGAAAAACGAAACAAATTGGAAAATGATTCTGAAATATAGTGAGATAGCTTGGAAATGATACAACTAAGAAAACAAAAGTTACATTTTGAAAATCGGGCCACTATTTTTGAAATTAGAAAAGTTTCCCCATGTTAAATCCCCATAGACATCTTCACTCTGTGAAGATGTCTATGGGGATTTAACATGTGGAAATTATTTTTTTCGCAATAAAATCAATCACAGACCTAGAATATTAGACCAACTTCCACGAAATAAAAAGTAGGCTCATTCTTAAATTTTGCTATAATATTAATATTATCGAAAAAAATATATTGTTTGTCATACCGCAGATAAGTTTATCGGCTTTTGATTGGCTAGCTTGCCTGGTCATATATATTACATATATATTACATGACCTGCCAAGGTCGTCGAACATAGAGCAATTGCGATTCCCCTCCGGCGCCTCGCGTCCAATGAAGACACATTTTGAAAGCGTCTAGCGATTGCGAATTGTATACCTCATTAAACACAATAAAACCCCGAATTGATCAATACAAGTAACAAAGTGTACACTGAAAACCAGTCTTTATTGTTTATTTTTCCATAAATATTCTTCGATCATCAAAATATGAGCGAAACATTAGCCAAAATAACGAAAATTGCTTTTCAAATCTCAACACGCTTCGCCTCGGGTGAACATACCTCCAGACGGGCAATATTACACCATATAGCCTGTGTAGAATCACAATAACTTTTAATGTTAGCACATCGAATCTGACACGTGAAACAATGTACAAACATGTTGTAGACGAGAAACTGTATAGTTAAACTCAATACAATTCTATTCTATTCTAATTAAAGTTATGGTGTGCCCCTGTTTCATAATTTGCGTTATTCTCATTTTCGCACAATGCAGCTGGAATACTACGGAACCCCGCAGGGGACATACAATTCTTTTATTTCATGATTAGTAATTCGTTCCCGCTGAATAACAATTATTTTCCTCAATTTAACAATTCGTTCCCACGAATTAACAATTCGTCCCCACGAATTACTAATTAGTTCCCACAAATTAACAATTCGTTCCCTCAATTATTTCATGGGAACGAATTGTTATATCGTGGGAACGAATTGCTATATCGTGGGAACGAATTGTTAATTCGAGGGAACGAATTGTCAAATTGAGAGAACGAATTGTTATTTCGTGGGAACGATATTGTTAATTCGAGGGAACGAATTGTCATATCGTGGGAACGAATCGTTAATTGGAGGGAACGAATTGTTAAATTGAGGGAACGAATTGTTATTTCGTGGGAACAAATTAATGAAAAAATCCATGTCCCCTGCGGGGCACCGTAGAATGCTGCATTAGTTAGGCCATAGACAAGTACATGTACATTGATTCTCGGATACGGGATTTGCGGAATATGACTCGGGAGGGCGGATTTTAAAATATATGTTGCTTGTTTGAGATGTTCGTCTCTGATTTGTTTTCAAGTCGCCAGGGCCCGGTTGCTCAAAGCTTCTGTTAGCTTAACAGACTGTTAAATCCTTAGCATTACTAAGGATTTAACAGTCTGTTAAGCTAACAGAGGTTTTGGGCAACCGGGCCCAGATGCATATATGTTCTATAAAGGTACTATAACCTCTTTGTACGTGATACATCATTAGATTGTTGTCAGATATGATTGGATTTAACATAGTTGTGCATGGTAATGTGTTTTATTGATCAATTATCATTTTATTTTTTCTCCATGACGATAAAATGCTCCAATACGCAGAGTTTTCTGACGCGACGATAGCTGATAACCACAGTTTCTAACATTGTTGTGATCGTGCTCGATCCAAACTTATGTCAGGTCAGTTAGTGAGGTCAAACTATAAGGAAATACTACTTAAACGTGGACTCCCATATCCCAGGTTGTAATATATAGGAGATATATATTTATTTCCGTTAGATATACATGTATGACATTTTCCGGGCGGAAAACAATTCATGTATCATTGCCGGACGTGTTAATGGACATCCTTATATTGTACTTTGATATCAAACATTAATTTCCACTCTTGACATTAGGGCCGATAAGAAACAACTATTTATTCTTCTCAATTAATCTTTGATTGATGCAAAATGAACCTACTTTTTTATCTGGCGAGAATTGTTTTTTTGTTGTGACGCGTTTAATTACCATAAATAATAAAAAAAAAATCTAGCCTCATTAACGTACAAAACTAGCCTGATACACACGCGCGTCTCCATCAGTAAAATAAATATTGCTAAACTATTATATCTGTATAGCAGACACTTCTATTTTTACTTTTACAACTAGGATGAGCCGGCCCATCTGCATCTTCACTATTTGCCAATGCCACGTGCACTATACAGGTTTATGGTGTTGAAAGGGTTAATACCGTTTTTTGTTGCCACCTATTCAAATGAATGATATCACCTATTCGAATAAGTGGTATTCCCTATTCGAATGGATGATATCACCTATTTGAATATGAATGGGTGATATCACCGGTCTCGAATAGATGATATCACCTATTCCGATGGCTGATATTACTCATTCAGATAGGTGACATCACCATTACGTCTTGAATCAATATCACCCATTCAACTGAGTGATATAATACATTCAAACAGGTGATATCACAAATTATAGTATACAGTCCAAAACAGTACCCTATAAGAAAGCGGGAAAAGTTAACAGAAAAAGAAAAATGTTCGACTAATATAAAAATGAAAGCAAACAATGATATAGACATGGCATGTTAGTCTAACCTGCTACATACCATTGGGGCATGTTGGACAACATTTTGTTTTGTCGTAGACGGCATCCACACATTCGGTTGACATACAGTCGATGACCAGGCAGGATACACGGCCGCCCATTAGGCAACTGAGAATAGTACAAATTGGCAAAAATACAAGACCTAGTCTGCTTGACCCATTATAATTGCCAAACATACAATGCTAGTGCAGTTTTATTGTACTAAACCCTGTTCATTTGTGTCACGGACTGTGTTGTATTGTAACCGATAGCACGCTGTATACAATTCCCATTGGAACATATTGCACTTACTGTTACATGTATTAGTTTATCTTCCATAAGCTTTGCTGTCTGTAGCTATCACTGCTAGGGATTACACTGACAAATAACCGTTCGCCAATACTCAATGTCTCCAATGGCAACCCAGTTACAAAACAAATGCTGCTTTTCTATGACATATGTCCATTAAAACATAGTTTAAAGGTACACGCCCACTCAGTAGGCACAAATTGGTATTTATAGAAATACAAGGAATTAAATAAGTGTATACTTCGTGTGTCACTATTCCACCAGTTCTAAAGATAACGAGTGCCCGCTATACAGATATAATCATTTAGTAATATTTATTTTACTGATAGTGACACGCGTTGGTATCAGGCTATTTTCATATGCAAATGAGGCATGGTATTTTTAATTATTTATAATGAGTTAATTAAATGCGTCACCTGAATTTTTTTTTTTTCGACAGGTTATAAAGTATGATAATTGCACATCAAAAATTAAATACAGAGTATAAATAGTCATGTCCGTAAACATTTTTAGGAAACACGGTTATCGCCCCTGATATCAGTGTAGAAAATTACATCTGATATACAATGTATAATAGTGCCAATCAATACGCGGGTTAATGGTGAATTAATGTTTATTTTGCCAGAAAATGTCTCAGATGATGTCTCTGATATAAAGAACATGTTGTGCCTACTGAGTGGGCATGCACCTTCAATTACAGATTTACAACATATGTACAAACCCATTGTACATATTAATATTAGTCGCCTGAAAACAAATGGAATTATTAAAAAAAATGTTTATAATATAATACTGGAAAAAATATTTAGGTTACAAACGCTAGATATTCTGCAGTCAATGGCTTATAATTATAGTAATATAATTCCAGCACACAAATATTTACACAATTCCCTAACATTTGATTGGTCCGTTGCAAGTCTCCGTCCAAAAGTTATATCCCAGTAAACTCCATGCCGAACTACTTTCCGTAACCGTGAGGCGCAGTTAAACTAATTCTTAAGAAAACGGAAAATAAAAACATTTTCTTGATGAATTTATTTCAAATGCTGGAATTATAAGGAGTGAATGGCCTTTTTGTGGAATTTATCGGGGATATAAACTTGGAAAAGTCGCGGGAATACTGGACGAGGCCTTCCGGCCTTCGTCCAGTATTCCCGCGACTTTTCCAAGTTTATACCCCGATAAATTCCACAAAAAGGCCATTCATTCCTATATTAATTTTATATTTGTCATTTATCTTTACCGGCAAGGACTACAGGTGTCGCCAAAGGATTGTCCGGGTTTGTATGCGTTCCCATCGCGAAAACATCCGGGTACTGTCGACGGCGGTGTGGTTCGGTTCGTGCACGTAACAACAGCTGCCAGTGCGGAGCACAGTAGCGCGAGTGAAAGGGTAGCCATGGTAACACCAAACACGGTTCTTTCATCCTTAAAAGGCGGGAAACTAATAGTGTAGACTGCTGTATTTCCATGTTTTTCTTTATAGCTTTACGGAAAAATATATTTGGCAGCATATGAGAATCGTCTCCACTGGAGACGATTCTCATTCGCTGTCAAATATTCTTGTTCATAAATAATTGAAAATAGCAGACGACACAGCAGACGACACATTTAAATTCAACAATGAATATATTATTCGGTAGTACACACACGTACACAGAGGTAGCTAGTGAATATTCGCCAATCAAATCCTATTATATACCACACGTGATCCCACGGTTTCCATTGCGACCGGAAGGTGATGTGGCAGAAATTGTCATTGGTCATTTAATTGCCTACTATAGTGATAATGGGCCTGGCTATAGAGATAAGTTCCCTTGTCACACACACCTATAAGACACGCCATGTGATTTTGTACCTAAGAAAATGTGCTATATCTCATGAACAATATTTACTTAAATTACGATATTTTCCTTCATAGCTAATGTGGAATTATATTTCGCATTTGCTATGAAAATGTCGTCATCTTACGACGTCATTTGCAGAAAATATCGCAGTTTATGTACATGTCGACATATACATGTACATTGTTATAACACTAAGATATATTCGCTGTAGATAACGTTGGCCCACGTAAAGCCCATCCTAAAGATCTATTGGAAACAACTTCAGTATGTTTTCAGGAACACCCTTGGCAAATATGGTTTGGTTGGACTTTCGGTCTGGTATTGCCTTAGTCAGTTCACCAGGGCCGGGTTGCTCAAAACCTGTTAGCTTAACAGACTATTAAATCCTTAACGGTGTTAAGGATTTAACAGTCCGTTAAACTAACAGAGGTTTTGAGCAACTGGACACAGGAGAGTAAAGGGTAATATTTTGAACTAATTCCCTGAGTTTCCACGGGTCTGTGCAATAGTTCCGCGTGCATGGGCAATAGTTCCGCGTGCCTGGGCAATATTAAAAACTATTTCACGCCTGAAAATCATGACGTCATGAAGATTACGTCATAATATGGACAGAAATCAGTGCAGTGATAGCGTTTTAAGTGTATCAAGAGAACACATCAACGCAAAAAGTGCTGTTGTTGAAAAACAACAACAACAACAACAACAAATAAATCGTCAATGTCTAATGGCTGGTATTTAAGGCAGTAGGTCATATATAGATACACTCAGCTTCAATGATAATTGCTTACTAAGAGTGATGTGATATATGAATATAACATATGTAAATATTGTCTTGTTACTGCATACTATATGATACATTGAGTTGCCATCTCCACCATCTTTGTATGTACAAGCCATCGTACAGTTTCAGCACTTCGTGCGTTTGACACAAACAGCAAATACTATGATAGTAAACCAAATAAAATTTGTGCAACACATAATAGACATATATGAAAACGACAAGCTATATATATTATGCCAGCAAACTAAACAAAAGACGAGATATCTGAGGATTTCTCGCATCAATCTCAAAATAAATTTTGATGTGTAAACTTTTCAATCTGATGCACAGCCTATGTTAGTGTACACGTTGTCCGTAGGTAAAGCCATATTTACTCGCATAGTAGGTGAGTAGAAACCAGGGACAATACACTCAGGTAACTGCTTACATTGCACTGGATGTGATAGCTAATAACAGAGTACAGTAGTGGGTATATGTGGTATCTGTTGTGTGGTTGGCAAGGTGAATGTGAAACATCTCTAAACCGTATTAGAGAGGTTTCACTGTAAATCAGTAATCTGATCAATCTGAGCCATAGTTGTGTGCTGTGCGATCTTAACACCTGAGATAAATGACCAAGAAGCTCATTTGAAAATAAGATCACAGTTGTTTTCTTGGTGTCCAGTTTAGAGAGGTTACACTTTATATCATAATGACATAAATGCATGTACGAAGTGAATGTCGTGGGTGCTGCTGTACTGAGGAGTTGCGTGTTTTGAACTGTTTCTATACAGGTCGTGAGTCCTTTTTGTCATTTCTCGCTTTTTGTCGGCCATTGACAATTCTGTATCATAATTACAGCTTTACTGCATCGTCGTGGGACAGTGGTATAGGTGTCGGCAATCCGCACAATGGTGTGTGGGTTACGAGAGCTACATTGGGGTCAGCGTGTAAGTGCACACACGAACGAACACGACAGGTTGGTTCCAACCTGTCGTGTTCGTTCGTGTGTGCACTTACACGCTGACCCACTGTAGCAAACGCACGCGGCTTCAAAATAAATTATACATTATTAAATGTTTATTTATAAATTGATTGAGATCTCACTAACTCATCACTCACTCATATACACACGTCCGTTGCAGACAAGAACGTTTTTGCCCGCTTTCTCGAACGTCGATCTTAAGTAATACGTATTAATAACAGGTGGTCAAATGCAAATTTAAAACACCCATTATGATTGTGTGGCCGGAGAATTTCCCAAGTTCAACGTGGACTCCACAAGTACGACCTGGACAAATGGGACATTTATGTCATCTTGGGATTATTATACCGATAGACATTGTCCCAGACCTGTTATATGTTTGATTTACAGTGTAACATCTCTAAACCGGACACACTAGGGACATCCCATGGTGTCCGGTTTAGAGATGTTTCACTGTACTTATGGTCTAAACCGTGTTTGTTGACATTTTCTGCAGACTGGATGCCACAAAAGTGTTCTGCTATTCATTATTTAATAAGCGCTTTTGTACGCGCATTCATGTCGCGCATCTAACATTCACCAGCAACAACTGCGCAACTGCTACGCACAAGAGGCATTTACGTTATGGACCGGCAACAGTAAGTTGTGGACCGTAGACAAGGCGCAATACGTAAAACAGAAACGTAGCTACTGCAATAAAGTTGGTACAATGGAATTGATGTCCCCAGTGTGTCCGGCTTAGAGGGGTTTCACTGTAAATCAGGCATTTGATCATTCTGAGTCATAGTTGTGTGCTATGCGATAACGAAATGGCATTACCACCAGAGATAAATGACAAAGAAACCCATACAAAACAAGATCACATACGTTTTCCTGATGTCCGGTTCAGAGACGTTCCACTGTATAATACTTGAAATTACAAATAGCTCAAATTCACACTGGTATTTTAACATAAATCTAATTGGAACATGTTGACATGTTAAATAACCGCATATAGGTTTATGGAAATGTGATGTCCTTTTGTCCACCAACTACAAAGGCCAATGTGAACAGAATATTATTAATGGGATAATAATATAGAAGAAGTAATAATACCGTTGTAACTCGTCACAGCAACAAGGGACATATTGCGTTTGCGACTAGTGTAGAGCCAGATCAGTCTGATCTGAGTCTACATCGTTCGTCATTGAGTTGATGAAACGCATATCTTTTAACCATTTCACCCCAAGTAACTGGAATGGATTTTGATATGTTAATTGTGCAATCAATCCAACCGTCACAGACTGGTTTTCAGACTAGCCAATTTATGAAAAGGAAGTGTTTTTTGTTCCGAAATATGAAAATTACTTTTCAAAAAGTGCAGATCCTAATGAGACGGTTCGTTACGAGCCGGCTCATTTGGAGCTGCACTGTTTGTATAAACCGTTATAGCGGGCTTTCGGGTTAAAAGGGTCAACATAACTTTAGCTTGGTATCGGGCTTCATAGTCCATGGCGGATCATGGACTGCATGGCTAAAAATCGCTCAATACAATGTTTTTCACATGACTGTTCACACATCTGAGACACGCCATGTGATTTTGTATCTTCATAAAATACAAAATTTGCAATATTTTCCGTAAAGTAGTCTGAAAGCTTTGTCAACTTTTGACTTTATTTCTGAAAAAACGTATTTAACGAAATTACGCAGATACAAAATCACATGGCGTGAGTCATAATTTATGATTGAACAGGATTTCATAATTCACAATGATCACAGCACTTGTGTCCGAAAATCAGATATAAGTAAATAATGATTGATGTTCCGTTAAGGACGTTGAAGATTTGCTGACATATGTCGTAACATAACGCATCAAAGCAGGTTCTCGAGAACGTGTACATCGAATTTTCAACGTCACTTGTGGATAACTACCAATGTTCGCGGCACGGTCCTGGGGGCGGTTTCACTAAACTTCGTACGACTAAAATGTTCGTAAGTGCAAAATTATGATAGTCTGTAAATTTCACATTAACAATGTTTTCTTGTAAATAATTAATGGATTTACATTTATTGAGCATTTGCTCGATCTTAAATTTGCACTTACGAACATTTTAGTCGTAAGAAGTTTAGTGAAACGGGCCCCTGGGTCGTTTTGTCATTATTTTCGTTTGCCCCTGGTCGTTTCACCCTATATATATAATGTTTCCGAATATTGTAACTATGGTACCATAATGACAAACAAATAAAATACATATTAACATAACGCGGGTACAATATTCCTGTCATGTTAGCCACCGCGAGTACGAATCTGTGCTGGGAAAAACTTACATGGTTCGATTTGGTACAGAAGCGATTTTTTTCTTTTTATAACATGGTTTCATTGGGAACGTGATTTTTTTTCTTCAGAAACGTCGGTAGGGTTGGTGACATATTTGGTAGGGTCGGGTTCACACAACCCAGGACAGTTTAGGCCTAGGATACAAAATCTGTGTATAAATATGTATTCGTGTCGCATTCAAGAAGACAATCATTTTGATTGCTTCAGTTCAGATCGGTCAAAACAATTATAATGCTTAATTCAGATTTCGGTGTTAGAGAAAATAATTAGATACAGCTCTGCAAGCAAGGACGCTATGGCTTAGGCTCGTGTTTATTTCATTTTCCGAGGATGTTCTAGATATATAATTCCAGCACAAAAATATTTACACAATTCCCTAACATTCGATTGGTCCGTAGCAAGTCTCTGTCCAGAATTTATATCCCAGTAAACTCCATGCCGAACTACTTTCCGTAACCGTGAGGCGCAGTTAAAATAATTCTTAAGAAAACGGAAAATAAACACATTTTCTTGATGAATTTATTTCAAATGCTGGAATTATAAGGAATGAATGGCCTTTCTGTTGAATTTATCGGGGATATAAACTTGGAAAAGTCGCGGGAATACTGGACGAAGCCTTCCGGCCTTCGTCCAGTATTCCCGCGACTTTTCCAAGTTTATACCCCGATAAATTCCACAAAAAGGCCATTCATTCCTATAATGTACTCGAACTCAATCATTTTGATCGGTCGATCCTCATCACATGATCGGCACATCAAACTGCTTGATTTCGCCTATGGTAACCGAGTACATTCTCCGACAGATATCTTATACCAGGTTTATGCTTACAGCAATAAAATTTACTTGAATTTCTAATGAGACGGTTTATTTATTAATGCTTTCAGACTCTTTTTTAACACCTTTGTGAAACGATTGACACGTATTCAACGGGCGCACAATGAGTTTAATGTATTTTATATTCCGTTTTCTGACTCCCCATGAATAGGAATCTATATCTTCATTTGCATTATTTACATACGCCGCTATTTGAAGTTGATTTTAGCGATCGGATAAATGATTTTTAGTTCACAATAGTTGTGGAAATCACAGACGTGGGACTAAAGTAGTGTAGAGGTAGGATATATCAGAGACACGCCATGTGATTTGTACCTACTGTCTGTTCCACGTTTTGCTGCCGACGAACTTTTGGCTGTTAAACATATTAAATCTAAAAAATATTTAAAAGTAAGTACTTTTTTATCAATAAGAAAAAAGTCACCCTCCCCAAAAAAAGTTATTTGATAAAATTCCATCAACAAGAAAAAACATTGATTTTAGTACGAAAAAACGATTTTCCTATGGGAATTTAACATGGGGGCTAAAAATAGATTTTAACTTAATTTTTTTTTATTTGTGGACCGATTTTCAAAATCTAACTTTTGTTTTCTTAATTACATCATTTTCAAACTATCTCGTCAGGTTTCGGAGTCAATTTCCAAAATTTTTCGTTTTTTGATCCTTCAGGATCAAAAAACGAAAAATTTTGGAAATTTACTCCCCATGTTAAATTCCCATAGGAAACTCGTTTTTTCGCAATAAAATCAATATTTGATGGAATTTCATGAAACAAAATATTTTGGGGAGGGTGACTTTTTTGTTATTGATGAAAAAGTCCTTACTTTTAAATATTTTGTAGTAGATGTAATGTGTTTTTAATAGCCAAAAGTTCGTCGGCAGAAAAACGTGGACCAGACAGTAAGAACATGTGTGATATCTCACGAAAACTATTTACAAAATTTAGCTTTGTCAATTTCGTCAGTTTATGTAAATATATTTCATGAGAGAATCGCACACGTTGTTACGTGCAAAGTCACATGGCGCGTCTCATCTGAAAAATTGCGACCCAGTGTCGTATGTCATTCTAAGTAATAGACAATAATCTGACTCGCCATTTACGGATGTTTATAATACAGTGGAACCTCTCTAAACCGGACAGCATTGAGGCATGTAATGTCTAAATCTGGATGTGATGCGTTTCAACGGTAACTAACGTGATCATATGTTCATGATTGCATTTAGCAAACACGCCCTTTTCACGAATTACAGTGGAACCTCTCTACACCGGACACCCTGGGAGGTCCCCAGGGTGTCCGGTTTAGAGAGGTTCCACTGTAAAACAGACATATGTCAACTTCGAGACACGCATGGGTGATTTGCGATCATGAACACACATTATCATCGTATATAAATGGCAATTAATTCGATCAAAATTAAGTAGAACTAACTGTTCTATATGTGTTCGGTTTAAAGGGGTTCTACTGTAGTGTGAACTTTCTCAAATCCGGACACAATCGGGACTACACAGGATGTATAGTTTCATGAGGTTCCATATGTATCGGTCAGAACATTCAAGATTTACTTTCGAAATCTTGTCGATGTTTTCTAAAGTGATATATTTGCAAGCAATTGTGGAATTAGTTGCGAATAATAACTCTTGAAATCTACCCCCGTACCGGTACGAGAGTAGATTGCAAGAGTTACTGTTTGCAACAATTGTGGAATAAACTCATAACAAGTTCTCGATATGACTTTATCTGCATGTTAATTCTCACAATATCTAACGCATATTCTCCATTTCATCTCGTACGTGCAAGACAATGCTATAATCATATTCCTGCTTCGTCCGAGTAATGTTACAATTAATATATCAGAAAACGGGTGACTTTGTTAACGTTCAGACAAAATCACTAAATAAATTTAGACAACAGCGCGTATCTAAGGCATATACGGTTATGCTTAAAGGTACATGCCCACTCAGCTTCACACCGCATTTCTGCCTCGAAATAACCCACCACGCCTCTTATTAGGCAGGGTCCTTTGCAAGATTTCTCTTTTGTTTAGACATTGCGAAAAGTGATTTGATCGACCCGATTTTCGTATTTATACAACGCACGATTAATTCACTCAGCTAAGGCAGGGCAATTAATACGTAATTGTTATCAGAAATTCGTTCCCACGAAATTACAATTCGTTCCCACGAAAGAGCAATTAGTTCCCTCAATTTAACAATTCGTTCCCACGAAATAACAATTCGTTCCCACTGGAACGAATTGTTAATTCGTGTGAACGAATTGTTATATCGTGGGAACGAATTGTTAATTCGAGGGAACGAATTGTTAAATTGAGGGAACGAATTTTCATTTCGTAGGAACGAATTGTTAATTCGCGGGAACGAATTATTATATCGTGGGAACGCATTGTTAATTCGAGGGAACGAATTGTTAAATTCAGGGAACCAATAGTTATTTCGTGATTTCGAGTTAATAAAAAGAAATCCATGTCCCCATCGGGGCTCCGTAGAATCATATTGACAGACGCTGCAGATCCTGATGAGACGGTTTGTTACAAGCCGGTTCATCTGGATCTTCGGTGTTTGCAAATGTTGGTCATGGTCTGATGATCAAGCTACTATATACAACGTGCAGCATACTATGGACATTGGCAGTTTTGTACGTTAACAAAATATCGTGGTTTGAAGCTGTCACCCAGTCCAATCAGCAATTACACGTGGATACATTATAACATACAATCGCTTCTTTGCAAGTGAGTTTGTCACAGTTTTCTACATGACATGTCACAGCTTTCTGCAGTCGGAGTAACATGGAACTGATTTTATTGTCACTATGCCGGACTGGCATTGACTGATTTCCAATATAATGTTTGTATTTTTATATTGAAATTAATTCCACGTGATATCACAGCGAGCGCTGTTTAGGTATACCAACGGGTTCAAATTGACGTATATTCAAAGCTGGATATTTATCGGGTTTGTGGCTGTAAAACATATACAGAGTAGTAGTAAGGGAGTCAAAATGATACCACTTACCGTGATATCATTTATAACCCTCTATAATACCCCCACCACCCCCGAAAAATCAAAAATTGGTTAACGAGGAAAATTGTCTCACGACAGCAAATTTTTGGAGAAAATAATTTTGAAAAGAGGGAGTCAAAATGATACCACTTCCAACCAAAAGTTGGTGGTGGTATTGTAGTCCCAATTATATTGGTAATTGACTTTTGAAAAAAATCGAAATCATTAATGCAAGTACAATAGTTTATATTCAAACACCTCATTTTTCTCCTCCGATATAGCTAATTTATTTCGCAGATCAGCAACTAATTCTACCAGCTCCAGTTTACCACGTTCACCTTTAGCCACCTGACAGCGTAGTTGCTTATGTCTACAAAGAGTTTGGGCACTAACGAATTTACAATGACATCTGGGGCATTGAAATTGTGGGGGCACACAAGGAAACTTTCTACGTCTCGCTAGATGCCTTCGTAGATAGTCTTTACACGTAAGCGTCTTACAACAAGTCACACACTCCATTATATATGTATATAACCTATGAAATTTATCTGTTCAATTGGACGTGAAAAAAACATGATGTAAATTTTTCACGTCCAATTGAACAGATAAATTTTATAGGTTATACAAAAGTATATACAGAAAATATGATAACGCCAGAAACTAGAGCAGAAATAGAAAGTTTGAGAAGAGAAGCCGAATCTCTAGGGATTACTTATAGTAAACGGTTGAGAGTTAGGGGGTTGACAAAGCTAATAATCGCCACAAGAATAAGGTGTTTATGAAGCGGTTTACCCGCGCCTATAAAAGAGGGGCATTTAATGATATATCCAAAGCGGAGGAAGTTGGTAACAGAATTAAAAAAGAAAGTATTCCGGAGTTAAGGGCTAGTGTAATAAAACCTTCAAGCACCAATAATTTGTCTCAAATTAGACACACAGGTGACCAAATACCAAATAATAAGAAATAATCTATAGTTCGCGCGATAGTGGAAAAAGGTGAAGAAATATTGGGGGCTCACGATGAAACATTGGAAAAGGTAGAAAATTGAAGACGGGTAGTTACATTATCCTTTCGTAAAAACATTGGCATTAACGGGTTTGAACGTATGTCCGATAAACTCGCTCCTTATATAACAACCAATTTTTATTTGAGATATTCATATTCTTACAAGCAAGAACATATGGAGGAAACTAAAAATGGAAAACCTGTAACTATAATAATGCATAAAAATCTCGGTAGCGAACCAACCACTATCATCAATGAAAACCGTTAAAAAATGGCTGTCAGATAAGGAGCAAACACGAATAATGTCCGATAAAATAGACAGACCGAATACAAAGTGGAAGTTTGTAAGATGGGTAGAGGTTTTCGTAAAGCTAATACAGGGCAGTAGAGGAATAGATTTGGGACTACAATCCAAAGAAGCAGCAGGAGGAGAACTTCCAGAATGGTTGAAGAATAAAAAAGGTATGTATTCTTTAGATAAGTATAATGATGACCTTTGTCTGTTCGGGTGTCTAGCTATACATATGACAGATAAAAGACCCGACAGATGTACAGAAAAGGCGAAAGAACTTAGTAAGCAATATTTTGGTAGTAATGTGGTTTCACCAATTCCTTTTTCAGATCTGAAAAAGGTTGAAGAGTTTTTTAAAATCGGTATAGAAGTATACCAACCCACCGAATGTAACGTATGGTGGTTGAAAAAGGTACCAGCACACTATAAGGCAATAGGTAATAAACCAATGACAATAGGACTGTTTAATAATCACGCATTTCTGATAAAAAACCTTAAAAACCTATCTAAAATTTACGCCTGCGATAATTGCAAGCAGAAATTCACGAAAGCGAGTAATATGAAGAGACACGGACCAAAATGTATGAAAGGTGAGACAAAAGTAATATGTGATGGTAATTATTTAGAGCGCCCGCGTTCGTCGTTCGAGAAAGCGTTCTACCCAAAAAGTTCTAACAGTTATGGGGCGATCGATTGGATGTACTCTGTGGAAAAGCGGGAGGGAAATCACATTCACATTCACCACGAACAGTGAGGACACGGGGTGAAATATGGGTTTTAGGAGGTCCAGTAAAATGATACTGTACGGAAACCAATACCGTATATCAATATCACGGCTGTTACTGGCACGGGTGTGAGATTAATGCAAAGCATAGAAAAGAAGAACGCGCATCCACTATGAGAAGAGATACATAAGAAGCAAAGAATTCAACCTAGTAGTTATGTGGGAATGCGAATTTCAAAGAACGGGTAAAGACATAAAGATCGGTTGCGACACGATTTTGAGGCATATTTCAACCCAGAATTTGAAACTCTCGGTAATAATCTAGAGTACGAAGCCGAGCACGTTCCGGTAAGCGTTATTATAGGAGATAATTTCTCAGGAACAGTAACTCATATTTGTGATAAAGATCCCGCAAAACTTACAGAAAAATTCGTAGAAGATTTGAAAGTCAGGGGAAAAGCTATAAGAGAAGAAGTGTGGTCAAGATATGGGTTTAATACAGAACATTTACGTAAAAACCAAATCGCCAAGATCGAACAGTGGATAGAGCAAGTACCGGTTATAGGTTTTAACAGCAGTAAGTACGATATAAACTTAATAAAGAAATACCTAGTAGGCGAACTGGCATCAACAACAAAGAAAATAATGGTCGGAAAACGTGCAAACGCAACAATATTTCTATTTACTCCAGAGTTTAGATTTCTTGATGTAATACTTTATCTAGGACCCGGTGCAAGTTACGATAGTTGGATAAAAGCCTACGAATGCAAAGGACAGAAATCTTTCTTTCCTTATGAGTGGTTCGATTCTTCAGACAAACTGGATTACCCAGGACTACCGGATATAGAGAATTGGTATTCCAAACTATCTGGGAAAATGTTAATAGATGAAACAGAATTAAGTAAATGTCGTAGAATTTTCGAAGAAAATAATATGAAAACTTTCAGAGATTGGTTGAAATATTATAACGATTTAGATGTAGCACCGTTCCTAGAAGCGGTGGAAAAAATGTGTGAATTTTATAAACACAGAGGTGTGGATATTTTCAAAGATGCGGTAACACTACCTGGAGTAGCTATACAATATTTATTGAGAGGAACCATTAAAGAACAAAAATCTTCAAAGATGATTATACCGGAGGATGCTCTATATGCACCAAAAGAAGAAACATACGAAATGATGAAGGACGCTCTAATTGGCGGTCCATCAATAGTATTTACACGATATGCAGAAGCTGGTGTTTCAAATATTAGAGTGGGTTCCAAAACAAACCTTGCAAGGCTGTTTTGGGGTACGATGCAAACGCGGTCATATTTATCTACGTTAAATAAAGAGATGCCGTGTGGGAGAGAAACTATACACCATATAGATACCCCACATAACCCTAAATTTATTAAAAAGTTTTGTAAAAGAGTTTTATCTGGAGACTGGTTTGGGTTTGCGGAGGTGGATATAGAAGTTCCACACAACTTAAAAGATAAGTTTTCTGAAATGTCCCCAATATTTATAAACAGAGAAGTAGAGGTTGATGAAGTTCCCACACACATGTTAAAATATTTAAAAGATACTGGCCGAACAAGAGGAGATGGAAAAAAATTGGTGGGATCTATGACCGCCACTAAAGTATTGCTGTACGCGCCACTGTTGAAATTGTATTCAAAACACGGCCTAGAAATAAATGGAGTTCATCGTGTTATAGATTATATTAGCGGAAAACTATTCGAATGGTTCGCAAAAGAAGTTACAGCCGCAAGACGAACAGGTGATGTAGAACCAAATAAGAAACCAGTAGCCGACATAATGAAATTATTAGGAAACTCGTGTTGTGGAAAAATGATAGAGGCAACGGAGAGACATTTAAATACGACATATACACAAAACGAAACCTGTGTTGATAAAGCATTACGATCTGCATTCTTTGACGATTTGGAAGAGATAGGAGATGCGTACGAAATATCTTCAAGAAAACTCAGGTGTGCGGTAAAGAGACCATTCCATTGTGGAATAGCGGTTTATCAACTAGCTAAATTGAGAATGTTGGAATTTTACTACGAATTTCTAGACAAATACGTAAAAAGAGAAGACTTTGAATTAATACAGATGGATACAGATAGTATGTATATAGGAGTTAGTGGAAAAACGATAGAGGAATTGATTAGACCTAACTTACTAGACGGGTTTGAAAAAGAAAAAAAAGAAATGGTTGGCTTGGGATAAATGGAGCGAAAGAGAGCCCGGACTTTTCAAAATGGAATTTAGCGGAGATAGGGCGATAGCGTTATCTAGTAAGTGTTATTTTGTAGAAAAATTTAATTCCACTAATTTTGATAATTCTAAAGAATTAATTAATACAAACTCTGCGAAAGGAATGTCCAAGAGAACTAACAATTTAAATTGGGATAGATATAAACGAGTACTAAGTGAAACTACAGAAGATGGAAACACATTATAGATGTAGCACAAAATAGAGGATTTAAAATGAAAGACGGCGTTATGAACGTACTGTCAACAAAAATTAGGACTCTCGGCATACTACGATAAAAGACGCGTGTTACCAGACGGAATACATACAGAACCTCTCTAATGATTTATTTAATTAATAATTTTGAAAAAATTAAGAAAATTAGCAATCTAAAGACTCTGACGATCCGGGGGTAGCTGGGTGTCAGAAGGCACCATAAGAAGTTCTTCGCGAACAAACCCTCGAGATGGCCCATCATCCAAACAGTAGAGCACGGGCTCATCAGGTTTGGTAATAGATCGATCTAGATGATATACATTGAGAGACCACACGGGATCAGTCGTGCGGCGGCTGCCACCTTCGAGCTCTCCCGATTGATAGAGGTACCGGACGTCAATATCCGATGGAAGCCGTTGCTCCTCTAAACCAACGGGTCGCCCGCGCGAGACGGCAGAGGGCTTGCTCGTCACCCTTTTAAACTTGATAGCATCTACAGGCTTCTTACCTATCAATCTGGTCACCTCTCCGTTCAGTGCGCAGACCACGACGGGCAGTCTGGCCACCCACTCGGTCGATCGCGAATGAGGGTCTACAAGTTCTTTGGCGTATTGGTGTCAGAACAGTCTCTCAGCCAGGGTTCGATTGAAGCGCTCCACGATCCCCTGGTCCCGGTGGATGTTGACGCGGCCGCGTCTGACAGAAACGTCGTGCTTTAAACAATAGATGGGAGACCGCGCCCATGAACTCGCGGCCGGGATCGACCTGGAGAAGATTCGGCCATTTGAGAGGACTCCTCTTATATATTCGGGAAAGAGCCTCGGCAACCTCCTTAGACTCTTTAGTGGACAACGGCTCAGTCCCCTTATAACGACTCGCTACGTCAACGATTGTCAGTGCGTACTTGTACGTCTTGCGACCGACGCGATCGTGAGGGAGAAACAGGAGATCCGCGAAATATTGTGAGGCGCGGGTAAATAGATCTGCCAGATGGCCTGCTTCTTGAGCCATTCCTTGACAGCGTTTTCTGAAACCTTGGTCGCCGCCGCGAGGTTCTTGATGGCCACGAGTCCCTTCCAGTAGCCGCGGGGGCTGTAGTACGTGTTCGCCAGCTTGCGCTTTAGGCGAACCGACAGTTTGGTATCAAGTTTGCGCGTGTTCATCGTATGTGATGTATTCTAATATATCGGACAATCTCCAACATGCCCTCGCCAGATCGTCCGGTAACTGCGTCGTTAATAATAAACCTTTGTTGGAAGTACAATTGCGATTGGGGGTTAAGTTCTGAAGGAACTTAGGAAAATATAATTCATCCAATCCCCCGAGATTGGTGGAGGAATCTAACATCCGCTTTGCGAAAAGGGTGGCCGATTTTTCGTCCTCGCGCCACGTCTCGAGAGAATCTCGGGCCAGACGAATCATACTCTTTGCACCAGCTATACGGTGTTTAAGGGCCGTGTAGCCCACATCGATCATAGCAAAATAAATTTCGTCAACTGACATCGTTCTATATATATATATTTATAAAAAAAATTATTTAAAATAATTATTATTTTTGTAAAAATTATTAATTAATTTGAAATCTCGATTGAATATAGTAGCCGACGAGACCCACCACACCCATTCCCACGACGATGAACGCGATCTCGCGATCTTTCTGGGGCTCTGACGGTACATAGAAATCTGAAAGTTAGGGCTCGCGATCCAGTCCCAATTTCATTGGATCGAGACTTTTCTGTGGATATGCCAGCGCTTACTCGCGGTTGGCTTCTTCAACGTTCTGGAAAGTTTGCGCAGCGTGATTTTCGCGGCGAAGCTCTTCGTTGACCCAGTCCAGATGGGCGGTTCGTTTTTTCGACCATGCTTCCTTTTCGCTATTGAGTTGTTCTACAGCTAAATCGTGACGCTTGCGCTCCTCATCCACGTTCGAGCTTCTCATTTTAGAGAATATAAAGTTGCTTCCGCTGAACGCCAATGCGTTTACAAGCGCACCACCTACTATTACTGCGATTGAAGCCATTTATTTCCATATATTAACGGGTAGAATTCCGGCTTTAATTAGATAATCTCGGGTCCAAACTGCGGCCGCTACATCTAAGGTCGCGAGCCCTATGTCTCTCACAGTAAAGTCCAATTTGGGAGCGGACCCTCCTACGGCCATCTTTGATAGTCGAGCATACCCGATACTGAAACCCGATATCACCACGGCGTGATAAAGCGCATTCACTATCATTTTACCATCTTGTTCAGCCATTGTTGATAATTATAATTATTGCATATAAAAGGGATCGCGATCAATGTTTAAATGGGGCGCATCCAATCGCGATTGGTGTTTCATAACTGTTTTTGGATGAATTGATGGGGGTTGTTTTCTCGATAAGGATTGGTGTAATAGGGGGTATTTCCACACGCACAGGGCACCAGCAACTGCCAGACCACCACCAACAACCGAACTCCAATTCGTGAATTGGGGTTCAATCGGATTCGTCCAACCTCGATTGGGTGCTGAGTGTGCTTCCAATTCTTGAATTGGGGGTGTTGTTGTACTCAACACTGTTGAACCTGATTGCTCTGTCTTCAGATGTTTTGCTCTCTCCGTCCCCGATTGCAACGACTGTTTAGCCTCTCGAAGCTCGGCGAGTATTTTATCTTGTTTAACTTTTCGGGTGGCAGCCGCCGCCCTCCCAGCTGCCTGCCTTTTTGGGTTTTTATGTCGTGCAACCCCCAACTCCAATCGCGATTGGGTTGGAGGATCAATCGGAGTTGGAAGTGCTGCAATCGGGTTCAACTCCAATTGCGATTGGATCGGGTATTGCTGTTCCGTCACTCTCGCAGGTGTGTCTTGTGTCATCATTTATGATATTAATATTAGGGCTTATAGTTCGTGGGCATATATGTCCAAATTGAGAGTGTTTACCCGTGGTCAACGCGGTTGTCAGCGGAGCTAAGTACATTCCAAACTTGTGATAAATTGAGCAGCAGGCTGTTCTAAGAGTGTGACCTATAAAAGGGTCAGTCTCTAGATCGTCAATCAATCCCGCGGTATTTGGTATAGGGAGAAGTATACTAACGGCGGTTGCGTACAAATGAATAGCCGCCGATCCAAGAGTTTTTGTCATCTCCGCACCGAACCTACATTCGTATCGCGCATACATTTTATCGATCTCCGCATCTGACATCTTATCCACCTGAAAAACTGAGAGACGCCTACCGGATAATGCTCCGATTGTCCCCCAGCAACCAACGCAGCTAGCCGCTCTCGTCGCGCCGCATTTTCATTTTCATTCGGAGTCGTTGCACTCAACCCAATACCAACCGCCGTTGGAGTTGGAGTTGATCCCGATTGCTCTGTCGGAGTTGATGTTTCATTATCTTTCAGGATGTTGGCAGTCGGAGTTGATGTTTCTTCCATTAGCTGATCGAGAAGTTCGTCGCAGTTCATTATTGCTAATTTTCTTAAAATTAATTTAGCTATTCTAACAAGTCTCATCACTTTAACATATTGCCAAGCGCACCACCCGATACTTATGATCACCATTATGCTCACAACAAAGCTCGCAGCGGAGCACCAAATTGTTAACATTGTTAACCATTGTTCAGCATTTGTTCAACATTTGTTAAGCATTTGTTCAGCATTGTTCAGCATTTGTTCAGCATTGTTCAGCAATTGCTAATTTTCTTAAAATTAATTGTTAAGCATTTACTCGGCAGTTACTAAACGAGCGTTAAGTAATTGCTAATTAATTATAAAATTAATTGCTAATTAATTATAAAATTAATTAATTGATAACTTCGTAAGCAGTTGGTTGATCAGTCTTTAGCAGAAGCTTGGCGTGCTTAGTTTCCGAAAGCATCTGTCGAACCTCCAGGCGCTCCTCGCGCGTTGGGATAACGTCATTCTCTCGAAGACAGTCATCGAATGAGTCTCGGTCCTTGCAGTGAAAGAGGGCGACCCATTTCGTTTGCTCGCGCAGATCCTTGAGGACGGCGTTGTACTTTTGAGTGGAGATCCATACGCTTTGCCTAGCATGGCGGCCGGAAAATGCGAGCTCGGAGAGCATGTCCTTCTTTTTGGTCATCGCCGCCTTGGCTGAGCAATCGTCAATCACGTATAGGGTGGGCTCACCCTGGAATCTTTGGTATAAACCACGCAACCAATCGTGAAGTCTGTCGCCGGGGTCAATAACGTATATCTCAGGGTCGTCCCATATCCACTGGCGCCGCTGATAAGTCTCGTTGTGCCGCACAGTGGGACACAGAATCACAATGTGTTGAAAGGCACCGCGGTAGGACCCCTCGAGCAAGTCGAGGATGAAAACCGTTTTTCCACATCCTGTCTGCCCACATATTATGGCAGAGTGAGCATCTCCAATCGTGAATTGGTATTGATTGCTAATTTTCTTAATTTTTTCAAATTTATTAATTAATAAATCGTTAGATGATTTTTTTATTAAGTCAGTAGAGTGCTGAGACGTATCGACCATCTTCGATGTTGAGTTGTGCGTCTGTAATTATATATAAGTACACGTTCAATGGCCCATTTCCATCCGCCTCATTGGTTATCTGGATCGTCACACCCTCGCTAGCGTTCTCAACTTGGCGTCCGCTACCGTGTATTTGGTCATCGTCGCTGGCTCGCATGTCTAGCCATAAGGCGTATTTGGTATTCAGGAACTCCGCGAGTGAGACGGCCGAGAGATGCAGGTCTTTGGCAACTGCTGCAACCTCCGGAGAGCGCTTAGAGCCGGCAGCAAACTGTTTTCTTACTTCGTCCCACTGCTGGTGCGCGCGAAGACCAGCGCTGTAGAGTTGATTGGGGACTCCCTCGATCGTCACCTCTACCTTCGTGATTTTGGGGTTATAGAATTTGTCAGTTTTTCTAGCACCGAACGCGAACCGAGCATCCTCGAACAACATCAGTATACATTTCATCGAGCGGGCGGGTACGTTGACATTAATATTCCACAATGTGTCGCCTTTGTCTTTCGTCATCTTGCGATGGCGAAGAACTCGGTCGTAAAGTATGGCAACGCGCCCGGCGTACTGGGTTCTGATCAATCGCGCGAGTTCGGGCATCGTGACCATGTCGTACTTCAGCGAAACATTATCGATCGTATACGTCGATAACATGTCGGTGGCTATGAGAACTCGGCCGTAGTCGTTGAACGTTAGTTCGTATTCGAGGCGGTCAGACAAAGCACTCTGATAGTAGGGCATGTGACTCTCCAGCAACTCAAAGTCGAGTGGGATGTAGAAGCGGTTGCCGTAAGCGCCCGCGACCACGTTGTCGCTGGCGTTGTTATCTGCCTTGTTACCAGCCCCGATTCTTAGTTTGGTTACGTTCTTATTTTTGCTGGTGTCAATACCCTGATAGACAGCGTTTTCGCGCTCTTGCGCCGTCTTCCATAGGTCCTGATAACAATGGTAGACGTCACTGTCATCGATCGACATCACCTCATTACCAGAAATCTTTATCATGGTCTTCTTGACTATGGCGCGACCCAGGTTCTGAACGACGGTTCGGTCCTCGTCCGTCGACGTCAGCGAAATAGTGAAAGCGAGGCGAACAATCCCCGGCACAATGACGTCGTTAGCTCCGAGGTTGGGGAAGCGGACCAAGAGCTGCTGGTTCTGGTCGATCGTCGATGGGTTGTTCGTAATAACGACACTCTGTCTCACGCCTTTTGCCCCGAGGGGCTCACGCAGTCTGCGGTATGGATTGAGTTTGCGACCGTATTGACTCAAAGACATAATTTAGTGAATCTATATTAAACCCGTATGGTTTTGTCTTTAATACATAATTAGTTTTAAGAAAATTATAAAGATGGATGATTTTAACATGGACGACTACGATCTCATTAGTGGCGACCGACACGATTACCTCGATGGTGATGATGATGATGATAATGACGAAACACCCTTGATACAGCCTCCAGTTACAATCCAATCACAATCTGGGGAAATAGGTGGCGCTACCAACACCATTAGTCTAAGTCAGGAATTAGTCGAGTCCGCTGTAAACGACTTCTACAACAATTTGGCAGACAAAGGTATGGTCCCATCTGTCGGCCGCGACTACTCCAAGTTCGAATTGGATCTGCGTGGTAGGTTGCGACTAAAAGCATCAAATGTCCCGATCGTCAACACGATGACCGATAAACCCCTAGCGCTGAGCACCATTGCCTGAAACCAGGGCGGTGGTGAAATCATAAGGAACGAACTCGGATTCCCAGATTGGAAGAGGGGTAAAACAATTATGCCTACCCGCGCTGTAGAGGCCCTACAGTCTACCGACGAAACGATGGCGAAGACGGCCGCCGATATAGAAACTGTTGAGCTCAGCGAGGTCCCTCATGTAGCCACCGACGCTATTCGCACAATGGAGCTCAGCGAAAGTGAGATTATCGAAATACTCAGGACGATGAATGAACCACCGTTATCTCTTAGCGAACTCCGGGGACTCGATAAGGCTATGCAAACAGTCAGGGGCGAATTGGTCCATAACCTCGCCAAACTCACTGCGCTGTATGGACATATCGCGCTAGAAGAAAGGAAACTGGAGGAAGCCCGTGGCGATAGAGAATCTACCGAGCGAATCACCGAACGCCTGCGGTCGTTGCGGGATGAAAGAGAAGCTCGCTCGGAGGCTGCATCGGCTGGCCGTGAGGCTCTCCGCACACAAATAAGTCGGATCCGCGAAACAATCTCGAGGGTCCTGCACGAGGAGACGACACTCGGTGAGCGTCTTCGCACTCTGTTCAGAGAGCAGGGTGTCACGATAGCAAGCATCATCGTTGCTATCGGCATGACTATATCGACCATAGTTCTAGCTTTCACTGGTGGTGCGGCGCCACCACCCGCGCCAGCACCCACACCACCACCCGCGCCATCCGGCGGAGCCAAGGAGTGGGTAAAAAAACAACTAAAAGCCCTCGCCAGTCTCCTTGCTTGTATCGTTTCTTACTTGCTATCTATATTATCAAAAACGGCCGGATGGCTAGCCAAAAATACATGGGCTCTAATAGTGGCAATCGCCGGTCTCCTACTATTCTTCGCCAGAGAGTTCCTAAAACCAAAGCGTAAATAATCCGATCGCCACGAGGGCAACGACGAGCGCTAATTTCTCCTCCTCGTGTGTTGTGTTTCCAATCTCGATTGGTGTTTCCGCTCCAGTTCCAATTTCAACATTGTTGATGATTGGATTGGGGGAACTCGATGGTGCATCCAATTTACGAATTGGGGGTACTGGGTTCGATTGTGTTGAGGGATGTGTATCCATTTTGTGTTTTGGGGGTTTTATGAAATCGGTTCCACTTACAACTCCGCTCCCAATCATCTGTGGGAGCTTGATGATACCCGTGTTCACGTTCTCGTTGCGGCCGATTTTTTGATTGGTGGTTGCGACTACTATCTAATTATTGTAACCGTCAACCGGGTCGTCTCGTAGTATCATATTGCTCGGCGCCATATAAAGACCTATTCCAAATGCGTAGTCTACCGGGGTGCGGGCAGTCTGCAAAACGTCTTGATAATTCTGGATCGCCTTCTGGAGGTCCACCTTAGCTGAGATGGCGTCCTCGACAAGTGCCAAGAACTGTTTTTGTGCGTCAAAGGCCGTTCCCGTACCCAGTATAGCGCTGCGCGTTTGCTTCTGTGAGGCGAGGATTGCCCATACGTATATGCGAATGGATTCGTTGAGACGAATAACCCCACCCTGCGTAAATCCAGTGCTTTCATCTAACATAAATGTGGTCCAAGCATTTCGCATCTGTGGAGTATCACCCAGGTCTAGGTATTCCACGTGGGCTATTTAGTAGGTAGCCAATGACAATAACCGTCTTTACACGCAAGCCCTCCAAGCACTTCATCGCCGAACGTCATCTTATTCAATTTATAATTATATTTAGTCCATGTTGCCATTTTTCTAACTGGTGGTGGGGTAGCTCCGCGAGCACTCCACAACCCTGAGAAATATGCGGGAACTTTATCAAGATGCCCACCACTAACTAAGCCTTTAAGGTGAACTAAGCCTAAACTGTTGGTTGGGGTGTATACTTTCTGTCTCCAGTCCGCGTCTTTTGGTACCCCAAATTCGTTACACAATCTTTCGAACGCCTTACGGTCGTATGCGCTTGAAATGGGATCCCAGCCGTCGTCTTGAGGTAGTGGAATACCTAGTTCTTTGAGAATCCTCCTAATGGTGTAATACACGTGAAAGTTGTAGACACTTCGGAGCATGACATTCTTGGATGTCAGATGGTCTTGATGCCAAACTCCACATCCGGCCATTGCGCACCATACAGCGAAATTTAGTTGGTTCTGCCAGAAGTTCATATGGGAAAAATCCCATCTTAGTATTACATCTTGACTAGTAGTCTTTGGAACTACATATTTCTCAAACGTATTAGGAAAATTGGTGGCAAAGCCACTGTCCGGTCTAACCGTTACGGTTGGGTGTACAAGGCGGTTAACAACGTCTTTTTGCGTGTATTTACCACGGACCGCGTACTTTGCATTAGAATTAAAGCTAAATGCTTTGGTATCCATTGAAAGATATTATTATGTTTGCTACTATCACTAATGTTCAAAGAGGGAGTTGTGAACTTCAAAAATTAATAGACAACTGCTGCGGACAATGCCGGGTAGGCCTTAGATCAATCACGTTCACGGTCGGGTGGAAAAACGTTGAAACGCTCGAGTTTTTCACATTAGAAGTCGAGGGTGTAAGCCCTGTGGCTTTCGGAAACTACCCCATAGAGGCACCAGATACCTCAGGATTTCGTAGAACTCCAGATGCTTTAGTACCTCAGGGTCTTTGGAGTTTCAGAGATCTCTAAGCTTTTGTCGCGGCGAAGATTCCTGGTGTAGTCACTCTCGCAATCTCGAAAGCCACGGGGATCACGACATTGACCGTTGAGAGGCGTTTAAGGATCTCACCGGGGTTGGGCTCACTGTTAGGATTTAAAATAACACACCCTTACAACGATGACGGAGTGTTTGATCCGGGCAAGCACGTCGGCACGACCCCAGTAAACTTCGCCGTCACGAAAACTCTCGGGGTGCACCTGGATCGGGTGAACACATCGTACAACACGGTAGACGGCACTCCCAGCACATTACTGAAAACCGTGCCCGCCAGCGACTGTTTCTTTGGCGAGACTGTGACCTTAGACTTCCCACACCCCGAGATGAAAGTTTTGGAATCGGGACACATCCACGAGTTGAAGATTTCTATTCTTGATGATAAAGGGCGAGAGTTGAAGAACGATTACCCGATTTCGGTCGTCCTAGAAATTTCAAATTAATTAATTTTAAGAAAATTATTTAGAATTAAACGCATGTTCGTAATTTATATATATATATATATTATCAACATTATTGAAATGAGTATATACGGACCAGGTAGTTCTTCCGATTGGGTGACAAATTCAAAGAATTTGGAACCGACAGAAGGGGGATTCATCCCGACAGAGGGCGACTTTTTAACTACCCAAAAAACAAAAGCCTTGACCACGGACGATATTCACAGGAGTCTACTATCACAACTTAGAGAATATGCCCTGGCTGTGAATACACAAAGTCGTGAAGAAACGCATACGGAACTAAACAAACTAGGTGAAAAAATAAGCGAATTTCGAAAAGAGGCCCGGTTGGGGATTGAGGGAGTCCGAACGGGTGTTGTTAAAGTCCGAGAAGACCATCAGGCGGACCTTACGGGGGCTTATGATGCGTTGCGCTTAAAGGACTCTCTCATCACCGAAGCGACACTTACCAAACTAGGAAAACAAATAACGAAATTTCGAAAAGAGGCCAGGTTGGATATTGATAAAGTCCGAGAAGACCACCAGGTGGCCCTTACGGAGGGTTGTGATGCGTTGCGCTTAGAGGACTCTCTCATCAGAGAAGCGGCACTTACTGAACTAGACGGGAAAATAACCAATTTTCGAAAAGAGACCCAGTCGGGTATTGATAAAGTCCGAGAAGACCACCAGGTGGACCTTGCGGAGGCTTATGATGCGTTGCGCTTAGAGGACTCTCTCAGCAGAGAAGCGACACTTACTGAACTAGACGAAAAAATAACCGAATTTCGAAAGGAGGCCCGGTTGGGGGTTGAGGGGGTCCGAACGGGTATCGATAAAGTCCGAGAAGACCACCAGGCGGACCTTACGGAGGTTTATGGGGTGTTGCGCTCAGAGGACTCTCTCATCAGAGAAGCGGCGGTTGCTGAACTAGACGGAAAAATAACTGAATTTCAAAAAGAGGCCCGGTTGGGTGTTGAAAAAGCCCTAGAAGGCCACCAGGCGACCATTACGGAGGCTTATGATGCGTTGCGCTTAGATGACTCTCTCAGTAGAGAAGCGGCACTTACCGAAAAAGACGGAAAAATAACTGAATTTCAAAAAGAGGCCCGGTTGGGTGTTGAAAAAGCCCTAGAAGGCCACCAGGCGACCATTACTGAGGCCTATGATGCGTTGCGCTTAGATGACTCTCTCAGTAGAGAAGCTGCACTTACCGAACTAGACGAGAAAATAATCGAAGTTTCCGATAAACTGAAACATGATCGTATAGCCGCGACCAAAGCTCTTGAGGAGGCCTCTTATAAGATTCGTACTGAGGCCCATACCTCTATCGGGTCGGTTGCCGGATTGTTGCAAACAATGAAAACGCAAAAACGTGTCATAACAGTTTGGGCTGAGAAGCGGGGCCCATTGGTTGAGGGGCTCTATGAATAATTGTTCGGTGACAAAGCGAGTAATAAATGTGGGGGATACGCCATGACAGCTACAGGTACAGTTCTCCGAATGGCGGTCTGCTCGGTTAATGCTAGTGGTAAACCTGTGGGCGCGGTCACGATAAATCTTGTAGTGGATGGGGAAGAACGGGGGGTTGGAGTCACTAAAATCGCTGGAGATAGTTTGTCGGTGGTTTCGTTCGCCGGTTATGATCTAATTAGACTTTCCGAAGGTAGTGTTATTAACTTTGTTACGAAAATCGCTGACCCAGAGAGTTCTTCCACTGTTGTCTCATTGTTAATTGAACTTAATTTGTAAATACTAATATATTGAAAATCATGAACGAATCACCGCTTCCAATTGTCAATACCACTCCATCAACACTGTATCCAATTGTCAATACCACTGTATCCAATTAAAGAAAGAAGTTCAGATTTTAGATTGAATAATATCGTCGCTATGCAAGATAAGCTGCAACTATATCCACCATTATAACGGTTCATGTAGCGGGGATTTTATGTGCGGTGTCGGCCGTTTCTGGGTTGTTGTGTATGGTAATTAGGGCGTAGGGTGGAAAACTCGAGAAAAAATGTAGAAAACATGATAGAATATCTGTTCTCGTCAGGTCGAAGAAAAATAGCATCGACGTTATAGTGTCCAAAGCGTTGACCGATAAGAAAATATCAAATTTAGAGTTTGAATCCGTAGTGGAAGAAATGGGGAGATATGAAAAATTAAAAAATGATATTAGAATCAAAGCGCGCGCCACCATGCCCAAGATTGAGAGTACTGATTGGGATAAATTTAGGGAAAAAATTGGAGATAAAGTCTGAAGAAATTAATATTTTTATTAAATAATTAATTTTATAATTTTCTTTAAATTAATTATAAAATTAATTATATTGGTGCAGTAAACAATTTATTAATTAATTTTAGGAAAATTATTAACATTTTAAAAAAAAAAAAAAAAAAAAAAGTTTTAGGTCCCACCGAGGCTCGAACCCGCGCCAGAAAAACCCTTCTGATTCCACCCCACTAAGCCACTCTCATTCATTCATTCATTCATTCATTCATTCATTCATTCATTCATTCATTCATTCATTATTTTTCTGTTTGGCTTAGCGAGGTGTAGCTACCCGTACTGCACATCCCCATCTCTCTGCTGATCTAGCAACCAGTATCGAAAGTCTAGGCAACCTTGGAAGTGTCAGCACGGGTGCACTGAGCGCTCATTTTTATCAAGGGGCGTCCCCCAAGACAAATTATTGTTGTTAATTTTACATATATTAAGCTAAAACCGTGTTGTGCAATACTTCCGGAATATCGATAGCGGGTTGTCGCTGTAATACACACCCTCGTGTGTGTAGTATATATTACAGTGTGTTTATTTTCCATCCCGGAAGACGTAATCGTGTAAATCTCTCTATAAAATGGACACTTAATATACGTGTAAGTTGGGAATCCTAATTTGCATTTTCACAACACGTGTAATTGGAACATTGTCGTCTGCTTGGTGTTGTGATTACAACATAAATTAATTAGTTCTGTTCAATAATAATTTTTCAATATCTTTATAAGCGATATCGTATAAACGTACATTCGTAAACGAATCGTTGGGTTTTAACAATTTTATATAATACACCCTAGTTTCATATCCGATACGCATTATCCGTCTTAATGTTTGTATTTGCCTCTTGTATAGTTCGCGTAATTGTCGGTATAATATTGTAAATGCAACGTTTTTATCTGAGCGTAATAAATTACGCTGATATTTCATGTATTCGATATCGCCTAGTGTTTTCATTTTATAGAATTTATATATAGGATCATAACCCCCGTATTCTTCGTAAACTTCTTCAACACAGGCATTAAAAGCTTTCAATTCCAATTGTGTATTGTATTATCCATTTTCTCTAATAATATTTTATTATAACCCATGAAATGTATCTGTTCAATTGGACGTGAAAAAAACATGATGTATTTATGGCACCAATATATTTTTTCAAAAGTCAATTAACAATATAATTGGGACTACAATACCACCACCAACTTTTGGTTGGGGGTGGTATCATTTTGACTCCCTCTTTTCAAAATTATTTTCTCCATAAATTCATAAATTTGCTGTCGGGAGACAATTTTCCTCTTTAACCAATTTTTGATTTTTCGGGGGTGGTGGGTGTATTATAGAGGGTTATAAATGATATCACGGTAAGTGGTATCATTTTGACTCCCTTACTACTACTTACAGGGTGGTTCAAAATATATGTCCCCACTTTGGGACCTATTTGTTTCAAGTACAAATGTAGATAAAAATAATCATTGTGACTTATATATCAGAATAAAATATAAGTATTCATCATTTTTTCCAGTATATAATTTTCAGGAAATACATAGATTATCTACTTTATCATTTTTATACATGGGTTTCAAAATGCATACGCAATTTTTACATAGCGTAAAAATAGCCGGTTTTGTGAAAATCTGATTTTCACACAAAACTTGCGTCCAAAAGCTAACTTCATTTGTGAAATAGTGTATCTCCTCAAGTGTTTCTTTTTTTGCTGATGGGATTACGTCTTTCATTTTCTCAACATGCTCAAGCTGTGCACATGCAGCTAGTTCAGATCTAGACAATAAGGCATTCATTCCATACGTGTTCACAAGAATACAAGTTTTAACGATATTGATAATCTGGGGGCCGTTTCACTAAACTTCGTAATTATGATAGTCTGTACATTTCACATTAACAATGTTTTCTTGTAAACATTTATTGGATTACATTTATTGAGCATAGGCTGCATAGGCTGCATATGCAGCCTGTGCTCAATAAATGTAAATCCATCAATTGAAATTTCCAGACGATCCTATATCTGCACTTACGAAGATTTTAGTCGTACGAAGTTTAGTGAAACGGGGCCCTGGTTTCTAAGACCATCGACAATTGTTTTACATACATATAATTTTGTTCTGATGAAACAACATCCACATCGTACGGGCCTGTTTGTATAAGGTTAATGATTCCAATAGTCTGCCGTAACATAGTTTTATCAGTTTCCGATGTTATCGATCACATTTCAACATTCGTATAACAGTTTTCGACCAATTTTCATGAATTCTTTGAAATACCAATAATATTATACACTGCATATTGTGACGTCATTAATTAGAATGTATAATGAGTAAAATACAACAAGATATAACTTTATAATACACCTTAGTCCTAATGCTAATCCTGCTTACAACACTAGTTACAGTGGGGTCAGCTTGTAAGTGCACACACGAACGAACACGACAGATTGGAACCAACCTGTCGTGTTCGTTCGTGTGTGCACTTACACCCTGACCTCACTGTACGTCTATTGAAAGTGGGGACATATATTTTGAACCACCCTGTATGTCGCTATGACTGGAGACAACGGGCTTATGGGTTTTGCGACCAGTGTAGATCCAGATCAGCCTGTGCATCTGGACAGTCTGATCAAGACCTTCACTGTTCGGTATTCCATCAATGAAACAACCGCCATGCTTCTAACACGTAATAAAGCTCGTTATCAGGATAACGGAGAGTGTTATTTGATCAGTAACTACATTGGTCACAAGTCTCATAAGCCCCATTTCTCCAGACACAGCTATATACATATGGAACAGAACAATTTACTGTCTGTTTCACAAAACCTGCCCAAATTTTACGGCCATATAAACAATGCAAAACAATATCTTTTTTGATAATATTAAATTTTAACAAAATTTAAGAATGAGTCTTCTTTTTATTTCGTGAAATTTGGTCAAATATTGATTTTATTACGGAAAATGAGTTCTCTATGGGAATGTAACTTTGGGGAAAAAGTGGTGGAGAACCTGGTGGAGGAGTCGAAAAACGAAACATTTTGGAAATTGATTCTGAAATCTATCTAGATAGCTTGGAAATGATATAACTAAGAAAATAAAAGTTACATTTTGAAAATCGGTCCACTATTGTTCTGAAATTAGAAAAAAATTCCCATGTTAAATCCCCATAGTCACTCTGTGAAAAAGGCTATGGGTATTTAACACGTGAAATTTTGGGTAAGGGCTGTAATTAATGTTGTGAGAACTTGTAGCCCAAGCCCATTGTACTTATATGCAATAAACTATGTTTAAACTAACTATTGGACCAAATTTCACGAAATAAAAAGTAGGCTCATTCATAAATTTTGCTATTATTTAATATTATCGAAAAATATATTAATAGCCGTAAAATTTGGGCAGGTTCGTGAAACAGACAGTAGTTATTGTAATGAACATGTAAATGTGATAGTGACTACAGTGTAGATGCAGGGGACATGGATTTTTTTTATTAATTCCTTCCCACGAAATAACAATTCGTTCCCTCAATATAGCAATTCGCTCCCTCGAATTAACAATTCGTTCCCACGATATAACAATTCGTTCCCTCGAATTAACAATTCGTTCCCACGAAATGACAATTCGTTCCCTCAATTTAACAAGTAGTTCTCTCGAATTAACAATTCGTTCCCACGACATAACAATTAGTTCCCACGAATTAACAATTCGTTCCTGTGGGACGAATTGTTATTTCGTGGGAACGAATTGTTAAATTGAGGGAACGAATTGTTATTTCGTGGGAACGAATTGTTATTTCGTGTGAACGATTTATTAAAAAAAAAGAGTTCTTCGTCCCCTACGGGGCTACGTAAGTTGCAACCTGTATTGATTCAGTGGATTTCAATGAATACCAAATTGGAAATAAACCGTTGGATAATGATTGAACTTGCTATAATACGGACCTTTTCGAGGTCAGACCGAAAGTTGAACGCTCCCTCCGTAGGATATCAAGTGCACGTGCCTATTAACAGTACGTAACAATTACCATGCATAATTTATGAATATCCTCTTTGGTAAACACATACATAGTGAGAGATTTCAATTTCATGAACTGACTGGTTTGAGTGTTTGGCTAAGTCAAAGCACAAATGACACGCGGAATTGGAATTGGAAATCGATGAACAGAAAACATTAGTCAGGTGCCAAGTTAAAGGTACATGCCCACTCACTAGGCACAAACTGTTCTTACTAGGAATTAAATACGTGTATAATTGTGTCACTATTCCACCAGTTCTAAAATGTACAAGTGCCCGCTATACAGATATAATAATTTAGTAATATTTATTTTACTGATAGTGACTCGCGGTTGTATCAGGCTATTTTCGTATGCAAATGAGGCATGGTATTTTTTAATAAGTTATACTAATTAAATGCGTCACCTGAAACAAATAATATTTTCGACACATTATAAAGTATGACCATTCCACATGAAACAATAAATACAGAGGATAAATAATAATATCCGTTAACATTTTAAGGCAGCACTGTTATCGGCCCTGATATCAGTGTATAATTTACGTCTGATGTAAAATGTAGAATTATGCCAATCAATACGTGGGATAATGGTGAATGAATGTTTATTTTGCCAGAAAATGTCTCAGATGATGTCTCTGATATAAAGAACATTGTGTGCCTACTGAGTGGGCATGTACGTTTAAAGTTCACAAGATTAATTTTTCACTGAAATTTAAGCCCGTCAGTTTCTGAAATGTAGCATACATGTAGTAATAGAGACGCCATGGCATTTTGTACCTTCGGACATATGCGTAATCTCATTAAAAATGTTTACAAAATTTTCAATATTTTTCATAAATTAAGTCAAAAGTTGACAACATTTATATACATGTAATACATGTACTATCATTCCGCATGTAGTCTGAACATTTTGTCTACTTTTGACTCCATTTACCGAAAATATTGTCAATTTTATAAACGTGTTTCATGAAATGAGGGATTCATTTAAGGTCCATTTCTCAGCCACAAATGTGAACATCATTAAAATAAAAAAAGAAAAGAAAAGAAAATGTTTTATTTTTTTTGATTTTTTTTCGAAAATATATTGATGTTCCTGCACTTGTCATTCAAACAACTATATTTGCTAGTACATTCTGCTATTGTTGAACATTGCCGATAACTGCAAAACCGTTTCCAGTACATGTACAGTGGAACCTCTCTAAACCGGACACCGAGAAAACACCTGTGATCCTATTTTCATGAGTTTCTTTGTCAATTATCTCAGCGGATACTGTCTTGCTCGTGATCGCATAGCACACAGCTGTTGCTCCGGATGATCAAATGCCTGATTGACAGTGAAACCTCTCTAAGCCGGACACCCTGGGGATCTCCCAGGGTGTCCGGGTTAGAGAGGTTTCACTGTACATGCATGCTATGCCCGAAATTCTCAATAGCATTTACCGATGGTTTGTAATTATAAATTCGTAGTTTATTTTCAGGACAAATCAGAAGAGCTTTGTCTTCAAAGTTGGGTTTCTTCACTGGCCCTTTACAACTGAGATAACTTGGGAGATATCATTTCACTCTGCTGACAATGTGGATTTAGTCCAGCAAGTGTAAGGTTTTCTGCAAGAGCAACATTTCCTAAAGAAGCGTGCGCTAAATATATGATACATGTGAAAAGGCATGTTATTTTGTACATAAGAAGATTTCGATATCTCCTGAAAAATATTTACAAAATTTACGATACTGAACATTTCGTCAACGTTTACTCACTGAACATTTTGTCAACGTTCGACGTCATTTACCGTAATTTCACTAAACTTCTTACGACTAAAATGTTTTTAAGTGCAAATTTAGGATCGTCTGGAAATTTAAATTGATGGATGCATATGCTCAATAAATTTAAGTCCAATAATTGTTTACAAGAAAACATTGTTAATGTCAAATTTACAGACTATCATTAGTTTGCACTTACGAACATTTTAGTCGTACGAAGTTTAGTGAAACGGGCCCCAGACAGCGATCTTCCAGTTGATGCACAAATCAAACACTTTCAGCAGTTGGATGTAACTCATATGGAGAGTTCTATCCGAAATATCAATGTGAGTTTTCAATGAATCATAGTATAGACAAGTATACGTGTATGCGATAATACATAGCATATTTATCACTCCATAAACTACAATGAACAAAGGACGAAAGGACATTAAACTGAGACGCCGACGTCATTCCCTACCGCCGACGGCGTGTCTGTCTGCGGTCAACCCGGAGTTACCCAAGGGATCGGACATCTTCAAACGGGCGCTCGAAGACATGTACGCAAATGAACCCGGCCACGAATCGCTACGAACGCTCGGAACTGGTATAAATGGGTTAACCAATATATTTGAAGGAAATGAAAGTGATTACATAGAGTCAGAAGAAGAAATCGAGTTGGCTTTTGAAGAAGATGATCCGTTCTGTGAGAGACGACACAGCTCTCCAGGTTGTCTAGACAAACGGATCGCGGACATTACACTGGAAGTTCCACGAATTCGAAAACAAAGCAACACGGATACGACTACAGGGATATCGACCGGTAAGTTTCAAAAGGAATATTTCATAAAACATGGACGATGGCCAACGCCGAAGGCGGGCGTGTCACACCGACGGATGTCGTGCCCGAACACGAGTTTCAGGCAAGGGAAGAAAACGGAGAAAAAGAACAATACCAAAGTTGGAAAGAACAGAAGTAACCTTAAAGCATGACACATGTAGCAATGGGGATACTAAACAGGTACCAGCTCGGTGACTTAAGCAATGTTGTTGGTAACCTTTCATGGATTATATGTGACTATACATACAATGCGTATCTGGGGGAGTTTCACTAAACTTCGTATGACTAAAATGTTCGTAAGTGGAAAATTATGAATTTCACATTAACAATGTTTTCTTGTAAACAATTGTTGGATTTACATTTATTAAGCATAGGCTGCATAAGCAGCATATGCTCAATAAATTTTAATCCATCAATTGAACTTTCCAGACGATTTTAAATTTGCTCTTACGAATATTTTAATCGTAAGACGTTTAGTGAAACGGCCCCCTGGACTGACTATCTTCAACAGTGGCATGCATGCTGGCAACTTGTTCTTTAGAATGCTAACGTATGCATACATGTAATTATCTTATACACTAACTCGTGATTTGCTATATAACATACACGCACGCGTGCTGTTTACTATTTAATCAAGTTCCATTTTTATCAACACAAACATAATTGTGCAGCACTTTAGAATCATTTCCAATGGAAATGATTCTAAAGTGCTGCCAAATTATATGTTTTACTGAAAAGAAACCAACAACACAATGTGCAACAACATCGGGCGGAAATGTTTCCCGCATTCTTAGAGTGATAATATCTTACTTTATTACATAACAATTCCTTTGTGGATTATTACCTATTATTATAGTCTGTTTCACGAAAGCTGCCCAAATTTTACCGTGACGGCCATATAAACAATTCAAAAACAATATTGTTATCGATAGTATTAAATTAAAGGAAAATTTAAGAATGAGCCTTCTTTTTATTTCGTGAAATTCGGTCAAATATTGGTTTTATTGCGAAAAGTTTATTTCTCTATGGGAATTTAACATGGGGGAAAAAGAGGTAAAGGAGTGTGGGAGGAGTCAAAAAACGAAAAAATTTGGAAATTGACTCCGAAACCCGACTAGATAGCTTGGATATGATCTAACTAAGAAAACAAAAGTTAAATTTTAAAAATCGGTCCAGTATTTCTAAAATTCCAAAAAATTTCCCCATGTTAAATCCCCATAGACATCTTCACTTGAAGATGTCTATGGGGATTTAACATGGGGAAATTTTGTTTTCGCAATAAAATCAATATTTGATCAAATTTCACGAAATAAAAAGAAGGCACATTCTTAAATTTTCGTTTAATTTAATATTATCGAAAAAAATATTGTTTTTGAATTGTCTATATAGCTGTAAAATTTGGGCAGCTTTCGTGAAACAGACAGTAGTATTTTGTATCTCGTATTTCAGGGTGGGAAATGGCGTGATGACCTTACAAAGCTGGATTTATGTACATGTACTGTCATTCTTTATTCTGTTTCTATTCAACATTGTGTTGATGATCGATTTCGCAATAACACGTGTCTGCCAGGGATATTGTTACTGAATTAATGTGGTAATTTTCTAAACAAACCTGTTTGTGTGTATGTCAGGACTTTCCGTATTATGTCTTTTGATTGAGTGCTTACATAATACAGTATATTATATCACCATACGAATTTAAAGGTACATACCCACTCAGTAGGCACAACATGTTCTTTATAGGATTAAATAAGTGTATAATTGTATCACTATTCCACCAGTTCTAAAAATTACGAGTGCCCGCTATACAGATATACATTTTAGTAATGTTTATTTTACTGATAGTGACGCGCGGTAGCATCATGCTATTTTCATATGCAAATGAGGCATGATATGTTTTAATTATTTATACTAATTAAATGCGTCACCTGAAAAAATAATATTTTCGACTGATTATAAAGTATAATCATTGTACATCAAAAACTAAATACAGAGAATAAATGGTAATGTCCGTTAACATTTTAAGGAAAAACGGTTATCGCCCCTGATATCAGTGTGGAAATTTACCGATATAAAATGCATAATAATGCCAATAAATTCGTGGGGTAATGGTGAATGAATGTTTATTTTGCCAGAAAATGTCTCAGATGATGTCTCTGAATTAACGAACATTTTGTGTCTACTGAGTAGACATGAAGCTTTAATAATACAGAAGCATGGTAAAATTATTATAGGAATGAATGGCCTTTTTGTGGAATTTATCGGGGTATAAACTTGGAAAAGTCGCGGGAATACTGGACGAAGGCCGGAAGGCCTCGTCCAGTATTCCCGCGACTTTTCCAAGTTTATATTTCTGCATTTATATTTTTTGAATTGAGGAAGCCATTTCCTGCATTCTACGCTCAATATTTCGTAAAAATAAAAAAAATCGGGATTTCTGAAGGGGGGGGGGGGGGGACCGGGCCCCCAGCCCCCCTCCCCACCCCCCGAATCGGCTACTGAACAACGGCAGTCATTTTATTCGTACGAAGTTTAGTGAAACGGCCCCAGGTAACTCCCTGTGCATTGAACACATACACGCTGACAAATTGTCGTATCCTGCATTGACTAATACGAATATCAGAGGCACAACTACGTTGCGTTCGTTTAACGATCTACTGATCGAACGGCGTCTCATTTGCGTTACCGTATATGCCATCAATGAAATGTAACATAAAACCAATCGGTATTCGTTTTGGCGAAAACCAGTTGATATGTTCCCATTGACAATCATAAAACATTACCTGCTAAATAGAATACCATGCTAGCGTCTTTTGGTTTAACAGACTTGCCTTGGAAACGGTAGCCTCGGAATTCCTACGCGTTTCCTGGGCTTTCCTGATAAACTTGATATCCAGCTACATAGCAATGTCTTTTATTTTTATTTCGCATATAGTTGATACAAAAATGATCTATTCGGTGTTTGGACGAGTGTAGGTTCTGATCATCTGGCACATTTATGCAGATACATTGGAACCTCAGTAAACCGGACACCCTCGGAGGTCCCCATGGTGTCCGGTTTAGAGATGTTCCACTGTAAACCTGACAGATTGCTACTTTAAGACATGCGTGGATGCCTTGCGATCATGAACATACTATATTATTGGAGGTAAATGGCAATGGAACATGTCTATGTGTCTGATTCAGCGAGGTTTCACTGTATACACTTTCCATTTACAAACAGTCCCAATGCCATTCATGTACTGCTATGTTAGCACAGTAACGAACTACGCTACGGATTTTAATTGTTCGTCTGTGCATCATGAAACTGTGAACAGTGTAGGTATTGATCAGACTGCGCGGATGCGCAGGCTGATATAGGTCTACACTGGTCAGAAAGTCCACAAATTCCATGTCAGTCGGATATTTCAGCGCAATGATAAACCCGGAATAGACAGAAACGGTCTTACGCCATTTGTAAATTCGTCCAGTTTAGCGCGTAGTTCCGCTATCCATGCGTGCTATATATGCTGACGTATAGTGTTATTGTGTTATTGTGTTTTACCTATGTTTCTGGCACATATGTACGGAGCACCGCAGGGGACGTAGACTTCTTTTTTATATTAATTCGTGCCCACGAAGTAACAATTCGTTCCCACGAACTAACAATTCGTTCCCTCAATTTAACAATTCGTTCCCTCGAATTAACAATTCGTTCCCACGAAATAACAATTCGTTCCCACGGGAACGAATTGTTATTTCGTGGGGACGAATTGTTATATTGTGGGAACGAATTGTTAATTTGAGGGAACGAATTGTTAAATTGAGGGAAAGAATTGTCATTTAGTGGGAACGAATTGTTAATTTGAGGGAACGAATTGTCATATCGTGGGAACGAATTGTTAATTCGAGGGAACGAGGGAACGACTTGTTAAATTGAGGGAACGACTTGTTATTTCGTGGGGACGAATTGTTATATTGTGGGAACGAATTGTTAATTTGAGGGAACGAATTGTTAAATTGAGGAAACGAATTGTCATTTAGTGGGAACGAATTGTTAATTTGAGGGAACGAATTGTTATATCGTGGGAACGAATTGTTAATTCAAGGGAACAAGGGAACGAATTGTTAAATTGAGGGAACGAATTGTTATTTCGTGGGAACGAATAAATAAAAAAAAATCTATGTCCCCTGCGGAGCTCCGTACATATTCGTATGGATCGACTATACTTGGCCTTGTCATTTAAGCTTGGCCTATTAAACCCCGTATAGTAAATTGCAAAATGCGAACGGTCTACTTGTTTCCAATAATAGGACGCGTTTATTATATTTGACAGATATTGGGACTAGTTTTGTGTAATTTTCAATTACATTTTGCCAAGAAAACTGCGCAGTTTTTCAACAAACTAGGTGTACTACTGTAGGAACCAGTCAACGTGCATCACTAGGCTCGGTTCACGGTTATATACAGTTAATAACAATATTAAACACCTTTAATATTGTCGTAAACATTATAGGCCCAGATGGCTTGATGGCTGGTTAGGGTCATTTTGCCTCTTCGCCATTTGACGGCGTAGCAACGAAGATTCGGAACATCAAAGACCGTTCGTAGAGACGAAATTTAAAGTAGAAACGTTTAAGTTAGTTAATTCGTTTCTACGGCACATAGAGACGAACATTAAGATTCTTAATTTTCGTCTCTATGCGGCGTAGCAACGAAGAGACGAATTGTCCCTAACGGGTTACTATACAATATAACTACATGATTGTACATAGCTGGCATTGTCTGTGGTTGCCGAAAACGACTTAATTAATCAATAAATGGTCAATCCACGACGGGTATCACGGAGCTCCAGGTAAGGTGCGTAATTGTACCAACTTTTCCGGGTATTTTTCTTATTTCTTCACAAAAAATGGTAAGCTGGGATTGCTTTAGAATCGTCTCATCGATACGATTCTAATGCACTCTCAACTTGTCAATTTTGGCGAAGAAATAACGAAAGTCTCCCCAAAGTTGATCAAATTACGCACCTTAACTGGAGCTCCGTTTAATCACAGTTGTTTTTCCAAACGTCTCCTACATTGCAGTCAACGATTCCGGTTTGGGCTGGTGTCCCAAAGACGGATTTGTCAAATCCAACGTCTTATCATAGTAAAGGAAGTTTTGTCGCAGATTGTATATGAGAATAGCATTGCTAAATCCAGCTTACATGGCCGTTGTTGATATCCATAATTATATTAAAACAACATTTGTTAATCTACTTTATAATACACTGACAAATGATAAACATGCAAACGTAATAGTACAGCAAGTCTCATAAGGAAACCGGGCCATTCCAGGAAGGTATAGATAGTCAAATGTGAAAGATGTACTTCAGGTGTTATGGTGGTCATCAGATAGGACAAGTGTGTTTTTCCCAGATACTCCGGTTTCCCCTACACTATCGCGATTTTCTGTAATCTTTGTTAAATAAATAAGTTAAAACAAAACGTGTACTGTTATATGCTAACATGTTCGTCTTGATCCCTAGATTATTTATCTGCGGGTGACCCAAATTTTCTGCGTGTAACGCAGGGCGACCCAGCGTTACAGAGAGAACATTTGGGTTAAAGGTACATGCCCACTCTGTAGGTACAAATTGTTCTTTATATAGGAATGAATGGCATTTTTGTGGAATTTATCGGGGTATAAACTTGGAAAAGGCACTTTCGCAATTGGCGATAAAAATAAACAATTGGCAATAAAAAATTACAATTTTCGAAAAAAAAAAAAAAAAACTTTGTTTTTTTTCGAAAATTTTAATATTTTATCGCCAATTGTTTATTTTTATCCTATTGGTTATTATAGAAAATGAATGGCCTTTTTGTGGAATTTATCGGGGTATAAACTTGGAAAAGACGCGGGAATACTGGACGAAGGCCGGAAGGCCTCGTCCAGTATTCCCGCGACTTTTCCAAGTTTATATCCCCGATAAATTCCATAAAAAGGCCATTCATTCCTTATAATTCCAGCATTTGAAATAAATTCATCAAGAAAATGTGTTTATTTTCCGTTTTCTTAAGAATTATTTTAACTGCGCCTGGCGGTTACGGAAAGTAGTTCGGCATGGGAGTTTACTGGGATATACATTTTGGACAGAGACTTGCTACGGACCAACCAAATGTTAGGGAATTGTATAAATATGTTTGTGCTGGAATTATTATCAGATACATTATCTGAGACATTATCTGGCAAAATAAACATTCATTCATCTTTACCCCACGTATGAATTGGCATTGTTATACATATATATCAGAAGTAAATTTCCACACTGATATCAGGGGCGATAACCGTGTTTCCTTAAAATATTAACAGACATTACTATTTATGTTCTGCATTTATATTTTGATGTGCAATGATCATACTTTACTTTATAATCCATTCGCAGTTTCACCATGTGAATGTGTGTACTCAGACATGCAATTTTTTTTTTCAGATCACGCATTTAATTAGTATAAATAATTAAAAAAATATCCTGCCTCATTTGCATATAAAAATAGCCTGATAACACCGCGAGTCACTATCAGTAAAATATATATTACTAACTGACTACTAACTCGTAATTTTTAGAACTGGTAGAATAGTGATACAATTATACACTATATCACTTATTTAATTCCTATAAATTTTGTAGGCATGTACCTTTAATCTGCAACTCCAGCTGGCACGATGCAAAAATTGACAAAAGTATATAGTCTCTGTATCTGCTCAGGGGCTTAATTTGTCTCGACAACAGTGTTTGTCATTAGGTAGCAAATGAGTCAATCCTTTGTAGACATAATGTTACCGTTTTCGATCTCTAGCAGGAATCCGTGTATCTTGATAAGCGTAGCTTCCGATCAGTATACATATCCCGTAAAACATTTTGGATATCCTGTCAATACGACCTAATCATTGCGTATGAATATGTGCGGTGGCTGAGGTTATTTTTATTGCATTTTGAAACTATTTGTAGATGTTGACGGGATAAATAGAATAGCAGGTTAGTGCCGTGAATGGAAAACATATCTGGCGCGGCACGGAAACGGGATGTGCTCGGCAGAGCCTCGCCTATCCCGTTTCCTAAGCCTTGCCAGATATTTTTTTCCTATTCAAGGTACTAACCTACTATTCTCTATATATATCAAAAGTAGTAGGTACAAGTAAATACTCCAGATGCATTTAGGCAATATATACTGTTTTCTTACATATATATGTAGATGTCCAGCTTATGGGAAAGTAAGTACAGTGAAACCTCTCTAAACCGGACACCTGTGTCCGGTTTAGAGAGGTGTCACTGTAAATCAGGCATTTGGTCCTTCTGAGATATAGTTGTGTGATATGCGATCATGAACACGCATTATCACCTGAGATAAATGATTAGGAAACCCATGACAAATAAGATCACAGATGTTTCCTTGGTGTGTCCGGATTAGAGAGGTTCCACTGTACTACAACATCCTAATCCTTACTAAAAATAAAAATGAATGTACCTCAGAATAGCCAAATATGTGGTAAATGGTTATATAGATACATTTCAATAATGGTGGCCCACTTGTATGGAGCGCCGCAGGGGACATGGATTTAATAATTCGTTCCCACGAATTAACAATGAACGAATAGTTAAATTGAGGGAACGAATTGTTAATTCATGGGAACGAATTGTTATTCCGTGGGAACGAATTGTTAAATTGAGGGAACGAATTGTTATTTCGTGGGTACGAATTGTTATTTCGTGGGTACGAATTGTTATTTCGTGGGAACGAATTAATAAAAAAAGGAATTACACATCCCCTACGGGGATTCGTAGAATAGCCAAATATGTGGTAAATGGTTATATAGGAAAAATCAATGATGGTGGCCACTTGTATTACATAGAGTCGCCAGACCCGCCGTCTTGTTCATTTACTCGGGCTCAGGTATTATCTTAATCCGCGCTGACAAATAAGTAACGTTATGAGAAAAATACGACAAAAACACCATACTATCATTTGTTTTGCGAATGTCTATTTCCAGAATTAGCTAAATGCAACTAATATACGTCGACAATTTGATCTTGTTAACGAGAACATAAAACAATGGACATTTGAATGACCATCTTCTTAAAAAGGTATTTAAGGAAAACATTAGCTTTTGAGCCAGCAATAGATACATTTTATCAGATGTCCGACTAAATATCAGGTAGTCGTATATCACGATGGAACTTAATATACACTTAATGCACGTATGTTCGTGTGAAGACAAACACATTAATTTGCCGACTGTTTGACAGAAAACAATATAGCTCAGGCTTAAATAATATATGGAATAACAACTATTGATCCATTCACTAACTTATTTTGTCACATTAATCTGGTACTTGACACTTGTGCCCAGTATAGACCCAGATTAATACACGTATCCACACAGTCTGACGAGAGCATAGCATGATCACCTTTCCGCCAATGTTGCTTCAGTGCATGCTATATGCTACAGAACATGCTTTTAGTCATGATGGTCATTTCAACGGGCGGAATATCGGGAATGTACGGAGCCCTGCAGGGGACGTAGAATTTTCTTTTTATTAATTCGTTCCTACGAATTAACAATTCGTTCCCTCAATTTAACAATTCGTTCCCACGAATTAACAATTCGTTCCTTCAATTTAACAATTCGTCCCACGAAATAACAATTCGTTCCCACGGGAACGAATTGTCAATTCGTGGGAACGAATTGTTAATTCGTGGGAACGAATTGTTATATCGTGGGAACGGATTGTTAATTCGAGGGAACGAATTATTAAATTGAGGAAACGAATTGTCATTTCGTGGGAACAAATTGTTAATTCGAGGGAACGAATTGTTAATTCGTGGGAACGAATTATTATATCGAGGGAACGAATTGTGAAATTGAGGGAACGAATTAATAAAAAAGAATTATACGTCGCCGCGGGACTCCATAGGAATGGTATTAGTCTAAAATGTCACAATATTCTGTTTGTGGACGAGTGACATATCCCTGACTGTCCCTGAAAACATAGGGCTTATGGGTTTTGCGACCAGTGTATATCCAGATCTGATCAAGATCTGCACTGTTTGCCATTTCATCAATAGATGCTTCGAGCATTATATATCGTTATCAGGCATCAGGAGTGTGTAATTTGACCAGGAGCTACATTGGTCACAAATCCTATAAACCCAATTTCTCCAGTGATAGTCGCATTTAATACACTCAACGGTGTATTTGGCTCGTTGACAATGACACAATAGGACCGTTGGTTTGTTGTCAGTTTGTTTGGCTATACATGGTCGTTCTTGTTTATGAAATTAATACGCACTGTTAGATTAAACCATTGTATTTATTGGCGTTTATAGCGAATACGTGTTAATATGTGAATCAATGTTGAACGTGCGTGCAGCATATTAAATAAGGTTAATAGAGCATAGTGTTTTGAATGAGGAAGATAAACTTATTAATATTCATGGGACATCGGATCATTTGGATATAAACGCGTTTTACTACAATTACAATGCAATTCTTTCATCATCGTTTGTGTTAGTTAAAGTAAGTTTTATATTCCCTATTGACTTCCATCTATGCTTATGAATGGCAGACTTGAATTAAACATCCTTCTACTTGGCTGTATAATATACATGTAAAAGTACGAACGTCGAAACATTGTATACTACATGCGCATTTAAGATTCACATGCAATTGGACATTTTTGATAATTGGGAAAAGCAAAACATTTTATTTGTGCATAATTCCTCCGGTATTTGTGTATGCAGCAATTCTACAAAGGCTTCACACCCTAGACTGAACTAAATGTATATGATATTGGGTATACCGTCCAATAACCACGTGATGCACCACGTGTAGCTACTGGAAGCTGTAAATACAAATAATTTACTGAGCACCACCTATACGGTGTCAGTGACCGCGCCACCGGTGTCTGTGTAGACTTACTGCAGTTTCCTAGCAACACGATGTCGGTAACCACGCCAATTAGCGACGAGGATGAGATTCACGACCTGGTGTTGATGTTTGAGAACGCCACCATCCCCCTGGGGTCGGAGACTTTCCAGTCCATCATGCGGGACCTTCTACCCTCGTACGGACAGGAAGCCACCACCACAGCGACACCTGTACCGGAAGTGAAACTAGTAATACCGGAATTGAAACCGGAATTCCAAATTGGCGAAGACGAAGGTATATTGGACGCTGAGGATATTAAAGAAGACGACGACGTGTTTATTAACAATGACAACAGCAACGGAATTGTATTCGACGACCATTTAAGTGACGATAGTGACAGTGACCTATATTTCCATGTGCACAGGTCTGACAGGTCTGACCCAACAAAACCTCATTCCCACGTGCACTGGCCCGATGACAAGAACGACAACAAAATGATCGCGTGCAGTCCGGCGCCAGAACAAATCCACCATGCCAGATTATTCATGAAAACTGTTCCAAAGCCGATTCTAAAACACGACGACGAAGGTTTGAATCTAGCCACGGCGAAAGCAAGCCACAGCCCATTGCTGCTGACTCACTGTATTAAATGAATGTTATAAAATGTGTGGCTGTGACTGGATACATAGGGTTTATGGGTTTTGCGACCAGTGTAGATCCAGACCAGCCTGTGCATCCGCACAGTCTGGTTAGGATATGCACTGTTCGTCCTTTCATCAATGAAACACCGTCATGCTTCTAACAAGCAATATTGATCGTTATCAGGATAAAGGAGTGTGCTATTTGATCAGGAGCTACACTGGTCACATATTCCATAAGCCCCATTTTTTTCCAGTCACAGCCACATATGGGAACTGTTCTGGTATTACCTCCACAATGGGCCGAAGTCGTGCCGGGACGAACCACTCGGTCTGTGACAAAACGCTACCTACAACAACACTATCTAGCTGGAATAAAACACCACCTGCAACACAAATATCTCGATATTGTTATTGTAGGTGGCGTTTAGTCCCATGCCCAGGGATTCGTCCCAGTGTAGGTGGCGTTTAGTCCCAGGCCGAGGGATTCGTCCCAGTACGGTGTCGTACCACTTTGTCGTATAACTTTGACGCTACATACGTCCTTGGTGCACCTGTCGAGAGGTGGGATAATACAGAGACAAGACGGTTACCTCCCGAGTTGCAGTGTTGTTTTTCGGCGAATTTAATTCGAACAACTGGATTGGCGAGATACGTCACTACGACCAGAACGGTAATTACTTAGTATTGCCCATATGTAATGTGCACATTTACTAGCTCATTTTGACCTGACAAATAGGCTATTGGCGGAACAAATTAGTTGATAATGCAAGCAGGTGTGTGACAGGTTTTGATCCTGAAAATCAAATAATACTTGTACGAGACCGAAGAAATGATGGGTTGGCGTCTTATGCCATTCGTGACCAGTCTAACTTCTAATCTGCTAACACACCCATACATTATGGTAAGGCTATATTCCGTTTATTAGAAGTATCGTGGGTGCTTCACTGACTGAATGGCGAACAATACAGCCCCTGATCATGCTGCGCAAATGCACAGGATGTTCTGTGTCTACGCTGGTCAAAAATGCAATAAGCAGAAATTACTGGATTTACATTTATTGAACATAGGCTGCATATGCAGCCTATGCTCAATAAATGTAAATCCAGTTCACAGACCTATTTAATTGTGGGAATTGACTCGAGGAAATGTTCATGCCAGTCTAATTCGGCTCTTGTAAGCATGTGGAATGATATATTTCTTGTGAAAATATAAGTCATTTAGGCCATAGAGACTGTTTTCATGCATATTGATGTAACTGTCCAGCTTATGGGAAAGTAGGTACAGTACCACAACATCCAAATCCATACTAAAAATGAAAGCAGCAGAGAATAGGCAAATATAAGGTTCGACAATGTCCAGCCGTGGGTAAACGTTTGCCGTGGCACTCGGGAACTGTTTGAACCCAAAGGCCGTATGCCTTGGGTTCAAACAGTTCCCGAGTGCCACAGCAAACGTTTACCCACGGCTGGAAAGCATTGGGGTTCAAACAGTTCCCGAGTGCCACGGCAAACGTTCACCCACGGCTAGACATGGTCGAACGTTATTGTTACATTTCCGTCTGAAATATCGTGTAAATTGAACATATATGCAGTACTTTCGGTACTTTGATAATCTGCTCCACGCAAACAGCTGATTTACACATTCGTGTAGGCCAGATAAGAGAGATAATAGAGGATCTTACATGAGTGCTGGGTTTATATGTTATTTATTAAACGAGTTTACTTAGTTCATAAGACATAAGTTCATAAGACATAAGAATATTCCGAGTTTCTCATGTAATTAGTCTACGAGTATAAGAAATACTATATTCATCCCTAACGATATATTATATGTATTGCATAAGCCCAGCATCATACATTGACCCAAGCTGTACTGATCACAAAAAACTGTTTTCTGTAATGAGCTATTTTTCATGTTATTGCACTAGTGTATTTTGTTTTTATTACACTGTGTTAATACACTGCGATCGCCCATTTTATGCAATACACACGTACATTACATACGCTATCACACTGTTTAAATAATTGAGTGGTAAGACAAATTGTCTCTTTTCAAAATTTACTCAACTTGTAAAAGCGCTCTTTTTATATACGTATGTGTGACTCGGTGAAATTACCTAGGTCAGAGGGTCAACGGAGTGTTATCAGTTCAGATGAATTCGGTCAAATATTTATATAATTCCTAAACACAATACCGTTACTTCGCTTAAGCTCTGGGGATTCTTTGTTAAAGAGCAGACTAGCTGCATATTGGAACACACTTTATGAATGTATAATTCCAGCACACAAATATTTACACGATTCCCTAACATTTGATTGGCCCGTAGCAAGTCTCTGTCCAAAATTTATATCCCAGTAAACTCCCACGTTGAACTACTTTCCGTAACCGTGAGGCGCAGTTAAAATAATTCTTAAGAAAACGGAAAATAAACACATTTTCTTGATGAATTTATTTAAAATGCTGGAATTATAAGGAATGAATGGCCGAGGCCTTAAACATTTTCAATATTCGAAAAAAAATCAAAACAAAAAAATCATTTTTTTTCGAAATTTTTAATTTTTTATCGCTTCGTCCAGTATTCCCGCGACTTTTCCAAGTTTATACCCCGATAAATTCCACAAAGAGGCCATTCATTCCTATAATATCTAAATATACAAATTATTGGACAGTACATTTGAGAAACGCCATGTGATTTTTTACCTTCGGACATCTGAGTAACTTGAATTTCATGAAACACGTTTGCAAAATTTACAATATTTTCTCTAAATGGCGTCAAATGTTGACACAATTTTCAGAGTACATTCCGCATGTACTCTGAAAATGTTGTCAACCTTTGCCTTTATTTAGGAACGATATTGTAAATTTTGTAAAATTATTTAAATTACGCAGATGTCCGAAGGTACAACATCAGATGGCGTGTCTCCGAGTCACATAGGTACTTGTATAAATGTAAAAAGTGTATATGATAACTACGGTGTTCCGTTATCATAATATCCAATGTGTATGATCACGTGGTTACAACAACAACAAGTACTTAAACTTCAAAAGGCCCTCCGATTCAAAGTACGTATTATTTTATAATTATTGTATTTTGTAACGGATTTTCATGACATAAGGAGCATCAAACGCGTCTTGTTCAGCTGCATTTTGTGGTCTCCGTACTTTGGCCCAAACTTCTTTCGTTTTTGCGAATAATCGATTTCCGTGTCTACTGACACGGAAATCGGTTCTTCGCAAAAACGACATACGTGTGTGCCGAACTACCGGGACCACCAAAATGCAGCTCATGAACACTTTCAGCCACTGTTGTTGTTATAACCACATGATCATGCACCTTGATATCGCTGTCGGGTCGATAATAGGACATCACGATATCGATAGTACGAGAGTACTATACTACTATCTCGATATCACGACAATATAATGATGACAAAGCGACACATAGATGAAGATTTCACGAGATTACGACGACAATACCACGATTTAAAATCGTTATGTCGTCATCGTGTTATCGTGCTGTCGTTGCCGTTCTATAGTACTATGTCCATCGTATTATCTCCATCGTATCATCGTACCTTTGTAGTTTCGTCATCATGCTGTCGTACTATATCCCTTGTGTAATCGTGATATCGCCATCGTACTATCGTAGTATCGACCCAATAACGATAGTACGATGTCATCAACGAAACGCTTGACATGGTTGGGAATTTACGTCTCTCGCACCTGGGGGGCCGTTTCACTAAACGTCGTACGACTAAAATGTTCGTAAGTGCAAAATTATGATAGTCTGTAAATTTCACATTAACATTGTTTTCTTGTAAATAATTATTGGATTTACATTTATTGAAATTGAAATTGAAATTTACAGACGATCTTAAATTTGCACTTACGAACATTTTAGTCGTAGGAAGTTTAGTGAAACGGGCACCTGAATTCTATGCCCGCTTTTCACCTTCATTTTCTTCAATATCTATAACTGCTGGAACAATTTAGATTCAATAAAACACGCATACCCCGGAATGTATGGTCAATTGTCCGAATAAAATGACAGGAATCAGGGGGCCGTTTCACTAAACTTCGTACGACTAAAATGTTCATAAGTGCAAAATATGATAGTCTGTAAATTTAACATTAACAATGTTTTCTTGTAAATAATTATTAGATTTATATTTATTGAGCATAGGCTGCATATGCAGCCTATGCTCAATAAATGTAAATACATAAATTGAAATTTACAGACGATCTTAAATTTGAACTTACGAACATTTTAGTCGTAAGATGTTTAGTGAAACGGGTCCCATGAAGTACGGACTGTTCTAACCCGAATTTTCTGTCTGTAAAGCAGGGCCATTTGTAAAAAATTCTGTCTGTAACGCAGAGCGATTTGTAAAAAGTTCTGTATGTTACAGATAGAAAATTCGGGTTAGGACTGTTCAGGATTAGATTGTTTCACAAGTCAAAACTGACCTTTCAATATGGATGACACTTTAACAGCCAATCACTTCACTGTTGCTTTTCGAAACAGTGTAACCCCATATCGTCAAGTACAGCTGATGTCTGATTACGGACTTGTTTTAACTATTTCATGTGGTAAAACACATTAGTCCCCATTTTATCAAATAAAATATTGCCTTCCACCGTTTTATTTTATTTGGCGAAATTCAGTCAAATGTTGATGTAATTTTGGAAAATGTTTCCGAAACTTGGCTACATGTAGGTAGGCTGCAAATGATCACCTTAGAAAAAAATTAAATGTTAAAGTGGTCTACACATTCAGCCCGCCATAAAAATACTTGTTGGTCGCAATGCAAGTCAGTATGAGACAAGCCATGTGATTCTGTACTTAATAAAATGTGCGATTTTTCATTAAAAATATTTGAAAAGTTTGCATATTTTCTGTATATTACGTCGAAAGTTGACGAAGTTTTTAGAGCAAATGCAGCATTAGCTCTTAAAATATCGTAAGTTTTCGGAATCATTCACAGAACATAATCACAGTTTTTGTAAATATTTTTCATGAAAAATCGCATATCTTCTTAGTACATAAGCACACGGTTTGTCTCATATGTTGGGGAATTTCTGCAAAGGGGTGGAGGGGGCGGGGGAGGGATGATGGAGCTACCGTTTTTATACTACTGTCTTGTGAAAAGTCTACATATTAATCTTGTTTGATTGTCCACAAACCCCCGGTAGATTTTAACCCTTTCAACACTACATACCTCGTTAGCAATGTTTGTAAACAGTATAGATCATGGGGCCCGTTTCACTAAACACCGTACGACTAAAATGTTCGTAAGTGCAATTTTAGAATCGTCTGGGAATTGCAATTGATGGATTTACATTTATTGAGCATAGGCTGCATATGCAGCCTATGCTCAATAAATGTAAATCCAACAATTGTTTACAAGAAAACAATGCTAATATGATATTTACAGACTATCATAATTTTGCACTTACGAACATTTTAGTCTTACGAAGTTTAGTGAAACGGCCCCCAGATGAGCCGGCTCGTAACGAGCCGTCTCATCAGGATCTGCAATATAATTTGCAGTAATTTATATATATATGTCCATTCCAGTTACTTAGGGTTGGACGGGTTATGTGAAGCAGACAGTGGTCGCTAATTTAGCGGATTGATGCTGTTAATACAGATATGTGACTGTCACTAGGGAAATGGGGCTTATGTGTTTTGTGAGCAGTGTAGCTCCTGACCAAACAACACTCTCCTGTAGCTTGATAACGAGTTTTTAGTTTACTTGTTGGAATCAGTACGGGTGTTTTATTGATGGAATGGCGAACATTGCAGATCCTGATCAGACTGTGCGGACGCATTTATCCAAGTCATAGCCACATGCAAATTATATTCTTACTCAGTGTAACTATGTGCAATATTTTGTTATACATGTACACATATTTGAATCTTGGAAAGTATATAGTGCATGCCATGTTTAGGCTGTGTCGTAAAGGCGACGACCCAAGAGGATTTACTTGGTATACATAGAGAGTTAATCTCGGTTAATCCGTTAATAATTGTGGTTATTTAATGCTGGTTAGTCATTGGAAATATATTATGCATGTATAAATGTAGATATTGTTTATTTGTACTTTAATTTAATTTATTAAGCTACGAAGTTCGTATACTGAACTATTGAATATCTTAGATATGGCTTGAGACCCGTTGCCTTCAGCATAATTCTGGACGAAATGCGGAGCACAGGGGCCCATTTGACTAAACTTCGTAAGTGCAAAATTATGATAGTCTGTACAATAAACATTAACAATGTTTTCTTGTGAACAAGTATTGAATTTGCATTTATTGAGCATAGGCTGCATATGCAACCTATGCTCAATACATGCAAATCCAATAATTGGAATTTCCAGGCGATCCTAAATTTGCACTTACGAACATTTTAGTCGTACGACGTTTAGTGAAACTGGCCCCCGGTGCCTTCAGCATAATTCGGAACGAATTGTGGAGTAAAGTTCGATGGACGAGCGGACAGATATTGGGTCCCTATAAAACAAAACCATCTTCAAATATCAATATTCACACAAAACATTGTTCATGATTAGTATTGTATTATGAATGTACACGACCGACTGCGGTAATCGTGCCAAGATTATCAACGTTTCTGAAACCCAGTGGCAATGCCAACTCGAAATCAAGTAGTTTGATTGTCTGAGCCTGAGCCTGAGCTGTAGCACAACTCAGGCTCAGTCAATCAAGCTGCTTGCTTTCCGGTACAATATCCAAGTAATTTGAAATAAAGAAATTGACAAATGTTGGTAAGATTGGCGCCGGTGGATGTGTAGGTTAACATGACAGCGGTCAAGGCCACATGTATATTGAGAGTAAACTCGATTTCCTATTTATTCATTTGCAGCCTGTGAGATAGATCTTCATGTATTCTATTCAGCTATTTATGAAAAACTATTATGTTCAATATAGTAACACTATTGTTTTCGAGGTCAAGGTCACAGTGAACTATTTATAACACGCCTCTGTTTAACATCATGGGGCGTTTCTTTTATTGTAACTTGCGGATAGCAACTCGAGTAACACGAGTATCAATGAAACAAGCAGTGTTCCAACTCGAGTTACAGAATTTGACCTTTGAACCTTACTCGAGTAACTCGATTCGAACGCATGCCATTGTGGTGGGTTAATAGAGCTCCAACTCGAGTTGGACTCGAACAGCGACTCTGCTTGTTCCAGTGCTACTCGGGTTATTCGAGTTTAACCCGGGAGTTACAATGAAACATGTCCATTGACATAGCGAATCGGAATCGTTATATGGTTCCCGGCCCGGCAACTTCCTGTTACTCTTGTACATCACGTGATCCTTCAAACCAGGCGGCAGCTTTGTCGTTTGCTGTAATGTTTATATTAGAAAAACACCAACAACAACACATGTTTTGACAGCGCACAAGAATCGTCTCCAATGGACACGATTCTCATGGGCTGCCAAAATATGTATTGCAAATAAATACGACAATTATATATAAACAGCAGGCGACAATTGTCGGTTCCCGCCATTTAACGGTTAACCCTTTGAACCCGAAAGGCCGCTATATCGGTTTATGCAAACAGTGCAGATCCAGATGAGCCGGCTCGTAACGAGCCGTCTCATCCGGATCTGCACTGTTTGAAAGTAATTTTCTTATTTTTGTGAACAAAAAAAAGACCCCCTTTTTATAAATGGAATAGTCTGAAAATCATTTTGCGATGATTGGATTGGTTGCAAAATTAACATATCACAGTCCATTCCAGTTCCTTAGGGTTGAAAGGGTTAACAATCAAGCAGCATACACCTCTAACTATACATGTATAGCTGTCATATTTGCAGGTACATGTATACGTATACTATTTTTATTTAAACAAATGTATACTAAAGTATTACATTGTATCCTAATACACTGTAACCGTATCAGTTTTATTTATGTCCAATGGTAGGTTCACCTGAAATAGCACCTTAAAGGTACATACCCACTCAGTAGGCACAAAATGCTCTTAATTATATCAGAGACATCATCTGAGACATTTTCTGGCAAAATAACAAGTCATTCACCATTACCCCACATATTAATTGGAATTATTATACATGTTATATCAGACGTAAATTTTCACACTGACATCAGGGGCGATAAGATAACCGTGTTTCCTTAAAATGTTAACGGTCATTACTATTTATTCTCTGTATTTATTTTGTGATGTGCAATGATCATACTTTATAATATGTCGAAACTATTATTTTTTCAGGTGACGCATTTAATTAGTATAACTCATTAACAAATATCATGCTTCATTTGCATATGAAAATAGCCTGACACCACCGCGAGTCACTGTCAGTAAAATAAATATTACTATATGATTATATCTGTTTAGCGGATACGCGTACTTTTTAGAACTGGTGGACTATTGACATAATTATACACTTATTTAATTCCTATAAAGAACATTTTGTGTCTACTGAGTGGGCATGTACCTTTAAGAGTGGCTATTGGCATTTCGAAGCGATATGCATATTTACTTCGGAAATAATATAACAGCTCCCAACTAAGATAACGTCCTCAATCATAGCTATTCCGAGAGAAGTGACACAGTGTAAGTCGCAGCGGTCATACAACAAGTGTGCGTGACGCACATTATTCCACGACAGGGGCCCGTTTCACTAACGTTAGTCCGACAAAACTGGGGGCCGTTTCACTAAACTTCGTAAGACTAAAATGTTCGTAAGTGCAAACATATGATAGTCTGTAGCTTTCACATTAACAATATTTTCTTGTAAACAATAATTGGATTTACATTTATTGAGCATAGGCTTCAGCCTATGCTCAATAAATGTAAATCCATCAATTTAAATTTCCAGACGATCCTAAATTTGCACTTACGAACATCTTAGTCGTACGAAGTTTAGTGAAACGGGCCCCTCATCCTTTGGAAATTGTATTTATTAAGCGTCACGCATTAATGTGGCGCACCAATGCACCATTTCCAACCTGCACACAGAGGCCATTAACTCTGGAAAAAAGTTTTTGCAACTTACATGTACTTATACGAAGTTTTAATCGTATGAAGTTTAGTGAAACTGGTCTCTGGTGCATTTGTGCCACCCTCTTTTGCAACAGGTTTTGATAAGAACCTTAAATGTCGTCCCTTCCGTTCTACGCGGCGTACAAACGAAGGAACACAGAGGTTCTTATTCTCCGTTTCTGCGTGATGAAGGAACACAGCGACAAAAGGATACGAATTATCCACCAAAAAGCTGGGTTAGAAGTACATGTTTGCTTCCAGAAATCAATTGTGAGCCGTGAATGCACTGACTGCATGCCTAACTAGGCCACTATGCTCTATCGCAATTACAATACGTATACGTGGCTGTGACTGGAGAAACGGGACGTATGCGATTTGTGACCTGTGAGACACTCTTGCAGCCTGATAACGGTCCGGTCTATATTGCTTGGTAAAATCGTGACGGGTGTTTCATTGATGGAACGGCGAACAGTGCAGATCCTGATCAGACTGTGCGGATGCACAGTCTGATCTTGATCTACACTGGTCGCAAACGCCGTAAACCCTTTTTTCTGCAGTCACAACCACATATTTGGCAGTTAAATGTCATTACAGCGCGTATTAATTGTATTGCCTATAGTGCAGCCGTTACTAGATGGCTATCTGTAATCACCGGCCAATGACGCCGTGTTCCGATTACGAGGCAGGTATTTATCAAATTACGCATACTCATCCTCGTATACACCTCTGCCTGCGCTAATATTGCCAATATTAGTATTTTTGTTTATTTCCAAATACTTACTTGAATATTGTACTTAAAACCATGCAGCTTGATTTGCTTATTCTGAGCTGTGCTACAAAATAATTGTAATTTACGTTAAAAGAGGTTACACTATGGGAGGACTACATTTCACCTAGCCCTATGTGGCCGGATTAGCTAAGTAGGTAGGGCGTCGGACTGCGGTTCGATTTCCCACATCGACCTGCTCCGAATGGTCGATTCGGCTGTCCTTGGGCAAGACAACTTCGTGCTTGCCTAGTCCTATAGGATGGGGACTTCAGTAGTCGGTCCCGACATGCAAGGTCGTAGCTTAGAAAATCTCAGCTCTACGGATGTGTTTTACTATTTCATCTGTCTTTTATATTTTCTGTATCCGTGAGAGCTGAGACCCTTATAGTGTACAATTTAGTCACAATAACAGCCCAATTTGTCCTGGCGTTTTGCCACACAGTCAGCCGAGTGAGAAGTTTAGCACTTCACAGTCATGTTAAAAACATTCATAGACCAATAATACACAGGTATACATAGTTTGACATTGGTTATCCTTTTATTCCCATTTGTGTAGCAAAACACCAGGACAAATTTAGATAGGTTATACGGTACTTTATATTTATAGAACGGAGGGTTGGTCAGCTTTGAATTACGATAAACATGAAATGTATGTAAATTACGGAGTCCCGCCGAGGACGTAGACTTTTTTTTTATTAATTCGTTCCCACGATATAACAATTCGTTCCCTCAATTTAACAATTCGTTCCCACGAAATGACAATTCGTCCCCTCAATTTAACAATTCGTTCCTACGAAATGACAATTCGTTTCCTCGATTTAACAATTCGTTCCCACGAAAAACAATTCGTTCCCACGGGAACGAATTGTTAATTCGTGGGAACGAATTGTTATATCGTGGGAACGAATTATTAATTCGAGGGAACGAATTGTTAAATTGAGGGAACGAATTGTCATTTCGTGGGAACGAATTGTTAGTTCGAGGGAACGAATTGTTATATCGTGGGAACGAACTAAACTAAACTAAACTTCGTACGACTAAAATGTTCGAAAGTGCAAATTTCACATTAACAATGTTTTGTTGTAAACAGCAGCCTATTCTCAATAAATGTTATTATACCGTCAACACTGTGCGTATGTGCCGTGAAACACGTTGCCGTGAAACATTTTTGATATCCTGTCAATACGATTTGGAGCTGCGACTGGGGTTATTTTCTGCATTTTAAAGCTATTTGTAATGTTGACGGGATAAATAGAATAGTAGGTTAGTGCCGTGAATGGGAAAACATATATGGCGCGGCACGGAAACGGGATGTGCTCGGCAGAGCCTTGCCCATCCCGTTTCCTGAGCCTTGCCAGATATTTTTTCCCATTCACGGCACTAACATACTATTATTCTCTATCTATTTTCCTTATTTCTTAACCAAAATATATGTTGTGACCACTCATTTGAACCGTCTCGGCGAGACGGTTCAAATGAGTGGTCACAACATATACTTCTGATGAGAAATAAAGAAATTCTTGAGACTTGCCGGATATTTTTTCCCATTCACGGCACTAACCTACTATTCTCTATATCCATCAATTGAAATTTCCAGATATTTGCACTTACGAACATTTTAGTTGAACGAAGTTTAGTGAAACGCCCCTGGTAACTTCTTATGGTATGACATTTGTAAGTAGTGTCTTGTTTCTCTCAAATAAACTTGGGCGTGTTTACGCTGAATCATTACATTGTCGTTATACGGTCGCGTCATGTGATGTTATTCGACCAATTGAAGAAGTCCGGCTCCGTATGTACGAGGAGATAACCCGCAAGCTTTAGCGATCCTCATGTCCATACATTGCCCATGTGCTGTGTAAATGCAGAAGATGTGATAACATTTTGTTACCAGGTTAGAGGATACCAAATGGTGCGAAATCGCGCCGGGGGTATGCAAAAATAGTCTGGTATAAAAAAATAGTGCGGGTGTTTTGAGGTCACAGACACCGTTTGCTTGCAAATCTTGATCCATTACTACCCAGTTTCACTGGAGGAACATTTTGGGGTGCTTTTATCACCAGTTTTCAGCATATTTGTAGCATTTAAAAGAAAACACTGAACCTGTTGGTCACTTGATGTAAACAGAGTTTCCGTGGCCAACAAATGTACACAATATTGGAGGATATGACAAGGTTTGGTTTTTCTTTCTTAGGAGTAAGTGAACCTATTGTTTAGTTCATGCAGAACCAGTACAGACTGGCTGCAGGTCATGTACAAGTGGGTTCCACAACATCCATACGAATAGTGAAAGTATGAGAGACTGGCCTTATTGGATGGCATTCGGTTAAATTATATAGTAAAACTATTTGGTGGTGTCTAACCTATCAGTCGGCGCATATTCTCCTAACACGTACCGAGTTACCAGATAAAAACATAACATGAACGCAGTTCACCTGGTACATGAATAAAGGGTATACTCATACATTATTCAATAGCAAAATAAAAAGTGAACGTTTTATTCATATAAATCATTAATTTCGAGTTTTGTTTCTGCATTTACACAGCACAAAGAGTATTTTCCTGCATGAAACACATAAGGATAATCATTGTAAGTGGTCACATTAAGAATACTTGTATCATGTGCACGTTTACAATTACAAGACATTAATTAAGCACATATGACCATGATACAAGTATTCTTAATGTGACCACTTACAATGATTATCCTTTTGTGTTTCATGCAAGAAAATACTATTTTTTGAAATCAAAAAGAATGTAGCTCCTTGTACTATAACAATCTTAATGGAAGTGGTCATAGGAAAATGGGGGCTTAGCCTGCTATGTCAGGCCTCGACAAGCCCACTCGTCCGCTCGTATTAGCGAGTTAATTTCGGATCTGGACGAGTGCTAATTTGAAGGAATAATGCAACATTAACATATATATGATTGTATTAGTTAAATTCGAGTCTGGACGAGTGGAACATTAAGAATTCGTTGAGGCCAACGTGTACATGAACACTCGTCCTGCGAATATGTATAACATGCCACAAACGTGTGGTCCAGAAGAGTGTCGTTGGCGTTCATGTATGCAGGCGTTGAATGCAATGATATCCGATTATCTGCTAGATTTACAATTTTACATACTGCACCATTTGTAACTGGAAATATTTATCTTGACATGTCCACCATATGGCACTAACGCACACTAACGCAATACTGGTCAATACAAGGACAAAGCAAGTCATAGCTTTTTATCACAAATCTCTCCATTGTGCCGTGCACTTTTCAATGTTGCAATTTCGATTTAAAACTGTATGTAATTATTAGTACACTACTTTATACACAAACAATATCCGAACCCACATTCGTATATAGTCAAGGTGTATGATCACGTGGTTACAACAACAACAACAACAACAAGTCCAGAAGCTCTCCGATTCAAAGTACGTATTCTTTTATTTTGTCCTTATTATGTAACGGATTTTGATGAAATATGTCGCATCAAACGCGTCTTATTACGCTGCATTTGGTGATCTCAGTACTTTGGCCCAAACTTCTGTCATTTTAGCGAATAATCTATTTTCGTGTCTGCAGACACGGAAATCGATTCTTCGCAAAAACGACATAAGTATATGCCGAACTCCCAGGACCACCAAATGCTCCCATGAAAACGCGTTTGCTGCGCCATATTTCATAAAAATCCGCTTCCTATTAAGGAAAATATCAAATGATACTTACTTTGGAGTGGGTGCGCTTTCAGCCATTGTTATTTTCAGCCATTGTTACTTTCAACCATGTGATCATGCACCTTGATAGTGTGTATATTAACAAGTGTAAATATACTTTATGATGGTCAGATATGGCTTATGATCATATTCATGGGAACAAGGAAATATAAAAAACTAACTATAGCACATGATATAACTATATGGTTAGTGGCCCACTTCCTTTTTCTTGACTAATTACATTGTATTTACATTCCTGAAAACACTCGAGCACTATCACACCAAAGGCACGTGAGAATGAGCGACACTATTGTAGTCAATGCCGTGTGGCGGGCGTATATATGACCGTGACCCGACACGGCACACTCTCGCTCCAGCTGCTCTCGTTCCACCATCAGCCGATTCCAAAACGCCATCTTCCGCGGTTTGTAGTCATATGATGTTTCTATGGCAACCTTTTGTTTATTCTTCGTGTAAAATCGTGTATACGGTTTGGTTTCCACATTGAAGCTTTCTGGATTTCTGTTGAGCACGGGATGTGTCGGTTTTCTGTGGATGAAAATATAAGGATCGACCATGTCCAGCCGTGGGTAAATATTTGCCGTGGCACGAGGGAACTGTTTGAACACCAAGGCCTTAGGCCGCGTGTTCAAACAGCTCCCGAGTGTCAAGGCAAACGTTTACCACGGCTGGACATTGTCGAACGCTATTGTTATATTTCCGTCGGAAATACCATGTATATATGCAGTACGTTTGGTACTTTGATAACCCGTTCCATTCAAGCAACTGATTTACATATACTATATGTTCCGGGGCCGCAGTACACGTCGCGTGAATCAGCCGCATCAATTTCAAAAGTTCAGTGCGATGGTTGTGAACTGGTCTGGCGCGTACTAGTAACGTCATGAGATACATGCATGCCGTAGGTTTTGGCTTGGGCCCGGAATGAGCATTCTCTATAGCCATGGTCAAACAGCACGTGATGTACTTTTGAACACGGCTGTGAGCTGTGTCGAACAACGGCGGTCATGTAACAATAGAGAATACCAGGCTAGTGTTTGTTTCAACAGACAAGGCTAGAAAACGCGTAGGAATTCTGAGACTTGCTGAGGAATTCCAACCGTTTCCGTGCCGAGACGGGTGAACTTGATAACTCTGACAAATGGTATACTCGGCCAGTGTCTTTGGGGCCGGTGAATGGTGTTGTTTTTTTTTTATAAAACTAACGTAATCAGAGGAGATTGGATTTGTTTTTCCTAGGAATAAGTGAACATAATTATGTTTCATTTAGCTTTGATACAGTGTAGACATGCTGCAGCTTATGTATAAGTAGGTTCTGCAACACCAATATAAACAATGAAAGTAACGGAGATTGTAGTTAAACTGGGATACTCCGTTAAATTATATAGTACAGTCGCACCTCTCCGAGCGGCTACCTCTCTACAACAACACCCTCTCTGAAACAGCCGCTATTTTATATCCCAAATGGATGATTTCCTTTATGGGAACGAATTGTTAAATTGTGAGAACGAATTGTTAATTCGTGGGAACGAATTGTTAATTCTGAAACGAATGTTAAATTGAGGGAACGAATTGTTATTATCGAAGAAAGAATTGAGAACGAAGAAATTGTTATTTCGTGGGAACAAATTAATAAAAAAAATAAAAAATTCTACGTCGGGGCTCTGTACCTGATACTGAGCAACAGATCCGAATTCATTTATTCTCTTTGACTTTCATATGCCTATAATTCCCAGCACAAACATATTTACACAATTCCCTAACATTTGATTGGTCCGTAGCAAGTCTCTGTCCAAAATTTATATCCCAGTAAACTCCCATGCCGAACTACTTTCCGTAACCGTCAGGCGCAGTTAAAATAATTCTTAAGAAAACGGAAAATAAATTTATTTCAAATGCTGGAATTATATGGAATGAATGGCCTTTTTGTGGAATTTATCGGGGATATAAACTTGGAAAAGTCGCGGGAATACTGGACGAGGCCTTAACAAATTACAATTTTAAAAAAAAAAAAAATTGTAATTTTTTATCGCTTCGTCCGATAAATTCCACAAAAAGGCCATTCATTCCTATAATAAATCAATGAATCCTTGCATATAAACCATTTCCAAATTCGTACTCCAAATCAGGCAGTGTGATTGGCCGAGAACACTTCCTGGGGCCCGTTTCACTAAACTTCGTACGACTAAAATGTTCGTAAGTGCAAAATTATGATAGTTTGTAAATTTCACATTAACATTGTTTTCTTGTAAATAATTATTGGATTTACATTTATTGAGCATAGGCTGCATATACAGCCTATGCTCAATAAATGTAAATCCATAAATCGAAATTTACAGACGATCATAAATTTGCACTTACGAACATTTTAGTCGTAGGAAGTTTAGTGAAACGGGCCCCTGATCTCGAGCAAGAGAACCGAGTATGACAAGTTATGCTTTCGGTCAAATTCCACGAATTACTGACATGCAATTACATTTAACTTTAACGTTATTACTTAATAAATATTGTATAAAGGTACATTCCCACTCAGTATGCACACAATGTTCTTTATATCAGTGACATCATCTGAGACATTTACTGGCAAAATAAACATTCATTTACCATTACCCAACGTTTTGTTTGGCATTATTATACATTTTATATCCGACGTAAATTTCCGCACTGATAGCAGGGGCGATAACCGTGTTTCCTTAAAATGTTAACGGCGGACATTACTATTTTTCTCTGCATTTATTTTTTGATGTGCAATACATTATAATCTGCCGAAAATATTATTTGTTTCAGGTGACGAAAAAATATCAGGCCTCATTTGCAGATGAAAATAGCCTGATACCACCGCGAGTCACTATCAGTAAAACACATACTTCTAAATGATTATATATGTAAAGCGTGCACTTGTAATGTTTAGAACTGGTGGAATAGTGACACAATACACTTATTTAATTCCTATAAAGAACATTTTGTGCCTAATGAGTGGGCATGTACCTTTAAAGTAAGATAACTGAGTGCATGTACATTACAAGACATCCACGGTAATCGACGAACACGACTACCAAAACTGTACGCTGCAAGTACGGCTTTAATCCTTATAATGCTGAATTAAATTGTGTCGTCTGCTGTTTATTTTGTGTTTTTCCATTGTTCGCATCAAACATGATTTGACAACACTTTAGAATCATTTCCATTGGAAATGATTCTAAAGTGCTGTCAAATCATGTTGTTTATGGACGAAGAAGTCGAAATATTAAACAACAGCAGACAACAATTTATGTTTCCTCCATTTTCCTCATCAAAACATGACTTGGCAATGCTTTAGAATCGGAAATGCTTCTAAAGTGCTTCAAATCATTGTTTTATTAAGAAATAAGACGAAATGTGAAACAACAGGAGACAAACATGTATGTTTCCCGCATACTAAGTATACAACTTTAATGCACATGCTGCGAAAGTGTTATAAGCACGGACAAAGACTGAAGCTTACCCGAACTTCACAAAGTTGGCCCACGTCTCCATCAGCGCTTTACTCATCGCCCTATCCTTGTCCACGTAGGTTTTATTCCGCATGTTCGGGTCGGGACTCATGTTGTTGTGTGGGTTGTGGATGATTGGGACGCCGAAAAGGTAAAATATGTCTTCCCCGTGGGGTACACCTGGAACAGAACACACCTCAATCGGTGACAGTCTGTGCGAGACTAAAGCTATCAACTGCATTATAATTATAATTAAAAGCCGGTGAATCATTGTGTACATTGAGATGTCATCTTCGCCATCTGTGTATGTACAAGCAGTTATACAGTTTCACCACTTTGAGCGTTTGGCACATGTAGCAAATAATATGACAGAAAGGCTAGTAATATTTGATGCACTGCAATACACCATAGACGTGCAGCGTGCTATACATATTATGCCCGACTACAAAAGAAGCCATGCTGTTAGAGTATTTCTCCCATTAAATCTCAAAATACACTTTCAATGAATAAACCTTTCAATCTGATGCACAGCCTATTGTCAGTGTACGTGTTACAACATGTAAAGCCATATATACTCACATAGTAGGCAAGTAGACATCAGTGACAATATACTCGGATAACTGCTTACGCTGGATGTGATACAGTATGTAAGATAATACAGCTATACATGGACAGCACTGCGTATTTATCTGTCCGTTACACAGACATTACAGGGGTGCGTTTCACTAAACTTCGTACGACTAAAATGTTCGTAAGTGTAAATTTAGGATCGTCTGGAAATTTCAATTATTGGATTTACATTTATTGAGCATAGGCTGCATATGCAGCCTATGCTCAATAAATGTAAATTCAATAATTGTTTACAAGAAAACATTGTTAATGTGAAATTTACAGACTATTATAATTTTGCACTTACGAACATTTTAGTTGTAAGAAGTTTAGTGAAACGGGCCCCTGGATTCTCACAGAAAATTATCAACGGGTCAACAAACTCTTCAGAAATAAGAGTTTGTATGTGTGATGAGAGCAATCCACAAGACGTTGTTCTTTAATGTTGTCAACACATAGGATGTTGTTCTTTAATGTTCAGTGTTGGAATACATTGCACCAACTTTTATATGTATATGTCATGTTATGTGTGGTATGTGTCAAACGCAACACTTGTTAAAACTGACTGATAGCTAGTACACACTAAGATGGCCGACATAGCAACGCCATGTGCCGTATAGTTTATAGTAACACGCTAATGTCAACATATATGGTATACATATATCCCATCACATTTAGGAACCAACTACATGTTGTGTGTTTGAATCGAACGATGATTATGGGTCACACGGATCCTTATGAAAAAAATCAACATTTTATTATATACCTACCCATGAAATACATAGTTATACGATGTAAATAAAAGTGATATGTTTTCATCGATGAAATAAACAACTTCCGGTGAAAATACGACTACTTCCGCTATCTATATTAATAACTCGCATCTGCAGTGCCGGACTGCAAATAGGCTGCAAATACATATTCATTACCGTATACAGTCTAAAAAACTGCTAATTTCCATGGAGCGGTATATAATAAATAGAATATTCATATTTTTGCAACGAATATATGTTCATCTCGTGGTGTGAAATGTCCATATTCCACACCACGAGATGAACATATATGTCATATTCGTTGCAAAACTATGAATATCCTCTATTTCTTCAATGAAACAAACCGTAAATCGCCACTACTTTCCAAGCGTCGTTCTTTATATGTTTTTATTTCGTCACTTTCACATACCCATATACATATATTGATGCGTATAGTAAGCCTTATTTCTATATTAGCTCAAACATATCATACACAGCTGTGTATTCTGATTGAGATCTACAGCATTTGCTACTGTCACCGACCAATTATTGATTCACAGCGCAGCATACATTTCCATTGCTTATTTAAGGAGACCCGCAGGGGACATGGATTTGTTTTTTATTATTTCGTTCCCACGAAATAACAATTCGTTCCCTCAATTTAACAACTCGTTCCCTCGAGTTACCAATTCGTTCCAACGATATAACAATTCGTTCCCTCGAATTAACAATTCGTTCCCACGAAATGACAATTCGTTCCCTCGAATTTACAATTCGTTCCCATGATATAACAATTTGTTCCCACGAATTAACAATTCGTTCCCGTGGGAACGAATAACGAATTGTTATTGAGGGCTTGTTAATTCTGTGGGAACGAATTGTTAAAGGGGAACGAATTTTAATTTGTTAAACAATTGATTGAGGGAACGAATGTTAATTTCGTTGGGAAGAATTGTTAAATTAGGGAACTATTGTAATTTGGGGAACGAATTGTTAAATTGAGGGAACTAATTGTTAATTCTGTGGGAACGAATTGTTAAATTGAGGGAACGAATTGTTATTTCGTGGGAACGAATTAATAAACAAAGTAATTCTACTTCCCCTGCGGGGCTCAGTACTTATTTAATATACCGTAGAGCAGTATCGTTTTATACAACAAGGGGCATAACCTACATTAGAATACCCGGACAATTGACGAATTTGTATTTTGTATTTCTCAATGACTAAGACTGACTTGAGGTTCTAACTCAACTATGGCAGTGATTGGGGAAACGGGGCTTATGGGATTTGTGACCAATGTATGTCCTGATCAAATAACACACTCTAATAGCTCCATAACGAAACATATTGCTTGTTAGAAGAATATTTCATTGATAGAACGGCGAACAGTGCAGATCCAGGTCCGACTGCTCGGAAACTTTAGCACTACGTTATTCCGCAGCACTACTTTTAACCATCCATAGGTATGGCTATGATCGGTTACGGGAATAAAATAGTGTTACGTTTTGGTATACCTTGGAAATTGTCGCACTCCTTGGTGTACGTGGAGAGATCATGCTCGAACGTGTATATGTAGACGCTGCCCGGATTGTGGCGGGAGATGTACTCGGCCGTTCGGTGTAGGGGGGCCGAGAACCCGCGATCGCCGAACATCTGTAGCCACAATGTCGTGATTACTAGGCACGTGTAATCCCTGTCATCACAGGTCGGAACATACGTGGCGGCGCATGAACATTTGGCGTCCGTATAACCAAGGTGCATGATCACGTGGTTACAACAACAACAACGTCACCCACTCGAAAATAAGTATTATTTGATAGTTTCCTTAATATGCAACGGATTTTGATGAAATATGGCGCAGCAAACACGTCATCTTCATGAGCTGCATATGATGGTCTATGGAGTTTGGCACAGACTTATGTCGTTTTTGCGAAGAATCAATTTCCGTGTCGGATACAACGTTCGTCCAATTGTGATCGTTCACCGACCTAAAAAACACATTTTTCTACTTTCATTCATGATTCGCGTACTATCAGATTATGTCTTCCGGAATCCCGAAATAGGTTGAATGACGTCATCACAGTTTAGATTTAGCCAATCAGAGATGTTCTTTACATAGACGCTTCCGGTTGTATTATGGAAGATGGTGCATTGACCCGGTTCCAGATAATGAACGAAATTAGACAAAAAAGTGTTTTTTAGATCGGTGAACGATCACAATTGGACGAACGTTGTATATGAGTTTCTAATGTATATGGTCATGGTGCACGTCATTAGTTTGAGCAGGCGATCAGCTATCGGCCAAACATGACCGATAATCCACGCCGGACGGCCTCCGATTCTGTGTGAGATTCTTTCGTACACGCAACTTTCGCTTTCAAGTTGGATGGGGTAATCAAAACGCGAATAACTGAATAAATGCTGGAAACAGCGATTTGAAGTGAGTATATTCACACACCTAATACCTTTATCGATTACCAGAGACATATTTCATACATTTAATCGATGTTTATTGTGTTTGTGCGAATCGGAAAAGAGAGGGCTCTTTCTATGATAGCCATATTCTTACCCACCTTTCTATAAATAGAAGATGGTAATGTACGAGACCAAGTGGGTGGGGTAATGTGATTTTTTTAATAGCCATTTTTTTCGTGTCATAGGTCCGAGTCTTCCACCTGTGGTTAACAACCGTGCCTAGACTACCAAACGGCGCACAATGCAACCCTACATTGGTCCGACCTTCTAACCAACACAATTGAGTGCATATCACTAGTGAGCACGCTGTACACTGATTAGACAATCCAGACGGACGCCATTTATATCAAATGGATGTCATTTTCTATCATTGCATCAGAAATATCTGGTTTCGGCCAGCTGCAGCCAGCAGTATTTATCAATACGTCTGTCACACCTACATGAACACTGAGCAACATGCCATATCTGCTCAATTCGCAATGAAACAGTTTGAGTGGCTTAGCCTGAGGTGTAGCACAGCTCAGGCTCAGCCAATGAAGCTGCTTGAAATATAAGCATAATATGCAAGTATTTGGAAATAAGGAAAGTACAAATATTGACAAGATTAGCGCAGGTGGTTGTGTACCAAATTGCGGGGATATAAACATAAAAACATGGTTTGACAGCATTTTAGAATCATTTCCGTTGGAAATGATTCTAAAGTGCTGTCAAACCATAGTTTGCATGGTGACTACATACAATGAGATAACTATGTAACATTATATAATTATGGTATATAGATTCGTTTCAGTATATTGTTTTTGAATGGTGTCCGCTTTAGCAAATTTAAAAATGTGAAAATAGACGATTTTGTCATTGAATCTGGTTTTCCTCTACCAATAAAATGTATTGGTTTAGATCATAAAATTCGAGTAAATGCTCATATTCCGAAATACTGTTGTTACTATCGTAATATGATGTCATTCATATTGTCTTCCTTTCAGTATTTTAGCACTTTGATTGTATACATGAACTGTTACAAGCAAGTATTCAACATTGCTTTGAAACTACACATTGCCAACTAATTGCCATTCTGTGCGGGGTGGGCACGAGTATTGTACTATCTATTTTTCGAAAAACCGATGGAACCTCTTCAAAAGTCGTGTATTCGAATTGACGCAAACAATCAAAATGATTGCTCAATAAATGCAAAAGATATAGCCTCTATGGACATGATGGAAGCGTCCTGATGCCAATGCTATAAGCATAGAATTGGCACCAGGACGCTTCCATATGCCTCCGTATCGGAACTTTTGGAACGTCCCTTGTACAATGTCTATAATACGGTACCTCGGCACAACTGCGGATCAGCTTACAACTGTTGGAGGGATCGTCCCAGTGTACATACTCGTGCATGATCACATCTGTAACACACAGTAGACGCTATTCATGTTTATCAGTAGCCGATTACACCAACAGATAAATTCAATTGTATTAATTTTTATTATACTGAATGTATTACATTATCACAGCCATTATGGCTGTGATAATGTAATAAATTCAGTATAATAATTCTGTATACATTTACTTTCAAATATATGCAGTCGTTAGTTCTATATAACACAATGAATTTCGGGGAAAAAAATGATTACGCCCTCAAAGTATGTATACTTTGCTAGAAAAGTATGCTTTGCAATGTTGATGAAATCGGCTACAGGTAACGATCATTGATTGTATTGGCCGAATACCTACTGACTGATAACATATTGTTGTATGAGGCATTGACCTGATACGAATATCCGCTGCAACAAATTCAAAACTGACATTTCATTGGTCGAACGGCGTAACATGACGTTACAGAATTACGTCACGGGTTAGCAACGAATTGAAAACGGATGTTCTATTGGTCGAACGGCGTCACATAACTTTATCGAATGACAGAACTTAAGCAAGTGCACGTTCTTTTCAACGAAATCTATTATACGGTTGACAATGTGTAGCCGTGGGTATACGTTTGCTGTGGCACGAGGGAACTGTTTGAACCCTAAGGCTGTAGGCAAACGTTTACACATGGCTGGACATGGTCGAACGTTATTGTTGCATTTCCGTCAGAAATATCATACACTTTGAGTATTTATGCAGTATTTGCGGTACTTTGATTATCTGCTCCATTTAAACAGCTGATTTACACATACATATTCCTGGGCCACATGCCACGTCGCGTGATGCAGCCGCATCAATTTAAAAATTTCAGTGCGACCGTTGTGAACTGGTCAGGTGACGTAATGGCGGGTTCTAGTAACCGTTCATGAGACACATCGGACCAGTTCACAACGGTCGCATTGAAATTTTGAAATAGACGCGGCTGCATCACGCGACTACAGGTGGAAGACTCGAACCTATGACATCAAAACAATGCCTATTAAAAAAATCCCATTACCCCACCCACTTGATCTTATACACTACCATCTTCTATTTATAAAGGTGAGAATCAATATGGCTATTATAGAAAGAACCGTCTCTTTTCCGGCTCGTACAAACACAATAAACATCGATTAAATGTATGACTTCTGTCTCTGGCTATCGATAAAGGTATTAGGTGTGTGAATATACTCACTTCAAATCGCTGTTTCCAGCATTTATTCAGTTATTCGCATTCGCATTTATTCAGTTATTCGCATTTGGCATTCGATCGCACATGCGGACAAAATGTAAATACAGTTCAACCTCAGAGAAAATTTAGTTGACATTTATCTCCCAGGATATGTCTGTTAATGATCACAAAGCAGTCACGCGTGTCTGGAAGTAGTTATATGCCCGTTTTACAGTGGAACTTCTCTAAACCGGACACACTGGGAAGTCCCGGACTTAGAGAGGTTCCAATGTAGTTGATCAAACCACAATTCCCAGAGTATGTCCCCATGACAATATACAGAGATAGAGAATAGTAGGTTAGTGCCGTGAATGGGAAAAAATATCCGGCTAGGTTCAAGAATTTCTTTATTTCTCATCAGAAGTATATGTTGTGACCACTCATTTGAATCGTCTCGCCGAGACGGTTCAAATGAGTGGTCACAACATATATTTTGGTTCAGAAATAAGGAAAATAGATAGAGAATAGTAGGTTAGTGCCGTGAATGGGAAAAAATATCTGGCAAGGCTCAGGAAACGGGATGGGCGAGGCTCTGCCGAGCACATCCCGTTTCCGTGCCGCGCCAGATATGTTTTCCCATTCACGGCACTAACATACTATTCTATTTATCCCGTCAACACCTACAAAAGGCTGTAAAATGCAAAAATAGTATTGACTGGATATCAAAAATGTTTCACGGCACCGTGTTTCACGGCACATACGCACTGTGTTGACGGGATAAAGATAAAACAACGGCGAAGAATGCTACATAATGGATGTGACTATTATTGTATTAAACATGTGAAAGAAAAACCGTAAAAGAACCGTTTTAGAAATTACAAGTTTTATTAAGCGTGGGTCCAGGAAGGTAAATCATAGAGCTGACACAAATTACCATACCTACGTTGGTTTCCGGGCCCTCAAAGTAATGGCCCCGTACAAATGTTTTAAGAAAGCCGAGATTCATTCTTGACCCTTGGCCGGAACTTGAATACGCTTGGTAACCTGAAATGACACAATGTGTAGTAGTTGTTATTGCTCAGGAGCGTAAGTCATACATTGACCTATATTAAATAAATGAAAATGCTTTGATTTAACGACGGCACTGGCTCGATGACATTGCATGTCGGGATCTACTATTTAAGCCCGCATCCGATAGGACTAGGCTAGCACAAAGTTACCTTGCCCAAGGACACTCCGAATCGGCTATTCGCAGCGGGTCGAGGTGGGAATCGAACCCGGGGTTCGACGCTCTACCTACTAATCCGGCCACCTTATATTATTAAAGAGTGATTGAAGTAGTAAATAGTAACATAAGTTGACCGTTTATATCACCAATATTCAAGTGGAGTTCCACTGTGGTATAACGGCGCTTCTCTAGACCGCAATCCCTGGGAGCGTGAGTCCCCAGTGTGCCGATTTAAAGATGCACCACTGGGCTCCGGACGTCTAATCACTCCAGTACCTGATTTGTGTCTGTGACTGGATAAATGAGGCTTATGAGTTGTGCGACCAGTGTAAATCCATCACGCATCGCATAAGCCGCATTTCTCAACCACATTTAATGGTTTGGAACTATGTCTATACAATAATTATCAGAGATACATGACAGTCAACACCATAATGATAACTGAGTGTTGAGTGTATCCGGTTGAGAGAGGTTCTACCCTTTCACTAACCCTGCATCGGACAGAATTCAGAATATTTGCTCCATTATAAATACAATATCCACTAACGCTTACATACTACTATTTGCACGTAAACAGTATGACATATAACGGAAAGGGAGATAAGCATGTAATTCATGAGCAAACTACAATCGTCTTAAAATATAACAGAATCACATGTATACGTGTTTGGATGCTGCAAAATATTTGCGTCTCGGGCATACATCTAAAAACCAAGAGGCCGTTTCACTAAACCTCGTACGACTAAAATGTTCGTAAGTGCAAATTTATGATAGTCTGTACATTTCACGTTTTCTTGTAAACAATTATTGGATTTACATTTATTGAGCATAGGCTGCATATGCAGCCTATGCTCAATAAATGTAAATCCATCAATTTAAAATTCCAGACGATCCTAAATGTGCACCTACGAACATTATATTCGTACGAAGTATAATGAAACGGGCCCCAGCTATCTGCTTATTAAATTATATCTAAATTAACCTGCATCTACCTGACTTTCACGTACGGATAGTATAATTAATTAGCATGGTGTTTTCGTGTGAGTCGATCACTTAGTATTATTGTCAATTAAGAACAGTTCATCTCTTTCTTACTGCTTCGCGTAGATACATAATATAAGAACAGTGTCCTTAAATTGAAAATTAAGAACCTAATTCCCCCTTCCCTTCGTTTCAACGCGGCGTATAATGCGGAGGAACATAATTTAAGTACCTAATTATATATGGCTGTGACTGGAATTATGGAATTTGTAACCAGTGTAGCTCCTGATCTCAGATCTCCTGTAGCCTGAGAACGACCTACATGTACATTGTATATTGTTTGTTAGAAGCATGACGGGTGCTTCGATAGTGGAATGACGAACAGTGCAGATCCTGATCAGACTGTGTGGATGCACAGGCTGATCTGGATCTACACTGGTCACATTTCTCCAGTCACTGCCACAATTTCCTATGCAGCATAGAAGCGAAGAGACGCAGTCACGTCACCATAGCTACGCCGTACGCCGTACGCCGTACGCCGTTACCTAGCAACTGTACGCCCTCGTCCTTGGTGAAGCCCATCATGACGGATGTGACGTGGGTGTGGTTGTTCTGGAGCATGTGCAGCGGCTCGCTGGGCACGAGATAGCCATCCACGACGACGGGGTGCTGGATAGGGTAGCCGGACACTCGCTGAAAGTCGAAGGCGGATACATATACGTCATTGTTTAAATATTGGATTTTTAAGGAATTAAATGCGAAGGAGTGCTAGCGACCACTGCATTTAGTTCCTTAAAATACAATATGTGAACAATAACTTACTTATAATTAGTCAGGTTTATAATATCCCATCCGAGTATTGATTTTAAAGTTAATGTCCAACAGGTAACGATTAAATAACGGTAATATGTAACTTATTGTGGTTAAATCGTGTAATATATGAAATAAGTGGAGCTCGATACTGACAAGCGATTGGCTTAGAAAGTAGGGCGAGTTATAAACAAGTAAAGTGTTTATGCACATTCAAAATTAACGATGACCATTGAATTCACTACAACTCCTGTTATTAAAATTATCACCAGCGACTGCTTATCAAACAATAAAAATTGTCTGTCAGGCAGCATTTTGTACGATGTTGTGTGTTAACCCTTTGAACCCGAAAGCTTGCTATAGCAGCATTTGCAAAACAATGCATATACTATGGTGGCTGATTAGGGACATTTCGCCTCGTCGTTCCGTCGCCACGAAGTTTATCGCTCCGTCGCCACGAAGTTTACCGCTCCGTCGCCGCGAAGAAGCGATAATTATCGCTCCGTCGTGGCGACGGAGCGACGGGGCGACGAAGCGACGGAGCGACGGGGCGACGGGGCGACGGGGCGACGGGGCGACGAAGCGACGAAGCGACGAAGCGAAGTTTAAGGACACTAAACTTCGTCTCGTCGCTCCTTCGCCGCGAAGGAGCGATAATTATCGCTCCGTCGCCGCGAAGGAGCGATAAACTTCGTGGCGACGGAGCGACGAGGCGAAATGTCCCTAATCAGCCACCATAATATCCAGATGAGCCGGCTCGTGACGAGCCGTCTTATCAGGATCTGCATTTTTTGCAAGTAATTTTCATATTTTTTTTAACAAAACAAAAACTTTTTCATAAACGGACTAGAATAAAAAATCATTGTGTGATGATTGGCTTGGTCGGTAAATTAACATATCAAAATCCATTCCAGTTACTTGAAAGGGTTATGGCACCGGTTAACCCACTAAATATGCAATTATAAATTTAGGCTTGTCTTTAATGAAGTTAATTGATATTTAGAGTCAGATAAACATGATTTTATACCGCGGATATGTCAATTAAACGCGAGCTGGTCTTGTTTATATACAGGTACGCGTGCTATAATTAGATTTTATTATCAATATGCCACGTCATCCAAACGCTAGTTCAATGAGGACTTTTTACTTCAACATTGGTGGGCCGTGGTTCGCTACGGCTGTCATTTCAACAGAATCCCATAACTTAACAGCAATTCCAAATTGAAGGGCCAGTAGGAAATGAAGGCTATGTGCCGGATTGGTTGCTCGTTCCTCAAAATGAACGATTGCCTATCGCTTACGTTTTGACATCATTTTCGTTTATTCTAAATTAGAAAACGATATTTTCGTTGGTTTAAAACCAACGAAAACATCGTTTTCTAATTTAGAATTAGAATTTCTAATTAACAACAACGAAACATATGTAAGCACGATGTGTCGAGAGAAACGACAGTCGTTTAAATAGTTCAAAGCCGGGTATTTAAATGAAAATATCGTTTTTATGTATGAAAAAAACCCACAAAACAACGATAATGGTTTAAATGCATATCGTTGTACGAAACGATCTTTCTCACTACGTTTTCCATTGTCATTCATTTGTTTCGTTCGGGAACTTTCAACAAATTAGCTCCATGGAGAAGTTACACCGATCCCTTCCATGAGGCAATATGCTCGTAGTGGGGTAGTTGCGAACGGTAACTCTTGCAATCGACTCCCATACCGTCCGGACGGTACGGGAGTAGATTGCAAGAGTTACCTTCGCAAATAATAGTAGGGTGCATGTTGCCATGATAGGGAGCCCCGTAGGGGACATGGAATTCCTTTATTAATTCGTTCCCACGAAATAACAATTCGTTCCCTCAATTTAACAATTCGTTCCCACGAAATGACAATTCGTTCCCTCGAATTAAGAATTCGTTCCCACAAAATGACAATTCATTCCCTCAATTTAACAATTCGTTCCCACGATATAACAATTCGTGGGAACGAATTAACAATTCGTTCCCGTGGGAAAGAATTGTTATTACGTGGGATCGAATTGTTAATTCGTGGGAACGAATTGTTATTTCGTGGGAACGAATTAGTAAAAAAAAGAATTGTACGTCTACTGCGGGGCTCGGTACAATGATATCTGATAACATGTTCCTTCTGTACAAGTAATATTTAAAGCACGGTTCGTGCGCATGTCCGCGAGTTTACGCGTGCGGGTAATCGGTCGTACATACGGACAACCGTGCTCTAAGTAAGTTATCCAACCTACATAACGTATACTATATAGTGCCATGTGTCGTTTTCATAATAACGCGGGAATTATAAATATGGGTAAAGTGGTAAAGGATAACGTGTGTTCTTATCATTGTTTTATTATCATTTTATTTTACTTCATTGGTATATGTTCAAACTTATTATTATTATTATTATTTGATTGATCCAAGACAATTATTTGATTTGTTTATTTTGATAATTATTTAATTTGCTTGCACCTTGTCGTGGGGTATGTGTTTTATCCCCAATAAAGTAGAAATAAAAAAAAACCACAACCAGGGCCGTAGCCAGACCTAAAAATGAGTCTAGGCGAAAACAATATTGTGAACAAGCAAGCGCGAAGCTCGACGCGCACCGCTAACGCGGGGGGGGGGGGGGGGGGGGGGGGGGGGGGGGGTGGGGGGGTTGGGGGTCCTCCCCCAAGTAAATGTTGACATCTAGATCGTCATAGACGCGATTTCCCGGCACTTAGACCACCGGATACGGCATTAAATAAATAAAAAAAATCACAAAAAATCGGCAAAATCTGATAGTACATGTATCATAGTACATGTATAATACGATAATGTTGGTTGCGTAACACTCCCGGTAAACCACATGGTACTTTAAATATTCGAATCCGAAGAGAATACAATTGGGCCACTGGCTGGAAACAAGTGGCCACTAATTGTTTAACAAGAATTCCGCCATGGAAGCTGTGTCGAACCTGTCGAGACATTGACCGTAACATGATCATAGTCATGTGCTAAAGTAACAAGGTGTATGATCACGTGGTACTAACAACAACAACAAGTACTGAAATTTCCAGAATCCATCTGATTCAAAGTACGTATTATTTTATAGTGTCCTTATTACGTAACGGATTTTGATAAAATATGGCGCATCAAACGCGTCTTGTTAAGCTGCATTTGGTGGTCTCTTTATTTTCGCCCAAACTTCTGTCGTTTTTGCGATGAATCGATTTCCGTGTCTCCGACACGGACATCGATTCTTCGCAAAAACGACATAAGTCTGTGCCAAACTCCCTAGACCACCAAATGCAGCTCATGAAGACGCGTTTGCTGCGCCATATGTCATCAAAATCCGTTGCATATTAAGGAAACTATCAAATAATACTTACTTTGGAGTGGGCGACGTTGTTGTTGTTGTAACCACGTGATCATGCACATTGAGTAAGCATCACAACAAACGTTAGAGAAGTGCATGCTTAACACACGAACAAGGTCAAGGTTGAAGAAACTTGTTGAATAAACAAATTGTTTACACAACCATCTGAACATCAAAAAGGTCAAGGTAATGTTAATGACGACATGACTGTGTTCCAAATGCTTACAAGTATCAAGTGCCCACATATTGATACAATCCATCAAGTAGTTTTAATGTTATACGATGATGAAGAAACTTGTACAAACTTTTTGACGCAAACAATGGCTAAGTGTTTCCACAACAATGTGAAGGTACACAAGGTCATTGTCAGGTTAATTGGGACACAAGTTTGTTCCAAATGCTCACATGTAACAAGTGTCCAAATATTGAAGGCAAGCAATCTGTCAAATAATATTAAAGTTATATGATGATAAACGGACATTTGTACAACCTTTTTGACGCAAACAAATGACAAAAATGTTTCCGCAAACATGTGAAGATAAAAAAGTCAAGGTCATGTTAATGGTGGCATGAGGGTGTTCCGAATGATCACATGTATCAAGTGTCCAAACTATTGAAGCAATCCGTTAAGTAATAATAAAGTTATATCCTGATGAAGAAACTTGTACTTTCTGATTCAAAAATATGGCTAAGTGTTTCCGCAAACAATGTGAAGGTAAAAAAGTTCAAGGTCATGTTAATGGTGGCATGGGTGTGTTCCACATGGTTACATGTATCAAGTGTTCAACTATTGAAGCGATCTGAAGGATATTAAAGTTATACCATGATGATGAAGCTTGTACAAACTTTTTGACATTTCGGACGACGACGACGCGGACGACGACAACGGCGACGACGGAAAAAGCGCCGACCATAGTCGCGCCTTCTGCTAAAGCAGGCGGGACCAAAACTGAAGTGCACAAGTTAACCATAGGCAACTCGATACCAGAAACGCGAATTTTGTATTTTTCTAGCATTTTGTTTCGATACTAGAAACAAGAATATTCGTGTTTCCAGCACCGGGTTACATAGGTTTAACAAGAATAGCAGTCGCCGTGGCCACTAATTGTTTAAAAATAATAAAATGCGCAAGTTACCCTAGGCATCTCGATACTACAAACGCGACTATTTCTTTTGTTCAGTATGTTGCACATGGTGAATATGGATGCCGTTAGGTGGGGTGGGGAGTGAGTTTGGGTGGTAGAGTAGAGAATTTGTGGCCGTGACTGAAGAATCGGGGCTTATGGGTTTTGCGACCAGAGTTAATTCAGTCTGATCAGGATGCACTGTTCGCCATTCTATCAATGAAACACACGTCGTGCATCTATCAAACGATATACAATTACCAGGGTGCATGAGTGTGCTATCTGATCAGTAGCTACACTGGTCACAAATCCCATACGCCCCAGTTCTCCAGTTAAACCCACATGTATGCAATTATCTAGCTGGGTTATGCGTAGTTGCGAACGGTAGCTCTTGCAATCTACTCCCGTACCGTCCGTAGTCACTACGGACGGTACGGGAGTAGATTGCAAGAGTTACCGTTCGCAATTAGGTTATGCATACTTGTAAATCTGTTGTCTGGATCTCTGCCACTCGCTTATCCTTTAAGCAGTTTTTAATGTCCTTCGAGGCGCTGTAATTACAGTTCAACAACTTGAGGAATTTGCGGATGTTTTTGCGGTACCGGGTTCTCCATATGTCGGTCATTGTGGACCAGAAGCTGATTGCAGAGCCGGACTGTAGAACGGCACGGGAAAATAACCCTGAAAGGTAACATAAACATGCCATCACCTGAGAAAACCAGGTTTATTTATATTTTCCGATGAGTATAGACATGTGTTCCCATGACAAGCTATGCTACCTTAAAGCAATATTTATATTTTACTGGCTGCATAATACATGTGGCTGTGACTGGAGAAATGGGGTTTATGGGTTTTGCGACCAGTGTAGATCCAGATCAGCCTGTGCATCCGCACAGTCTGATCAGAATCTGCACTGTTCGCCATTCAATCAATGAAACACCGGTCGTGCTTCTAACAAGCATAATATATGGTTATTAGGCTACAGGAGTGTACTACATGTATTTGATCAGGAGCTACACTGGTCACGAAACCCATAATACCCATTTTTTTCCCAGTCAGAGCCACGTATATGTTATGATAATCGAATGACATAAGTATTGGTGTTTAGAGTAATCCGACGTCACTGTATAACTATGTGATGTTATGAACTATTAAATCAACAATTGTGGCATACAATAGTGAGTTTTATTAATTAGACATTTATCAAAATATGAACGAAGTTACAGAAAAAAATGGCCTTAAGTTGATCTTTGTTTTTAGGTTCATTTAACTAGTAATAGCATACTTGTGAAAACAAAATCGCGGCTGCTATATACAACATATGTTATGTAGGCTGACAAAAGATTATGTCGGCTGACCCATGAATATTATTCATTGAACAATCTTTACTGCCATTCAGACGCAGAATCGATTGACAGAGTAACAAGTACACCGGTTACAAATCAAAGCTATATTCTACGGAGCCCCGCAGGGGACATGGATATTTTCTTTATTAATTCGTTCCCACGAAATAACAAATCGTTTCCTCAATTTAACAATTCGTTCCCTCGAATTAACAATTCGTTCCCACGATATAACAAGTCGTTTCCACGAATTAACAATTCGTTCCCACGAAATGACAATTCGTTCCCTCAATTTCCTGGGAACGAATTGTTAAATTGAGGGAATGATTGTTAATTCGTTGGAACGAATTGTTAATTCGTGGGAACGAATTGTTAAATTGAGGGAACGAATTGCTAATTCGTTGGAACGAATTGTTAAATTGAGGGAACGAATTGTTATTTCGTGAAAACGAATTGTTAATTCGAAGAAACGAATTAATAAAAAAAATATACGTGCTCTCCAGGGCTCCGTAATATTCTCTCTGTCTGCCTGTATAAACCTTATACAAACCCTTTGCCAACGGAGAAATGGTGAGAATGCCGACATTGAGTGCGCCTGCGCTGTGACCCGCCACCGTAACCTTGCGCGGGTCACCGCCGAATGCCTGGATGTTTACTTTGATCCACTCGAGGGCGGCGACAATGTCCAGAACCCCCAGATTGCCAGGTAGATCCTCGTCCTCAAACGTGAGAAAGCCTGGAGTGATGGAGTGGTGGTGTGTAAACACTATATGTGGCTGTGAAATGGGGCTTATGTGATTTGCAACCAGTGTAGCTGCTGATCAAATAGCACACTCATTTAGCCTAATAACGACATATATTGCTTGTTAGAACATGACCGTAATTTCATTAATGGAATGGCGAACAGTGCAGATCCTGATCAGACTGTGCGGATGCACAGGCTGATCTGGATCTACACTGGTGGCAACGTCCATAAGCCCAATTTCTCCCGTCACGTGTAGTACAATACATTTTATTCACTCTAAGCCACATACGTGACACACGAGGTATACAATAGATTACATAATAGAACGATGGGTAAAAATACAAAATGCATATGTATAAGCTCACTAGTCATTATAACCATAAAGCATTTCTTATAAAAATAGCTAAATTTCTTAATTGCTTTCCAGATTTTTTCTCAAATAGCTGTGCGAATTTTAAAATATTTGGTCTTCTAAAACAAAATGGCTTGATATACCGTTTTAGTACACTTGAAAGCCACCCCCTCCCCAAATGCAAATACTTGGTACGCAGTGCAGACAGGGCTCGACTAGCTGATTGGCCAAGTCAGACACGGCATATTTCATATGCAAACGCTCATAAAACCACAAACCAAGATATTTGTATGTATTCGTCACGTCAATATCGAAGTTACCACATGTAAATCAGGCATCGGATATAGCAGCGGAAGTAAGGCGGAAATGTATTCTAACTTTAGTTTTGTGCTGGTTTCAACTTATTCGCCACTTCACGCACCACTGGTTTACTGTATTTATCATAGGCTGAACGGATTCTTCTTTCAGGGCAATTAGTACGACGTCATCAGCGTAAATTTGAATACGTAGTTATGTTCCATCAACATCGACTCCGCAGTTTAATTCCTTTATTTATGCTGCCAAGTCGTTAATATAACGGGAGAGCTTTTAATGTGACGGAGAACGTTTGCACCCATGTTTGACGTCGATGTGGACGTCCAAAAACGATGACGTTCACCGTACATTTCACGTCGGCGTACAGAGATTGAATGGCATTTAATATTTTACCTTTTATACAAAGCGACATGAGTTTAAACAATAAGCAATCTTTGTTTACACAGTCGAAGGCTTTTTACGCGTCAATATAGCACACAAATGCTGAACGAGTTTGCATTTTGCGCTTGTTTATTACTGAATATAGTGCATATATGTGCTCAATGCAGAATCTCTTACGTATGTAGCCATTTTGCTCGTCCACAAGAATGTTGTTTTATCCCGTCAACACAGTGCGTATGTGCCGTGAAACACGGTGCCGTGAAACATTTTTGATATCCTATCAATACGACATAATCACTGCGTATGAATATGTGCGGTGGCTGGGATTATTTTGTTTGCATTTTAAAGCCATTAGTAGGTGTTGACGGGATAAATAGAATAGTAGGTTAGTGCCGTGAATGGGAAAAATATCTGGCGCGGCTCGGAAACGGGATGTGCTCGGCATAGCCTCGCCCATCCCGTTTCCTAAGCCTTGCCAGATATTTTTTCCCATTCACGGCACTAACCTACTATTCTCTATTTGTTCAACCCATTTGGTCAGTCTGCATTTAGTACACCCGGTCGTACGAGAGTATGCCACGTTACGCCGTTGCCAGATGTTTCGAGCGCTTCCATGTTTCGAATGGGTTCTTTTGTAACACATTTGGCACTGAAAAGAGTACTATCTAACGTTGGAGAAAAACATATTCTACAACATATTACGACACAATCGATGATATAACTGTAATATTGTAACCTCCATCAGGGGCAGGTGTTAAGGTCGGGATGTATAATATTCTCACCTGGGTGCTGTATGGCAACACCTGCGTTTTGACTACACTCAGTAGGCACAACATTGTAAGAATTTTTATGAGAAATTTACAAGAATTAAATAGGTGTATAATTGTGTCACTATTCCAGCAGTTCTAAACGTTACAAGTGCCCACTATACAGATATAATCATTTAGTAATATGTCTTTTACTGATAGTGACATGCGGTGGTATCAGGCTATTTTCATAAGGAAGTGAGGCATGATATTTTTTAAGTATTTATAATAATTAAATGCGTCACCTGAACAAATAATATTTTCGACAGATTATAAAGTATGATCATTGTACATCAAAATCTAAATACAGAGAATAAATAGTAATGTCCGTTAACATTTTAAGGAAACAGGGTTATCGCCCCTGATATCAGTATGGAAATTTACGTCTGATATAAACTGTATAATACTGCCAATCAATACGTGGGGTAATGGTGTATAGCGGGCACTCGTAATGTTTAGAACTCAGTCTAGTGGAATAGTGACACAACTATACACGTATATATTTCCTATTAAGAACAGTTTGTGCCTACTGAGTGGGCATGAACCTTTAAATACCAGCAACACTTTACAACTAACCAAGAATGTCGAGTCTGTAGTTCACGTTGATCACGATAATCTCGCCGATGGCCGCGAGAACTTCCCCTGGCAACATGGCACCCATGCCAACCTCGTTAGACCCACCGTGTACCCAGACAAACACGGGGATACCATCAGGACTGCGCCTCATGACCTACAACAAATACAATATTACACAACCGCCTGCGTTAATCTTGCCGTGAATGGGAAAAAATATCCGGCAGGATCAATAATTTCTTTATTTCTCATCATAAGTATATGTTGTGACCACCAATTTGAACCGTCTCGCCGAGACGGTTCAAATGAATGGTCACAACATATACTTTGGTTCAGAAATAAGGAAAATAGATAGAGAATAGTAGGTTAGTGCCGTGAATGGTGAAAAAATATCCGGCAAGGCTCAATAATTTCTTTATTTCTCATCAGAAGTATATGTTGTGACCACTCATTTGATGGAATTTCATCAAATAAAAAAAATGTGGGCGGGTGACTTTTTTGTTATTGATGGAACAGTACTTACATTTAAATATTTTTTAGATTTAATATGTTTAATAGCCAATAATTCCAGCACACAAATATTTACACAATTCCCTAACATTTGATTGGCCCGTAGCAAGTCTCTGTCCAAAATTTATATCCCAGTAAACTCCCACGCCGAACTACTTTCTACAGGTGCGCTGTCAGTGCTGTCACTGTAAACAAATGGCTGCTGTCTGTCAAAATAAACACATTTTCTTGATGAATTTATTTCAAATGCTGGAATTATAAGGAATGAATGGCCTTTTTGTTGAATTTATCGGGGATATAAACTTGGAAAGTCGCGGGAATACTGGACGAATATCCTCCTTCGTCCAGTATTCCCGCGACTTTTCCAAGTTTATACCCCGATAAATTCAACAAAAAGGCCATTCATTCCTATAATAAACTTGGAAAAGTCGCGGGAATACTGGACGAGGCCTTCCGGCCTTCGTCCAGTATTCCCGCGACTTTTCCAAGTTTATACCCCGATAAATTCCACAAAAAGGCCATTCATTCCTATAAAATTTCGTCGGCAGCAAAACGTGGAACATATTTCAAAAACAAGGGAGACTACTCTATGTCACATTACCACATATGGGAACTATCTGTTGGTTTTCAACGGTATACATACCTGCTGTGGTATGTAGATGTTAATGAACAAGCAGTCCTCGCCTGTTGAATAGTTGCCCGAGTAATGGTACTGTATGTATTGGTAGTCGTCACCGCTTTGTGGGCACGCAGGGGGAAGTGACGTCACATTCCGTACACCCGTCCAGTTTATTGGAGGCTCTGGGCGCTAGGAAATGCAACAAACACACGAGCCACGTCAATTGATTTTGTAAATATATTTACAGAAACTGTGATATTTTATGTTAATGATGTTGAACGTTGACGAAATGTTCGTTTGCTATGATAATTTCGTCAACTTTCAACGTCATTTACGGAAAATATAGTAAATTTTGAAAATAGTTTTCATGAAATATCAGACATGTTCTTATATACACGTGTCTCAAATGTCCTAAATAAGTTGATCATCGCCCATGTAGTATGTCTTCAAATGTTAATGTAAATGCTTGGATTTAACAACGGCACTGGCTCGATGACCTTGCATGTCGTCTCCCAAGAAGAGGAGAAAGGAAGCGAATACAGAACAAACCGGCCCCAGACGGCCTAGCCCTTATTCGAATAGTCCCCTCTGGTTCTTTAACTATCCTTCAAATCTTATACACGGAACCGCCTTTTTAAAGTCCCCATCAGAAAGGACTAGTATGGCATGAAATACAAAGTATGTCAGAAATACTGACGCCCTGGCCGAGAATCGAGCCCGGGTCGCCAGCGTGGCAGCCCGACGCGGTGTTACGCATTGGTCACAGTCTGCTATTCAATAAGTTAATACTATACAGGTATTAATACACGACACGAATGAGGCCGTAAACCACACAAGGGGTAGGCAAATAGTAGTCCTGAAGGTAAAATCAATCCCGGTAGTTCTAGAACTTTGAGTACACTTTGAGGGAGACATTTTCAATTTAAGGATAAATTTATTAATTTTTATTATATTTTGGCTTTGATAATGTAATAAATTCAGTATAATAATTCTGCATACTTTTAATCATAAAATGTATGCAGTCGTTAGTTCTATATGAAATAATGCATTTCGGGAAAAATAAATGATTACACCCTCAAAGTATACTTAGATAGATAAGTATGCTTAGTAATTTGGGTGAAATCGGCTACTGATCAACTGGTGTGCAAATCTGAAACATGTTAACCTTTAGAATGGCGGAACCAACAATTGTCGCGTACTACGGCAGCTTAAAAGTACGGAGCCCTGCAGCGGACATGGATTTTCTTTATTAATTCATTCCCACGAAAAAACAAGTCATTCCCACGAATTAACAATTCGTTCCCACAAAATAACAATTCGTTCCCTCGAACTAACAATTCCTTCCCACGAAATAACAATTAATACAAAAATATTCTACGTCCCCTGCGGGCTCCGTATAAAAGGGAAAAGCGCAATTCATTTTCCATCTCGTTCCTACTCATAGCTTCTCATTTGCATGACACAGCAACTCGTTCCCACGAGATAGCATCTCGTTACATCGAGATAGTTATGTCGTTCCCATGACATAGCATATCGTTTCCTCGGGATAACATTTCGTTCCCTCGAGAGAGAGCATCTCGTTCCAACGAGATATGATCTCGTTCCCACAAGTTAGCTATCACGTTCCCACGACATACATGTACCATATCGTTCCCACGACGTAGAACCATTGTCATCCAAGATGGTGGAGTCATAGTTGCTATTCTATTGGCTGATTATGTCGTTTGAACGAGATGCTTATCACGAAGGAACGAGATGCTATGACGTGGTAACGAGATGCTATCTCGTGGGGATGACATAGCTAACTCGTGGTAAGGAGATCATATTTTGTGGGACCGAGATGCTATCTCGAGGTAACGAGATGCTATCTGGAAACGACATAGCTAACTCGTGGTAACGAGACGCTATCTCGTGGGAACGAGATACTATGTCGTGGTGACGAGATGCTATGTCGTGGGAACGAGATAACAAAACATATGCGCATGTTCCTTTTAAGCTGCCGTAGTGTTCTGTCGTTCCATATTGTATTGTGTCTTAATAAAAACATGGTTCGTCAGCACTTCAGAGAGAATAATAGAAGTTACGAAATAAACAGCAGACGACAACACTTAATTCAGCTATGTAATTGTTAAGGCATTTTCACTCCATTTTCTAGCACATTTGTAGCATATTTACTTGAACTTGTTGGTCACGTGGTGCAAGCAGTGATGGGGCCGGTGACAATTCAATAAAACTAGGGTGCTCACAGGAAACATGACTTGTCTTTCTTAGGATTAAGATAATCTATGTTTTAGCGTGGGTCCAGTGCATACTACTTATAGCTTATATAAAAGTAGGTTCTACACATTCCAGATGTGGATGTGAATGGAGAAATGGGGCTTATGGGATTTGTGACCAGTATAGCTCTTGATCAAATGACACACTCATGTATACTGGTTATAAGCAGGACGGGTATTTCATTGATGTAATGGCGAACAATGCAGTCTAGATCAGGATCTGCACTGTCGCCATTATATCAATGAAACACCCGTCATCAAGGTGTATGATCACGTGGTTACAACAACAGCAAGTACTGAAACTTACGTATTCTTTTATTTTGTCCTTATTATGTAACGGATTTTGATGCATCAAACGCGTCTTGTTAAGCTGCCTTTGGTGGTCTCAGTAATTTGACCTAAACGTCTACTGACACGGAAATAGATACTTCGCAAAAACGACATAGTATGCAGGGACAATCTAGGGGGGGGGGGGGGGGGGGGGTGGGGGGGGGGGGGGGGGGGGGGGGGAGGGGGGTGTCCGGGGTTGCAACCCCCCCCCCCTCCACCCCACCCACCTCCGTTCAGCCACGGAGTTTACATAGATCACAGTTTGCCACCAGTTGGAGTATGAATTTAAATACCGTAAAACACAGGAACGTTTATTTCTGGATATCTAGATTTCAAAATTTGTCCTGGGGGGCATGCCCACGGAACCCCTAGCATATGCTAGGCGGGTCCGGGCATGCCCCCAGGACGAATTTATATCCGTGGAGCTCGGAAATAGGACACACCCCCGTTTTCCAAATGCTGGACCCGCCCTGGTATGTATGTATACATGAGTGTGCTATTCGATCAGGTCACACTGGTCACAAATTCCAAAAGCGATAGGTGAAATTATATAGTAATTATGTGTTTCCTCACCGACATCGACATGATATTTTTTGGGGGGAGGAGCGCCGGTGCAATGCACACAGTACATGATATTGTCTTACTGTAGTATAATTCCAGCACAAAAATATTTACACAATTCCCTATCATTTGATTGGCCCGTAGCAAGTCTCTGTCCAAAATTTATATCCCAGTAAACTCCCACGCCAAACTACTTTCCGTAACCGTGAAGCGCAGTTTAATTCTTAAGAAAACCGAAAATAAACACATTTTCTTGATGAATTTATTTCAAATGCTGGAATTATAAGGAATGAATGGCCTTTTTGTGGAATGTATCGGGGTATAAACTTGGAAAAGTCGCGGGAATTCTGGACGAGGCCTTAAAAAATTACAATTTTCTAAAAAAAATCAAAGAAAAATAAATTCCACAAAAAGGCCATTCATTCGGGTGTGTGAAGTTGGCTCTGACATCGAACATCGAACTTCGAAATTCACCGGTTTGAATTTCGAAAATTCACCGGTTTGAATTTCGAGTTGAATATCGAGTTGAATATCGAGTTGAATCCAAAGCTGCGAGGTCGATATTCACCGGAACTGATTTCGAGCTGGGTGTTTTGAATATCGAGCCAGCTGTGAGATCGATATTCGAGCAGGTTGGACATACGTATTTGAATTTCGAGCTGGGTTATTTTGAACATCGAGCCAGCTCTGAGATCGATATTCGCGAAGATTGAGATGTGCATTTGAATTTCGAGCTGGGTTCTTTTGAATATCGAGCTTTGGATTCAACTCGAAATTCAACTCGATATTCAACTCGAAATTCAAACCGGTGAATATCGAATATCGAATTTCGATGTTCGATGTCAGAGCCAACTTCACACACCCCATTCATTCCTATAATATCTTTGTCAAAACTGTTCATTACTTTACTTCATACACTGTAAATAAAGGAGAAACTACAGATTCAATGTTAACTTGTTCCACTAAATATTCGCTTTCTTGATAATATACTCAGCAAAATAATAATAAAGCTCTCATACAGACTTGCTATTATTAAAGGTACATGTCCACTCAGTAGGCACAAACTGTTCTTTATTTCAGACATCATCCGAGATCTTTTCTGGCAAAATAAATATTCATTCACCAATACCCCACGTATTGATTGGCATTATTATACATTTTATATCAGTCTTAAATTTTCACACTGATATCAGGGGCGATAACCGTGTTTCATTAAAATATTAACGGACATTAATATTTATTCTGTATTTTTTGATGTACAATAATCATACATGTACTTTATAATCTGTCGAAAATAATATTTTTCCTGTGTTCATTTAATTAGCATAAATAATAAAAAAAATATCATGCCTAATATCATTTACTTATGAAAATAGCCTGATACCACCGCGAGTCACTATCAGTAAAATAAATATTACTAAATTATTATATCTGTATAGCGGGCACTCGTAATTTTTAGAACTGGTGGAATAGTGACACAATTTTACACTTATTTAATTCCTATTAACTCTTAGCCTGCTGATCGCGAAAACTGTCGTCTGATGTTGCTTTATGTTTTTCCCTATTTCTCAATAAAAACATGGTTTGACAGCACTTTAGAATCATTTCCAATGGAAATGATTCTAAAGTGCTGTCAAAGCATGTTTTTGATGAGAAAAATCGAAAATAAAACATAAACAGCAGACGACAACATTTCATTCAGCAGGCTATGGGTTAAGAACATTTTGTGCCTACTGAGTGGGCATGTGCCTTTAAACAATCGATACATGTACTGTTGCGTGTTATTTTTTATTTGTCAGCACGAATATCGTGCTTTTAAACATAGAATACTAATTCAACCCTTAGAATGCGGGAAACGAAATCTTTCGTCTGCTGTTGGTTTTTATTTTGTCTTCTTTCTCCATAAAACATGGTTTGACTGCACTTTAGAATCATTTCCATTTGAAATGATTCTAAAGTGCTGTCAAATCATGTGTTTGATGAGAAAAAAAAAAGAAAACAGAAAAAACCGCAGACGGCAAAACTGAATTCAGCAGTGTAAGAGTTAATATGGAAAACAGGAAGCCATGACATTTACGTAACGACCTTCTATACTTATCGCCCATCATCGTGTAGACTATATAATGTCGTATAGTTTGGAAGACAGTTATATGGATTTTACATTAACTTTAGTAAATGATGGGCCTGGTATTTTGAATGTGCTTAGAAAGCATTGAAACACCTCGTAGTATTCACAAAATACTTCATATTAAGCTTCGGTATACATGGTATCTATTTCTTGATTGTAACGTCAGTTTCAAAGTACGTGTAGCAATAAATACAGTGGAACCTCTCTAAACCGGACAGCAAGAAAACACATGTGCTCTTATTTCTGATGAGCTTCTTGGTCATTTATCTCAGGTGATAATGTATGTTCGTGATCGCATAGCACACAGCTATGGCTCAAAATGATCAAATGCCTGATTTACAGTGAAGCCTCTCTAAACCGGACACCCTGGGGACATCCCAGGGTGTCCGGTTTAGAGAGGTTTCACTGTAATGTTCGTTTGTGAAAATAATAATACGTTGTCTATTACAACAGAATATACATGATCTAGGTGGGCCGCCACCATTGGTTTGTTCTAGACATTGTATAACCTAACCAGTTACCACAAATGTCTCTATTCTCCTCTACTACTTTCAGTTTTAGTATAGATATTGCGTGACCTATTTTTATTCGTGCGCTAGCGAAGAATTATTATAAAACCAACATCCAAATTTGAGGTCTTACAGCTTTTATGCAAATTAGCTAAGGTCGGTCGCAGCACATATTTTGTTGGTTGACCTTTTTAAAAAAACGGGTCTTACGCCATACAAAATAGTTCTAACAACTTAGCTTAATCGCCTTTTCAGTGTGATAAATGTTTGTTTTTTTTTGTGTTTTTTTTGTGCTAAATTAATGTTATTGCAAATGTTTTCGTAGTGTAAGTGTGCGACTATTAACCGCCATATTCGATTATTCGCCATTCGTAACTCCATGGTTCGGTGCACGAATACAATCTTGCGGTTTTCTAAAATTCTATTTTTAACTCATTGTTGTTGTTGTTGTTGCTGCTGCTGTGAAATTCCCACGCTTATTTTTCGCGAAGCGCTTTCCACTCTAAATTAATTATTAGTATATGTGTCATCCACAAACACATACTGCGAAGAATTTCAGGACGGTCAGTCCTTTGATCCTATAATATGCATCCATATAGCTCTCGATACATACTAATTAAATATACAATTTAGGTTTCATTATTGTTAAGAAAGATGAATTCAATCTCATGTGAGCACATGATGATATCCCGAATAGTCAGATGGAATGGAAATGGAAACTATGTCACGTGACAAACATGTTCAGAATGTTTGAAAAGCCCAACATTATGCTTCAAAATAAAGTCCAATGCTTGTGAACTAGATCAGTACATCAATTTACCATTTACGAATTGTTAATTCGTGAGACGAATTGTTAATTCGTGGGAACGAATTGTTAATTCGTGGGAACGAATTGTTAAATTGAGAGAATTAATTGTTTTTCGTGGGAACGAATTAATACACAAAAAGTATTCTACGTCCCCTGCAGGGCTCCGTAGTATAATGGCTTAACCCTTTCAACCCTAAGGAACTGGAATGGACTGTGATATGCTAATGTTCCGACCAATCCAATGGTCACAAAATGATTTTCAGATTCGTCCATTTATGAAAAGGGGGTGTTTTTGTTCTCAAAAATATTAAAATTACTTTAAAAAAGTGCAGATCCTGATGAGACGGCTCGTTACGAGCCGGCTCATCTGGATCTGCACTTTTTGCATAAACCGATATAGCGGGACTACTGTGTTGGTTTAGTGTGATTAAATCTCGACAGTGGAACCCATCTAAACCGACACTTGGGAAAATATGGATGTTTCACTTAGATACGTTTCGCTGTTATGTATCTCTCTGATTACAATGACTGTCATGATTGCAAAACACTAGAATGTGTCATTAAGTGCTAACATGTCTGATTTACAGTGGAACATCTGCAAACCGGACACCCTAGGGACCTCGCAGGGTGTCCGGTTTGGAGAGGTTCCGCTCGCTATTATACCAATTTAATAATCATGCGTTTGCCATTTGTGAATTTTGCACAATTATTGGAATAATCTAACAATATATTGTGTCATGAAAACTATATCATCAAGATAATCTGTGCCTTAGGTCGCCTTCCATTATATTATACGGTTTATATATTTCTAAGGAACGTTATCGATACGTGGAGTGTGTTAACCCTTAGACCGCTACGCACAACAATTGTCGTCTGCTGTTGCTTTTATATCTTGCCTTATTTCTCAATAAAAACATGGTTTGAGAGTACTTCAGAATCATTTCCAATGGAAATGATTCTGAAGTGCTGTCAAAGCATGTTGTAAATTATTCTAAAGTGCTGTCAAAGCATGTTTTTGATGATACAAATGGAAAATAGAAATAATCAGCAGACGACAAAACATTAAGATAGCGGGCTTAAGGGTTAAGTTAGTGTATAGATATAAAGCAGCCGACGTTATATTGTGAAATGTAATTTAGCAGCAGACGACATATAATAGAGATTTAATGGGCGCCCAGCCGAGACTGCGATGCGAATGGCGTCTGCTGGCCCTGCATGTGCATTGTTACAGGAAACAGGCAACCAATTGATTTCCCATAGACCCACATTCACACAAACATGACAATCGCAAACTAAATCAATTTTGTTACTTCCTTTCCTGGAGTCAGTGATCTAAGCCGGTTCTAGATCCATGCCAAACACGGGGTCATGCGGGTTGATTTCCATGAGTTAGTTCCACTTTTTTGACGGAACCGTCTACTTTCACTTTCGAAATCTCTATCTCACCCTCAAGTCGCACACAGAAAATTTAACCTGCAAAGTGTAGAGCATGCAAATAATATAATAAAATGTTTGGCACAGACATACATTTCCTGCAGCATCTATTGTATTTAGCTCTCTGTCATAATAATAACAATCAATGCCGTTGTCCTGAGAATGTACTCCTTGTTGCTAAGCTGTACCAGTACTGGTTTACGGTCACATTATCCATTAGTCGACTGGTTCCTATACAATGCTACCGTTGGCCCATTGTAACCAATAGCAACCGTATTCATCCGGTAACCATTACAAAGCTGAATAATTCATTTCGTCGGCAATTTATTATTATTTTCTTTTTTTTCTTCAAGAAACATGTGGTATCGCATGCGAATCGTCTATTGCGTCACCACATCATGTTATGTCGTTTACGATGAATATAAGTACATAACTATGTGTGCTAATAAATAAAACAGCAGACGACATAACAAACAGCAGACATAACAAACAGCAGACGAGAGGTTAAAAAATATTTCCGAAAAGCAGATGCACTTTGTCTACGACCAGTGTAGCCCAGGAACATCATGGACATCCCCATTGTGTGACCAACGCCCCGGGGAGACGATTCTCATGCGATGCCAATAAATGTTTGTGTCAATAAATATATCAACAGACGACAGTACTTACATTATTTCCGAAACGCTGATAGACTACCGTGTTACAGCTCTGGGAGCCGTTTCACTAAACATCATACGAATGAAATGTTCGTAAGTGCAAAATTTTGATAGTCTGTAAATTTCACATTAACAATGTTTTCTTGTAAACAATTTTTGGATTTACGTTTATTACAATAAATGTGAATCCATCAATTGAAATTTCTAGACGTAAGCTTGCACTTAAACGATCACAATTGGACGAACTTTACATGTATGGTTGGAGTTTCTAATGTATATGGTCATGGTTCACGACATTAGTTTGAGCTGGCGATCAGCTATCTGCCAAATATGACCGATAACGCACGCCGGACGGCCTCCAATTCTGTGTGAGATTATTTCGTACACTTTGGATGGGGTATGCAAAATGCGAATAACTGAATAAATGCTGGAAACAGCGATTTGAAGTGAGTATATTCACACACCTAATACCTTTTTCGATATTGCCAGAGACATAAGTCATACATTTAATCGATGTTTATTGTGTTTGTGCGAGTCAGAAAAGAGAGGGCTGTTTCTATAATAGCCATATTGTGTATCACCTTTCTATATAGAAGATGGTACTACGAGACCAAGTGGGTGGGGTAATGGGATTTTTTTAATAGGCATTTTTGTTGTTGTCATAGGTCCGAGTCTTCCACCTGTGGTGTTATATAGCCTACATAAGTTATCTCCGTAATTATTCGATACGGTGTATATGTGCAAAATCACCGAACAACTACTGTAGGTAAGAGAATACTAAATGGCGCGAAAAGTAGTCCGGTATCAACACAATAGAGCGGGTGTTTTGAGGTCACAGGCGCAGTTTGCTTGCAAATCTTGATCCATTACTATTCGGATTCACTTGGGGAACATTTCGGTGTGCTTTTAACACCAGTTTTCAGCTTTTTTTGTAGCATTTAAAAGAAAACACTGAACCTGTTGTTCACGTGATGTAAACAGAGTTTCCGTGGCTAAAAAATGTAAACAATATTGCTTATGACGATGTTGGATTTTTCTTTCTTAGGAGTAAGTGAACCTATTGTTTAATTCATGCAGAACTAGTACAGACTGACTGCATGTCATATACAAGTAGGTCACACAGCATCCATACGAATAGTGAAAGTAGGAGAAACTGGCCTTATTGGATGGGATTCCGTTAATGTTTTTAGTAAAACTATTTGGTGTGTTCTAATCTGTATATAAGCCAAGTCGGGGGTTGGCCGAAATTTACCCAGTATCGACAGAACTTTACGACGTCGTAAGAAGTGTTTCTGAAATGTGACTGGAGAAATGGCGCTTATGGGATCAGCCTGTGCATCCGCACAGTCTGGTCAGGATCTGCACTGTTCGCTATTCCATAAATGAAACGCCCGTCATGTTTCTAAAAAGCAACACAGATCGTTACCAGGCTGCAGGAGCGTGTTATTTGCTCAGGAGCTACATCAGTCATTAATAGGTATACCGAGGATACCGTGCCGTGTGACTGTGACTGGAGAAATGATGCTCATGAGACATATGACCAGTGTAGACCCTGGCAAAATTGCTCACTCCGGTAGCCAGTAGCCTATTTCACCAACATTGCAAAGTATACTTTTCGAGCAAAGTATACTTTGAGGGAGTAATCATTTATTTTCCCTGAAATTCAATATTTCACATAGAAATAACAACTGCATATATTTGATGATTAAAAGTATGTACAATTATTATACTAAATTTATTACATTATCACAGCCATGTTGGCTGTGATAATGTAATAAATTCAGTATAATAAAAATTAATAAATTTATTCTTAAATTGAAAATTACTCCCTCAAAGTATACTTTGCTAGATAAGTATACTTTGCAATGTTGGTGAAATCGGCTACTGATAAACGTCTATATTGCTTGTCAAAGCATGATGTACGGTTCATTGATGGAATGGCGAACAGTGCAGATCCTGATCAGACTGAGCGGATGGGTTAATACTGCTTGTATATGCTTGTAAAATGACCAAAATACATTCAGTGGAAACTCTTTAAACCGGACAACAACAAACATATGTGATCACACATTTGATGGGTTTCTTGATCATTTATCTCAGGTGATTGTAATGCGTGTTCGTGATCGCATAGCACACAACTATGGCTCGGAATAATCAAATGCCTGATCCCAAGGTGTCTGGTTCAGCGAGCTTTCACTGTAATACATAATACTTACATAGTACGTGTTCTACAGTGCAACCTCTCTACAACAGCCACCCATGGTAAGACGCAAAACTGGCTGTTGTAGAGAGGTGGCTGTTGTAGGGATGTTAATGCTGAATTATATTATTATTATTTATTTTCTTCGATAATTCTCACCAAAAACATGCTTTGGCAACATTTGAGAATCATTTCCAATGGAAATGATTTTAAAATGCTGTCAAAACATGCTTTTATTAAGAAAGAAGGCAAAGCAACAGCAGACGACACTTTTCGTGCTCAGCAGTCTAAGGGTTAGATATAGAGGAAATCATCCATTTGAGATATAAAATAGCGGCTGTTACAGAGAGGGTGTTGTTGTAGAGAGGTGGCCGTTCGGGGAGGTTCAACTGTATATGGTTACTGTTTATTGTATACGCTCGGTATGACGGTAATGCCAAACTTTTGTCTGACCGTACAGTTCGTTAAGGGCCCACGGAGTGTAGACTACCAGTAACCTATTTCACCAACATTACAAAGTATACTTTTCTAGCAGAGGGAGAAATTTTCAATTTTAGGATAAAGTTATTAATTTTTATTATACTGAATTTATGGCTGTGATAATGTAATAAATTCAGTATAATAATTCTGCATGCTTTTAATAATCAAATATATGCAGTCGTTAGTTCTATATGAAATAATGCATTTCAGGAAAAATAAATGATTACTCCCTCAAAGTATACTTTGTTAGAAAAGTATACTTTGCAATGTTGGTGAAATAGGCTACTGAAATGACTGAAATGGCGTAAGCCCCATTTCTACAACCGCAGTCACAAATGTATTTAATTAACAGTAGAGGTTCGACAAACGAGGTAATTCCATGTCCAATGACACTTATAATGCACGCTCTTTTGTTAAATAAAGATATATGAAAACTCTATGCTGGCGTGTGAGTTAATTTCGTAGCAAATACTACTAATGTGTCATACATTATTGTTAATTTGTTTATTATTATTATTGTTATTATTTTTTATTATCTTTTTTCCATCATAATTATTGCCTGACAATATTGCATTCATATATATACATGCACTACTAATTCTACGACTTTGTGCATACTATAATATCAAGGTGTATGATCACGTGGTACTAACAACAACAACACGTACCGATTCAAAGTACGTATTCTTTTATAGTGTCCTTATTACGTAACGGATTTTTATGAAATATGGCGCATCAATTCTTCGCAAAAACGACATATGTCTGTACCAAATCCCTAGACCACCAAATGCAGCTCATGAAGACGCGTTTGCTGCTCCATATTTCATCAAAATCCGTTGCATATTAAGGAAAATAACAAATAATACTTACTTTGGAGTGGGCGACGTTGTTGTTGTTGTAACCACGTGATCATGCACCTTGAATATGAGACGTTCACCAACCATAAATCGGCCAGGATAAATCCTTACCTCCAGTCGTAGAACACCCACCGGTGCTTTCGCATAAGGTATTCCCAAATATTTCTCCACTATCTTTCCGGGTCGCGCTTCGGATTCAAATCCCCGAACGCGTCCATTTCTGGTGTCGCGGAGTAGACTGGATCCCGCACACAAACTCCCGGAATTCAGCGCTACAGCTATCCACACTAGCAACGTAAATGGCATTTTACAAAATTGACCGACACTCGGTTTACCGACAAATACATCCATATCGCATATCCACTGAGATCAAAGTGTGATTTCGGGGTACATGTATCAGGTACAGCACGTGGAGGCTGTGTCCAATCGATGCCATCGGGTGATCCGAAACGTGCTCTATATCTGATTGGTAAACATCACGGACAACTCGCAGAGAATAAAAATGGGAAAAGAACGGGTTCCTGTTTGTCTAATGATATAGATTAATTTCCTTCATATCTCAATATGTGTCGACTTGTGAGAAAATGTACCTTAGGAGATTGGTGGCAAATATAGGGGTGATCATTCTGGACGTTTCCAAAGTTGCACCAGGGTATTATCATCAGATATAATTACTGCTTATGGTAGTAAGCAAGTCTGAGCGATTGCATGACGAACAGCGTAAGCCCTGATCATGCGCAGTCTGATCAGGGGCTACGCTGGTCGCACAAGTTCTAACGTATGTTTCATAAGCTGGGGATCCGTATATTCTTTCGCTATGAAGGTTGTGGCCAATAATTAACACACAGACAGTTTGTGTAAGACATTGCCTTTATGGAGACGCTGGTATAATGTAGATATATATACCACTTTGTCGTATTATACACCAAACATACGCAGCAAACCGTGGAATATATATCGTTCGCCCGCACGTATGTCTGTCCGTCTGTCCGTCCGTAACATTGTTAATTAAATTTCGCATCAATGGTCTATCACTTTCAACAGTAAGTTGGACTAACTTGAAACACCATATAGTCAGTTATGTGGTCACATCAACCGGCATCCAACATTTATTGCCGGCTACATTAAGTATCATTCCTGACAGAAAGTCAATTAACGTCTCAGTATACATTGGTAGTAAACACAAAAATGATTGGTTCTGTCACACCCTACCCAATATATGCAAATTATAGAACACTGTTCGTCCACATGTACGAGGAAATAATCTACGGATGGTTGTACAGGCGGAAAACCATACGTGCTTGCCCACACAGTAGACACAAAATGTCCTTTATATCAGAATCATCCGAGGCATTTTCTGGCAAAATAAACATTCATTCACCATTTCCCCACGTATTGATTCTATTCGTCTGTTTTCAAGGTGCATGATCACGTGGTTATAACAAGAACAACAGTGGCTGAAAGTGTTGAATTCTTGCCCATTCCAAAGTAAGTATTATTTGATATTTTCCTTAATATGAAACGGATTTTGATGAAATATGGCGCAGCAAACGCGTCTTCATGAGCTGCATTTGGTCGTCCAGGGAGTCCGGCACAGACTTATGTTGTTAGTACCACGCATTCATACACATTTTATTTTGTTTTACTTACGGTTTCGCAGCACAGTAATGATCATACTAACGATTTGCACAACACCAGCTGTATTTGATTCCAGGGCCGGGTTTACTGTTTCTTTATCCAGTGGGTCCGCTACTAATACTTTATTATTGGATACTCATGCCCGTACTCAGAGGGCGTGCGCCTTTAAACACCACATGCATGTATAGAGGTATTTGCAAAAAGTGTAGATATAGATGAGCCGGCTCGTCTGTATGACGAGCCGTCTCATCAGGATCTGCACTTTTTGCAAGTAATTTTCATAATTTGAGAACAAAAGCACCCCATGTCCATAAATGGACTGGTCTGAAAATCATTTTGTGATGATTGGATTGGTCACAAAATCAACATATCAATATCCATTCCAGTTACTTAGGGGTGAAATGGTTAATCTGCCGAGGTCTGTTTGTCGATCGATGTGCAAGCAAAATGTTTAAGCCCTTCGCTCCGTCAATAACGCACCCCCTAAATTAATTCCTGCGTACGGATTCGATTCGACGCGATTCGGCTTATATTTAAGGGTGGGAATTGGCTCGAACACCTCTATACCCGATCCTGCGTACGGGCCTGATACTGTCATTTATATCACTGAATTCAACAGATATGCATAACAACTCTGCCAAGGTATGTGGCGAGTACGCCAATGAGGGATTGTAGCAGTTATTTCCCTTTGAAAATATATTTATAGAGGTCCAGTCCAGTGTTGTATTTTAGCTTTTACCGAATAATACTAAAATTGAGATTGCAAACAGAGTAGACTCAGATCAGACTGCACAACCGTGCAGTCTGATCTGAATCGACACTGTTTGCAATAATAATAATAATTTTAGTGTGAACATGTGAATCTGACAAATGATACAGTACCGGATCGGAACACATGTAAGATAATCTTGATCAACACTAGTCGAAAACACTATATTGGCTCAAGTTCATACTAAATAATGTTGCATCAGCCTCTTTCACAAATGATAATGCCATACAATGTACAATTTGGACCGAATTTCTACAAACAAATTCAAAGGGGAATAACTAGCTACGATCGAAAATTATATGCCACAACCTGCGGTAGACACCGCCAAACATGACATTTACAAAAGTGTGAGTTTTGTCTAACTGATTAGGCGGCTGGTATATATTGATAAGTGAGGAAGTAAAACAAATGTTTATCGTCTGCCGGCGCTTGGAGAACGACAGTTAGATTACAGAATCAGTCCATCCAATAAATATCGGAGAAATAGCGAGCTTTGTTTGATACTGATCCAGATACCGATCCCGGTCACGCATGCGCACTCCTGTTATTTCGCCATGTGGGTTAACTATTTCAACCCTGCATGTTTCTGGGTCGAATGTTAATTGATGTCATAAATTAAACATGTGGAAATACTGTAGATCCAGATGATATTTAACACGTATATTGCACATTGTAGTCTGCTGCTGTTCTATGTTTTGCCTTTGTGCTCAGTAAAACATGGTTAGGCAGCAGTTTAGAATAATTTCCATTATAAATGTTTCTAAAGTACTGCCAACCATGTGTTTTGTTGAAAAAAAAAATAGATAACCAGCAGACGACACACTTTAGCGTGAACTATTAACAGTGCCAGCCGATTGTCACGGTAACAACATACAATGTTCCCGATCATTGACGACGTCATTCAACGTCAAATACACAAGCATAAACATGTCCATCCTAAACTAATTAAATATATTTAATAGGCAGAATCAATTGCGAACGAACAATACATAGAATTAACCAATCGTCCAACTGAATACCCGTCATACTGTACATGCCAACCGTACTTTATGGCCAAATGTTTCCAAACTTACTTTATGGCCAAATTTTGCCAACCTTACTTTATGGCCAAATGTTTCCAACCTTACTTTATGGCAAAATGTTCCAAACCTTACTTTTTTTATGCCAAAATTTTGTTTGCCAACGTACTCTCTGGCTAAATGTTGCCAACCGTACTTTAATGATAAAAAATTTTGCCAACCTAGTAGCCAACCCGTATTTATGGCCAAATGTTTGCCAACCGTACTTTATTGACCAAATGTTGCCAAGGTTACTTTATGGCCAAATGTTGCCAACCTTACTTTATGGCCAAATGTTACCAACCGTACTCTAATGGCCAACGTCGCCAACCGTGCTTCTATGGCCAACCGTTTGCCAACCGTACTATGGCCTAACCTCTATGGCCAAACTGTTGCCAACCGTACTCCTACTGGCCAAGTTGCCAACCGTACTCTGTAAACCTATGGCCAACTGTTGCCAACCGTACACTATGGCCTGTTGCCAACCGTACTCTATGGCCAAATGTTGCCAACCGTACTCTATGGCCAACTGTTGCCAACCGTACTCTATGGCCAAATGTTGCCAACCGTACTCTATGGCCAACTGTTGCCAACCGTACTCTATGGCCAAATGTTGCCAACCGTACTCTATGGCCAAATGTTGCCAACCGTACTCTAAGGCCAAATGTTGCCAACCGTATCTATGGCAAATTGTTTGCCAACCGGACTTATGGCCAACTTTTGCCAACCGTACTATATGGCCACATGTTGCAACCGTACTCTATGGCCAAACTGTTGCCAACCCTACTCTATGGCCAACTGTTGCCCATCGTATTATGGCCAACTGTTGCCCAACCGTACTCTATGCCAAATTATGCCAACCGTCTCTATGGTCAACTGTTGCTAACCGTAACTCTATGGCCAAATGGTGCCAACCGTACTCTAAGGCCAAAATGTTGCCAACCTTACTATAGGCCAACTGTTGCCAACCGTACTCTATGGCAAAATGTTGCCAACCGTACTCTATGGCCAACTGTTGCCAACCGTACTCTATGGCCAAATGTTTCCAACCGCACTCTATGGCCAACTGTTGCCAACCGTACTCTATGGCCAAAGGTGTGACAGACAGGACCAGTGGGATACAGTACGGGACGATATTTATTATTTTGCATATAATAGAAAAACCTCGATATCGTGACATACATTGTATGTATCACCTAATATAATGTGATTGGATTGCAATCAGAATTATAATTATAATTGTTACCTCTCTAAACCGGACACAAAGAAATCATCTGTGATCTTATTGTTGATGAGTTTCTTGGTCCTTCATCTCAGGTGATAATGCATGTTCGTGATCGCATAGCGTACAGTTATGGCTCAGAACAATCAAATGCCTGATTTACAGTGAAATCTCTCTAAGCCGGACACCCTGGGGACCTGGTTTAGAGAGGTTTCTCTGTACTGGATCTTTTGCGAACGGGTGAATGCTGGTAGATGAGAAAGGATTATATGTGTTGTTTTAAATATGGGTGATAACACTTGTTTTTTCGGGGATAAGGTTAAAACGCGATGCGTATGTTTAGAATATCCAAATCTGACATACGGGTCGAATCAATCGGACATGTGTTTATCTGGAAGCGGGTATCGCTTCATCTCGATTCTTTCACGTTCAACTGTTGAACTATACTCAGCAATAATTCCAGCACAAAAATATTTACACAATTCCCTAACATTTGATTGGCCCGTAGCAAGTCTCTGTCCAAAATTTATATCCCAGTAAACTCCCACGCCCAACTACTTTCCGTAACCGTGAGGCGCAGTTAAAATAATTCTTAAGAAAACGGAAAATAAACACATTTCATTGATGAATTTATTTAACATGCTGGAATTATGAGGAATGAATGGCCTTTTTGTGGAATTTATCGCGGATATAAACTTGGAAAAGTCGCGGGAATACTGGACGAGGCCTTAAAAAAATTACAATTTTAGAAAAAAAATCAAAAAAAAAATCGCGACTTTTCCAAGTTTATACCCCGATAAATTCCACAAAAAGGCCATTCATTCCTATAATAAAATAAGTGTAATTTAATATTTGTGTACATATGGCGCATACGAGACACACCATGTGATTTTGAATCTTCGAACACAAGCAGAAACCTGTCCAGAAAACTGACATATCGTACAGTTTGGTGTAATATAATTGATAGGAGTCCGTTCTCCTGGCTTTTCTACATGTGATCAGCTACATTATATCATATGTTCTACTTCATAGTTTGAGTTCTTTGTCAAACGGCAGAAAGTGACTGATTGCTGGAACTCACAAAGATGGCCGGCTTGGCCACTCCATGTGCCGTATAGGATTCAGTAATCAGGCAGTATTCACATATACTTTATACATATATCACATTTACGATGCAATTATCTCTGTATCAAACGGCAAAGTATACTTATCTAGCAAAGTATACTTTGAGGGAGAAATTTTCAATTTATGATAAATTTATTAATTTTTATTATACTAAATTTATTACATTATCACAGCCATTTTGGCTGTGATAATGTAATACATTCAGTATAATAATTCTGCATGCTCTTAATCATCAAATATATGCAGTGGTTAGTTCTATATGAAATAATGCATTTCAGGAAAAATAAATGATTACTCCCTCAAAATATACTTTGCTAGAAAGGTATACTTTGCAATGTTGGTGAAATAGGCTACAGGTATAGAACGGCTCCTTAATGGTTGTGCTGAGTTGTGCTTTTGACGTCATTTACGGAAACATCGTTTCTTTTATAATTGAGACACGACATGCGATTTTGTACCTAAGGATAGGTGCGATTTTTCATGAAATTTATTTACAGAAACTGTGACATTTTCTGTAAATGGATGCGAAAGATGACGAACTCTTCACAGCGAATTCCGCATTTGCTGAGCAAATTTCATCAACTTTCGACGTCATTTACGCAAAATATCGTAAATACATCGTAAATGTCTTGTAAATCATTTTCATGAAAAATCGCACATGTTCTAAGATGCAAAATCACACGGCGTTTCTAAAATATTTTATTTTATTTTATCTTCCGCGGTCCAAGATCACGTGGCTAGTCTCAGTTGGGGCTGCGTTGGTTGCACACCTCGTCAGGTCCCTTTTTATGAGTAGGGCTCAATCGCAAACCTTGACGTTATTGTGGAACGAAAAAAAAAGATAAAAAGTGATATTTTGTCAGATTTCAGTACGTATTTCAAGTATTCGGTAAGTTTTAAGATCGTATCAGTGGGTCGGATGCCGGGTTGGCAATAAATAAACACATGGCACACGTTGATGTACGGAGCCCCGCAAGGGCCGTAGAATTCTTGTTTTTATTAATTCGTTCACACAAAATAACAATTAATTCCCTCAATTTAACAATTCGTTCCCACGAATTAACATTTCGTTCCCACGAATTAACATTTCGTTCCCACGAATTAACATTTCGTTCCCACAAATTAACAATGCGTTCCCTCAATTTAACAATTCTTTCCCACGAAATAACAATTCGTTCCCACGGGAACAAATTGTTAATTCGTGGGAACGAATTGTTAATGCGAGGGAACGAATTGTTAAATTCAGGGAACGAATTGTCATTTCGTGGGAACGAATTGCTCATTCGAGGGAAATAATTGTTTCATCGTGGGAACAAATTGTTAATTTGTGGGAACGAATTGTTATATCCTGGGAACGAATTGTTAAACCTATCTAAACCGGACAGCGAGAAAACATCAGGGGCCCGTTTCACTAAACTTCGTACGACTAAAATATTCGTAAGTTCAAAATTATCATAGTCTGTAAATTTCACATTAACACTGTTTTCTTGTAAATAATTATTGGATTTACATTTATTGAGCATAGGCTGCATGTGCAGCCTATGCTCAATAAATGTAAATCCATCAATTGAAATTTCCAGACAATCCTAAATTTGCACTTACGAACATTTTAATCGTAAGAAGTTTAGTGAAACGGACCCTGAAGCCTTATGTTGATGACTTTCTGTGTCATTTAGCTGAGGTGAGAATACTGAATTCAAAGCTTACAAACGTGCCTCAGAATGGTCGATTTACAGTGGAACATCTCTAAATTGGACACGCTAGGGACAGAGGATTTGTGTACAGTGAAACCTCTCTAAAATGGACAGCGTAAAAACATATGTAGCCGATTTCATCAAAATTACAAAGTATACTTATCTAGCAAAGTATACTTTGAGGAAGTAATCATTGATTTTTCCGAAATGCATTATTTCATACAGAACTAATGATTGCATATATTTGATGACTGAAACTATGCAGAATTATTATACTGAATTTATTACATTATCACATAGCCATAATGGCTGTGATAATGTAATAAATTCAGTATAATAAAAATTTATCCTGAAATTGAAAATTTCTCCCTTAAAGTATACTTTGCTAGGAAAGTATACTTTGCAATGTTGGTGAAATAGGCTACATATGGTGTTTTTTTTGTCATTTAGCTGAGATGAGAATTATGTTCCTGACTTCAAAGCAAAGAAGCATGCCTGAGAATAGTCAAATGTCTGATTTACAGTGGAACATCTCTAAATCGGACACCCTGGGGACCCCCAGGGTGTCCGGTTTAGAGAGGTTTCACTGTACATGCACCAACTCGGGTAGAAAATGTTCAGCATGTACGACACACGCTCATATTATACCAGACTCAGTAACTCAGTGTTTATCAAGTGGAATTGTAAGAAAATAGCATCGCAAATTCAGTGACAGTAGGGAGCAAAGTTGGGATCTATTTTGTTAAAATTCCACGAACTGATTTAGTGTTAATGAAAAACTGTCACATCAGTATATGATAATTTGGCTTTTGCGAATGTAAGCCGTTACGGAGATACTAGTATATATATATATAGATCCAAATACGCGTACTGAGTCAAAAACTCAGTAATACTTGTGGTTTGAATACTGATTTGTGCGGCCGGGAAGCCCATTAGGGCCACTCACTTTTTTTTATTTCCATTTATTCCAGATCTTTTCTTGAATTTTCGAGATACTTTCTTGAATTTTCGAGATCTTTTCTTGAATTTTCAAGATCTTTTCTTGAATTTTCGAGATTAGATTTCGAAAATTCAAGAAAGTATCTTGAAAATTCACGAAAAGATCTAAAAGATCTTGAATGGAATGAAAACATCTTGAAAATTCAAGAAAATATCTCGAAAATTCAAGAAAGTATCTTGAAAATTCAAGAAAATATCTCGAAAATTCAAGAAAGAACATTTAAAATTCAAGAAAAGAACTTGAATAAATGGAAATAAAAAAAAGTGAAGTGGCCGTAATGGGCTTCGGTAGATTTGTGTTGAGCTTTGCAAAGTTACATATGATCAGGACATACTCTGGTCCAAATGTGTTTGTCTCAGTCGGTGCCGTGTAATGTGTGAGTGTGTTGATCTACAATGTCTGTTACACACATGCGTGGGTGGTTATTGACGTGGGATGGGGGTCAATCACCGAATGTGTGTTAACCTTCTCAACACTACAGACCTCTATCACGATGTTTGCAAACGGATAAGATCTAGATGGGCTGGGTCGCAACGAGCCGGCTCATCAGGATCCGCAGGTGCGGATCCAGGCGGGGGCGTGTCCGGCGCACGCCCATTGTAAGATAAGTCGTGTTTAGATTTCAACCCATTTATTACGTGGAAAGATCTGATTGTTTCCTTATTTCTCCCCTAAGTGTATGTTGTTACCATTCAGTGGAATCGTCTCGTCGAGACGGTTAAACTGAGTGGTAACAACATATACTTTTGATGGGAAATAAGAACAAAATGCAGAAAATAATTTGAATTTTATGAAAGTTTGCGATCAAATGCGTCTCATTTGAAATCCACGCCCCCTCTAGACATAAATCTTGGATCCGCCACTGATCTGCACCATTTGCCGATATATTCGTATTTCTAAAAACAATACCCCGTTCTGGCGAATGGAATAATCTGACAAATACCATGGGAATAGCCATTCCAGTTTCTTAGGGGCGAAAGGGTGAAAGATCACAGAGTGAACACGGCATACAGCTACGCTACATGCTATTAAATAGTACTTACCAATCTGGTTAAGTGAGAACTAATGACGTTCAAATTGCCATGTTACATACTATCAGAACCTTAAGTGTTTTTCCAGACGCGTAAGCTAGCTAGCACTAAACTGTTATACTTTTTATCTCACACATTGAATCTGGTTTCTATAACAGTCGCAAAATTTCGGTTCCGTGCCATGTACGATACATGAATGTTTTTATAATGGAGCATATCGTAACAAATTCAAAGACGGGTGGTTATAAACGTGTCGTTACGTTTATGCTTTGGTTGGTGTTTGTCAAACTTGCAGGTGGGGTTGGTTCGGCAAGGAGTCAAAGACGTACAGAGTATGGCGAGATTGAAGGATTTGTGAAAGAAGTTTTGCCGGATACATTCGTGGAGTTATTTATCGGGGTTCCCTACGCTAAGAAACCAGTTGGAGAGTTACGTTTCGAGGTAAGACTTCATTAACCATTCCAAGCACATTAAAGTGTCTGGAATTCTGAGTTTTCTTTTCTTTTTCATGCTATTCTATTAAATCGGAACATATCAGCAGATTGTGCAGACCTTGATGAGCGAGAGGGGAAGTTGCGAGCCGGCTCACATAAATACAGTGAAACCTCTCTCAACCGGACACCCGGGAGGTCCCCAGGGTGTCCGACTTAGAGACGTTTCACTGTAAATCAGGCATTTTGATCATTCCGAACCACAGTTGTGTGCCATGCGACCACGAACAGACATTATCACCTGAGATAAAAGACCAAGAAACTCATAAAAAGTATTATCACAGGTGTTTTCTTGGTGTCCGGTTTAGAGAGGTTCCACTGTACACAGTTTGCAAGCATTTGAGAGATCATAGGTTTTATATGTAATGACTGTCTATTCCACTTTGTCCCGTCAACACAGTGCCTATGTGCCGTGAAACACGGTGCCGTGAAACATTTTTGATATCCTGTCAATACGATTTGGAGATGCGGCTGGGGTTATTATTAGCCGATCTATGTATATATCGGCTATATATTGGTTATCCATCGGTTTGTGAAAAAGTTTGTAACCACCCTTTTCTCCTATATTCTGTAATCTACAAACGCGAAATAATTTGTTGTATCACTTCCAAATTACATCAACCGGATAATTTTTCATTTTTGGCCATTATCTCTGTTGAAAACTTAGCGAATATAGCGAAATAACAGAATTTGGCTATAAATAAACGTTTTCACTACAAGAGTTCGGTAAACTAAAGTTAGGCGGTTTGCAATTTGGCTATAAATAAACGTTTTAACTACAATAGTTCGGTAAACTAAAGTTAGGCGGTTTGCAATTTGGCTATAAATAAACGTTTTATCTACCAGAGTTCGGTAAACTAAAGTTAGGCAGTTTGCCTTCTAGTCCAGGGGCAATTGTAGGTATATAAAGTAAGTAAGTAAGTAAGTAAGTAATTTGTTTATTATAGTGACATGTGTAAACGTACAAGAATAAATATAACATTGATAATCATACTAATTACACCCGGCCCATTGGACCTATATGTCACCTTGTTGCAACATAAATGTTTCACTTGATTCAAATAATGTCTGGTGTTTGCAGAACATGAGTTTCTGGTTACATGCATTTGCCGGACAATGACCGGACCAACGCTCAGCCCCCGACTCACGGTCACAACAGCATACGGAACATTTTACTCATCAATACTGACAGCATTGATGTCTTAATGCGACCGTATTCTGTACAAATGCGTGAGCAGGTGGATTAGCAGGCTCGGGATTTCCAGCAAATACATGCGACCGAATTATACAATTTGGCTTGTCGATGACCAGTGTAGTTTTTAATCGATATGCGTGTATACGCAGTTCGATTCGAAGCTAAACTGTCAATTGGCTAGTATTATTGAACAGAGCAAAGTTCAATCATGCCGTGTTACTAATCAGCATAATCTGGATTTACTCTGGTCACAAAGGAAAGAAATAGGTGTATATGTCAGTCGCTGAGTGATGTATTGTGGAATAATAACTGGTGAGTAATTGTGTGTCATCCGAGTTAATCACATAGCATTTGACGACTTTCACTTGTGATAGTGTACATGTACTTATATTGTCAAATTAAGGGTTTATTTGTGAACAGTGTATATGCTTATCAGCATACGGATCACCGCAGTCTGATGAGGAAATAAACTGCTCAATAAATATAACGCATACACACCAGACCAATGCGATGCGATATGTTGGCCTGCAATATATACCCTGACCAATCCGCTATATATATAATATTCCGGCACCTCGTGTTAATTTATGGCACCCGGTGTTTTTATAAACTTGAATGTATAAGGTTTCCAACAAATCCGGGTGCCATTTTTTAAACCAAGTTCAAGGTCATTTCAAGGTCATTGAACTTTATGCTTGACGGAAGTCGAAAATTGCCAATATATGAGCCAATAGGTCATGGTCCTTAACTTGGAAATTGGTGTAAGTTGTTAAAAAACATTTCTGATGGATATATTAAAGAATTTACGTAAATTACACTAATATGCAGTATATAATTATCATATTTTCAAAATGGCCGCCAACAATCGGGTATTTATGAGATTTCGGTTGACTTGCTACATATTATTGTAATGCTAAGCGCCTTCACCTATATTCAAAGGTTAATTCTTTCAACTGGAATAATATTGTTTACATTTGACTACCATAAGTATTGCTATGATCAGATATTAATGATAGCTAAATATAACTGGGAGAATTTGGTTGGGGAGGAAATCAACACTTCTCTCACTTTTTCCTGAGATTCCGTAACTACTAAAATGTCGACATATATTAAACCCTGATTTGATCCGCTAATAACATCATGCTCTGCATGACTTTTATTTTTTTTTGCATTTTAAAGATATTTGTAATGTTGACGGGATAAATAGAATAGTAGGTGATCATTTCACAGAGCCTCGCCCATCCCATTTCCTGAGCCTAGCCAGATATTTTTTCACATTCACGGCACTAACCTACTATTCTCTATTAAAACGATCCTCGTTCGGGAATTTAACATATTGCAAAATGGTGGAGAGTCACTATTAAATGTGAAAAACGAACACTTTTGTAAACGGAATACGAAAAGTGGCTAGACAGCTAAAATGATATAAGAAAATAAAATACACATTTTGGAAATTGGTCAACACATACGAAATGTATGGTTAACAATGTATTTTAGCCCCGTGTTAAACTCTTGTGAAATATGTATTGTTTTATTTCGATATAACATAAATATTTCGGGTTTTGATCAAACAAAAAAGTAAAGCAACATTTGCGTTATGTATATAATTGCACTAATTTGTTTTCATAATATTTAATTTACCTAATAATAATAATCTATTTAATTTGTTCCATTGCCCCAAACCCATAGGCGGTTTTTGCACGGAGCAATGTAAATGACACTGTCTCCGCCAACAGCGTAGACACACGTCTGCATATACACCGTTTGCCGACATACGGGTAGAGGTAAATATTATAGGAATGAATGGCCTTTTTGTAGAATTTATTGGGGTACAAACTTGGAAAAGTTGCAGGAATACTGGACGAAGCCCGGAAGGCCTCATCCAGTATTCCCGCGACTTTTCCAAGTTTAGATCCCCGATAAATTCAACAAAAATGCCATTCTTTCCTTATAATTCCAGCATTTGAAATAAATTCATCAAGAAAATGTGTTTATTTTCGGTTTTCTTAATAATTATTTTAACTGCGCCTCACGGTTACGGAAAGTAGTTCGGCGTGGGAGTTTACTGGGATATAAATTTTGGACAGAGACTTGCTACGGGCCAATCAAATGTTATGGAATTGTGTAAATATTTTTGTGCTGGAATTATTGTTACATATGGTCAACTAAGTATGATTTTAAGCAGACGTCATCGGCTGACAGAAAATTAATTTCATTTTCCGATGGTACTCGTAAAGTTACAGTACTGTAGCATGGACCTAAATGTAAGCATGCACATGCATTAAATATAACTACTTTCTGTTCCACGTTTTTCTGCCGACGAACTTTTGGCTATTAAACACATTAAATCTAAAAACTAATTAAAAGTAAGTACTTTTTCATCAATAACAAAAAATTCACCCTCCCCCAAAGAAATTATTTGATGAAATTCCATCAAATATTGATTTTATTGCGAAAAAAAGATTTCCCTATGGGAATTTAACACGGGGGCTAAACAGATATGTTTTTTAAATATTTTTTTTTTTTATTTGTGGACAGATTTTCTAAGTTTTCTAAGTTACATCATTTTCAAGCTATCTCGCCATGTTTTGGAGTCAATTTCAATTTTTTTTCTTTTTTTGATCCTGAAGGAAAAAAATTGGAACGGCGAAATTGACTCCCCATATTAAATTCCCATAGGAAAATCGTGATTTCGTAATAAAATCAATATTTGATGGAATTTCAAGTAAACTAAAAAAATTTTTTGGGGAGGGTGACTTTTTTGTTATTGATGAAAAAATACTTACTTTTAAATATTATTTAGATTTTAAAGTGTTTAATAGACAAAAGTTCGTCGGCAGCAAAACGTGGAACAGACAGTAAAGCCACGGGCACAACGGATCGTACGAAATTTGTCGTGGTAGACCCATAAAATATTTGTCATGACCAGATCTTGCAACATGCCCGAAATCTATTTCGAGCGGTCACAAGGGCTACGACACATTAATGATGGTTTGACGATGGGGACGCGACAGAAAAAAAAAAGTATGTCATGGTTATGTCATGGGACCATCGTGAGTTGTCGGGCATTGTCGGGGGGCTGTTTTTTCACGCAAGACTGCAGCACAACAGTCGTAGGTCACTCGTGGGACGCTCGCGCGTCCGTGTCCCGACTATATAACGAGGCCCGGTCTGTTGCCTGCCATTTGCTCTCGAGATTTTTCAGTGGAAACATCGAAGTTCTGCCAGAATTTTTGACATTTGTCACTTTATTTTATTCAACTTTTTGCAAATTTAATCCAAGTTTGTATCCAGCGCCAGGGCCAGGCGTAGTCGCTCAGGTGGACTAGCCATTCTCTCTCACAACGACAGACAGTTTTCATTTCCAAGCGTTCATTCGCCCGAGCTATATACCCCTCAAAAAATGAAAATATGTTGCAAAACTAACGCAAGACTAACGCACGACAGACTTGCAATGTTGTGCGAGCCTCTTACGAAATATAATATTCGTGAGACAATCTTGCAACTGTCTCACGACTGTCCTGCGACAGTCGTGAGACAGTCATGCCACAGTCGTAAGATTGTTTGACTAAACAAATTTCTTCTGGTACCCACGACCATGATATTTATCGCACGACAGTCGCAAGACTGTCGGAAGACTGTCGTAGGACAGACTCACGACAGCCACAAGACATAGATATCACAAAAAATTGTCGAACAAAAAAGGTGCATGTCCAATTTTGCCTCACGACGGCAAGTCGATGCCACGATGCTCAAAATTTCGTAGGACTGTCTTGCGACGAGCCCCGATGACCCACGATTTGCCCAAATGTTCTGTCGTGTCGTGGCACATATGCGTCGTGGGTTCGTTGTGATCAAGCCTTAAGATCTAAGCAATTCAGTAAAACAATATAATATGAATATATGTGGAGCTTGACTGATCAACGTGTGCGCCTTCATGTGTGGCATATACGCCACTCGTGGTTTTATAACCCGTTTCGTACGTTCGATTCCCGTTGCGACGACTCAAGATACAAACAAATTCGGTGAAATAATCCTGCACTCTGACGTAATCTGTATGTAGCGATGTGAGTGGCATGCTTGTACCACTGGCTGTGAGAAAACGACCCTTTTGTCATATGGGAACAGACTAGATCCCGATCTTCGGGGTATTTTGACAGACAGACCAATTTAAGCTGTGCAAAGACGTTGCTTCTGGTCATATATAGCGTTTTCTCACTGAATGGCGACCAGCGTCGACCCGGATCAGACTGCGTGGATGCGCAGGCTGATCTGGGTCTATGCTGGACACACACGTCGCAATATCCTTTCCGTCAGCAGAGATCCTGTATATCATCGTGTTCTATATCTTAAAATATATCAAACATATGTCGGCATAGAATTTGGAAGAATGAGCACATTCTATTTTTGCTAACATTTTTTCTCTAGGGTTCGGAATGTGTGCAATACTCGTGTAGCGTAAGCGAATCTTGATCTGATGAAACATGCGATATTGACTTTGCGACCAGTGTATGCCCAAACCAGTCTGATCAGGGACCTGTTTCACTAAACGTCGTACGACTAAAATGTTCGTAAGTGCAACTTTAGGATCTTTTGGAAATTTAAATTGATGGATTTACATTTATTGAGCATAGCAGCCTATGCTCAATAAATGTAAATCCAATAATTGTTTACATTGTTAATGTGAAATGTACAAACTATCATAATTTTGCACTTACGAACATCTTAGTCGTACGAAGTTTAGTGAAACGGCTCCCTGGATCTTAACTATTCGACATTTCATCGACAGAGCACCCAGTGGGATCTGAAAATGGTACCCACCCATGAAGTTGGCATATATTTATGAGATAACAGTGGCGTAGCAAAGTGTCTTGCCGAGGGGTGCGAATTATGGATCAACTTTGGAAAGTGGTGCGACGTATCCTTCCCCAGAACAAAATATTGATTTCCGCATTCACTTTCCTCGATTATACATAAAGCAATAATGTTGATCCCTCAGAAAAAGGTAAAAAAAGCCGCCCCCCCCCCCCCACCCCCCCAATAATTCTGTAAATTTTGGATTTTTTAGTCTAATATATTTGTGTAATCATGAGTACTGGGAACTTTGCTGAGAACTTTGCTGAGAACTTTGCTGAGAATGCAGGAAATGGCGTTTCACACCACTTGGATTTCAAAAGTTTCAGGGAGGGGTGGGGGGGGGGGGGGTGGGGGTGGGGGCATGCCTAGCGAATTTCACCGAATGTTTTTGTATCTTGAGTCGTCGCAACGGGAATCGAACGTACGAAACGGGTTATAAAACCACGAGTGGCGTATATGCCACACATGAAGGCGCACACGTTGATCAGTCAAGCTCCACATATATTCATATTATATTGTTTTACTGAATTGCTTAGATCTTAAGGCTTCGTCACAACGAACCCACGACGCATATGTGACACGACACGACAGAACATTTGGGCAAATCGTGGGTCATCGGGGCTCGTCGCAAGACAGTCCTACGAAATTTTGAGCATCGTGGCATCGACTTGCCGTCGTGAGGCAAAATTGGACATGCACCTTTTTTGTTCGACGATTTTTTGTGATATCTATGTCTTGTGGCTGTCGTGAGTCTGTCCTACGACAGTCTTCCGACAGTCTTGCGACTGTCGTGCGATAAATATCATGGTCGTGGGTACCAGAAGAAATTTGTTTAGTCAAACAATCTGACGACTGTCGCATGACTGTCTCACGACTGTCGCAGGACAGTCGTGAGACAGTTGCAAGATTGTCTCACGAATATTATATTTCGTAAGAGGCTCGCACAACATTGCAAGTCTGTCGTGCGTTAGTCTTGCGTTAGTCTTGCAAACCATTTTCGTTTTTTGAGGGGTATATAGCTCGGGCGAATGAACGCTGGGAAATAAAAACTGTCTGTCGTTGTGAGAGAGAATGGCTATTCCACCTGAGCGACTACGCCTGGCCCTGGCGCTGGATACAAACTTGGATTAAATTTGCAAAAAGTTGAATAAAATAAAGTGACAAATGTCAAAAATTCTGGCAGAACTTCGATGTTTCCACTGAAAAATCTCGAGAGCAAATGGCAGGCAACAGACCGGGCCTCGTTATATAGTCGGGACACGGACGCGCGAGCGTCCCACGAGTGACCCACGACTGTTGTGCTGCAGTCTTGCGTGAAAAACAGCCCCCCCCCCCGACAATGCCCGACAACTCACGATGGTCCCACGACATAACCACGACATATATATTTTTTCTGTCGCGTCCTCATCGTCAAACCATCTTTAATGTGTCGTAGCCCTTGTGACCACTCGAAATATATTTCGGGCATGTTGCAAGATCTGGTCATGACAAACATTGTATGGGTCTACCACGACAAAATTTCGTACGATCCGTTGTGCCCGGGGCTTTACTGTCTGTTCCACGTTTTGCTGCCGACGAACTTTTGTCTATTAAACACTTTAAATCTAAATAATATTTAAAAGTAAGTACTTTTTCATCAATTACAAAAAAGTTACCCTCCCCAAAATTTTTTTATTTAATTTATTTGAAATTCAATCAAATATAGATTTTATTACGAACACACGATTTTCCTATGGGAATTTAATATGGGGAGTCAATTTCGCCGTTCCAAATGTTTTCCTTCAGGATCAAAAAACGAAAAAATTTGGAAATTGACTCCAAAACATGGCGAGATAGCTTGAAAATGATGTAACTTAGAAAACAAAAGTTATATTTTGAAAATCAGTCCACAAATAAAAAAAATATTTAAAAAACATCTCTTTTTAGCCCCCGTGTTAAATTCCCATAGGAAAATCGTCCTTTATCTCTATTTCCCAATTCATCAACTTCTCATCTTTGAATACACTTTCTATATGTCGGTACTGCTGAGTGTCCACATCTTGCAGTATGTCTTGTTCTAGTCGGTTTCTGTCTGCTGTTATCCGTCTCATTCTCTCTTTCTGCTCTCTCTCTTCTGTTAGTCGTGTTTGAATGTGGGTCTCAGTTCTTCTTTCCTCGTCCCTTAAGCTCTTTAGTCTCTCTTCCAATTGTCTTGCTTCAGTCTTCTGGGAGTGTTGTACTTCATACGCATGTAGTAAGTATATCTATTCTTATTTGTTCTTCTCTGGTTAATCTTTGCCTCTCCATCACCAAGTCCTTCTCATTTTCTCTCTTCATCTGTTCCGCCTTTCTATGGTCATCGATTTGCTTCCCGCGCTCAATATCTTGTAATTTGTCCCTAAGCATATTAATATCTTCTTCTTCCAGTCTTCTTCTCCGTCATTCCACCTCGCTCTCCTTGTCTTGTAATCGGCTTATTAGAAGTTGTTCTTCCTCTTCTAATCTGCTTCTCTCCAGCTCCATGTCCTGTTCCCTCTTTTTCAATTCCGAGTTCGCTTTCACTTGTTCATCTATTTTTAATTCTCTGGATAACATTCGCTTTTCCCATTGTTGACGGTGAGAATAGTCCACATCGGTATATATTTTCTTCCTGTTGTTTTCTGTCAGACTATGACGATCATCGCTTTTAAGAAAACTTGGTGGAGTTATCTCTGCCCGTCGGTCAGGATCATCACTGTTATCCACCGATGTATCATCTTCAGAAAACCTGACGTGTTTTCTAGATGAGTTATCTTCAAAGGTAGATGGCGTGGAAGCAGGCTCATGGTATGTACCAAGTGAAGCCCCTGCAGGACCTGTCTTCCGTTGGGATTCACTTGCATTTGGCAGCCTAATCCGTTGTCCGGAATGAACAAGGTCCTTTACAGAGTGATCGCTACCAACCGGATGTACTGACTGTCGTGTTGCATTCAGTACATGAATCTGTTTCTTTTCCTCCAATGCTCTGGTCTGCTCACGATCCATCCGCCTCTTTTCTCTATCGTCTATGCTGGACAAATACAACTGTTCAAGCCGACTATCTATGGCTTCACACTCTCCTGTCCCGTTTCTTTGATCTGTGTCCATTCGTGACCATGTATTCATCTCTTCCTCGACCATACAGATTCCGTCTCTCAAATTCATGTGTTCTCGTTTTCCTATGTTGGCCATCCTAACCTCGTGTGTTATCAATTGACAGTATTGTGCTTCCCGGTTGAGGCGCCTGTACTAAAACCTTTTCTTTTTGTCTTTCTTAATAAATCAACCAAGTTAGATGAACCAACAACAATCAATTATAGCCTGTAGATTAATCAATGAAAACAATAATAATATTTTCAACCACTTGCGATCAATATGAAAACAAAAATCCAGTATTATCCTATACAATCAGCTTCAGGCCAATATATAAAAAAAAAAATTGTGGGACCAAATCCAAAATATTCAATTGATTTCCGACCAATATCCAAAATTGTATGGGCCAGTCTAAAAAAGAAATTTCATCGGCTCTCGCACTGAATTCAAAAAGTTGAATCGGCTTTTGGACCAACTCCATAAGGTACAACTGATTTCCCATCAATAATACAAATTACACATCAACTCACATCATTGTCAGAGGTTGGTAAGTAATTTGAACACCTCTGTAGACAAAAAAAAAATGTTTGCATCTATATGCAAACCTGGGTACGAAAAAGTCGTGCTTCACGGCAAATCACACACGTTGCGTGTCCATGGTCATTGTGTGAATTGATAGCTTGACACAAGGAACACCGGCTAAGAAAAGCGGTCTTACGATGGCTAGCGTAGCCCGGATCAGTCTGCGCATTCGCGCAGTTTGATCATTGCATATGTTGGTCGCCATTCGATCAATACCATTTCCTATATTTACTACATGTCACCAATGTAGCAGTTGTTGATGTTTTGCGATCAGCGGAATGATTACATGTAGAACATAAAACGCTAATTTGGATGGTGAATGATGATAAAGGTACACATATTCGCCTTACAAATGCTGCAAGGTCCTTCTCCGTGCCGGCGCGCATATCTAATCACAAATCGTGTCAATGCCGTGGACAGATGTATAAACACAAATATATATACAGGCGGGCGGCAGAAATGACTAAACTATAATGTAGAATATTGTTGAAATACTTTAAATAAAAGCTTACCTATTGAATCTCCCACACGTAGTCTGCAGTATATTTCTGATTACGTATAGTTTAGCACGTGGAAAGACACTTGTCAACGACAAAAATAGGGATATAATTGAGGGGCGTTCAGTAAGTAACAGAAAGGTGTAATAAACTACACCCACTCGAGAAGTGGCATATTTCATCCGGTCTCAAAAACAGTGCTATATATATATATATATATATATAGAGAGAGAGAGAGGATCTTACTTGCGTGGTGATTTACAATTATAACTAGAAAAAGTCGATGGCGCGCCATCGCAATATACCCACTTTCCCCAAATGCTTTCCCCAAAGTCCGAAAGGGGGAGGTAATCCATGATGGAGGGTCGGATGAAAAATCCGAATTCACTTTGCGCATCAGCACATCAAAACGAAGCTACGAACCAAATATCAGACGCGTAGGTATTAAGGTGAAAAAGTTTTTCCAGTTACAAGGAAAAAATAGGAAATTCTGAGTGCGAAAGGGGGAGATAATCCATGATGGAGGGTCGGATGAAAAATCCGAATTCACTTTGCGCATGTGCACATGATAACGAAGCTACATAGCAAATATGAGGCGCGTAGGTATGAAGGTGAAAAAGTTTTTCGAGTTACAAGGAAAAAATGGGAAATTCTGAGTCAGAAAGGGGGAGGTAATCGATGATGGAGGGTCGGATCAAAAATGGGAATTCACTTTGCGCATGTGCACATGATAACGAAGCTACATAGCAAATATGAGGCGCGTAGGTATGAAGGTGAAAAATTGTTTCGAGCTACAAGGAAAAAATGGGAAATTCTGAGTCCGAAAGGGGGAGATAATCCATGATGGAGGGTCAGATGAAAAATCCGAATTCACTTTGCGCATCTGCACATGATAACGAAGCTACATAGCAAATATGAGGCGCGTAGATATGAAGGTGAAAAAGTTTTTCAGTTAGTTACAAGGAAAAAATGGGAAATTCTGAGTCCGAAAGAGGAGATAATCGATGATGGAGGGTCGGATGAAAAATCCGAATTCACTTTGCGCATCTGCACATGATAACGAAGCTACATAGCAAATATGAGGCGCGTAGGTATGAAGGTGAACAAGTTTTTCGAGTTACAAGGAAAAAATGGGAAATTCTGAGTCCGAAAGGGGGAGATAATCCATGATGGAGGGTCGGATGAAAAATCCGAATTCACTTTGCGCATCTGCACATGATAACGAAGCTACATAGCAAATATGAGGCGCGTAGGTATGAAGGTGAAAAAGTTTTTCGAGTTACAAGGAAAAAATGGGAAATTCTGAGTCCGAAAGGGGGAGATAATCCATGATGGAGGGTCGGATGAAAAATCCGAATTCACTTTGCGCATCTGCACATGATAACGAAGCTACATACCAAATATCAGGCGCGTAGGTATGAAGGTGAAAAAGTGTTTCGAGTTATAAGGAAAAAATGGGAAATTCTGAGTCCGAAAGGGGGAGATAATCCATGATGGAGGGTCGGATCAAAAATCCGAATTCACTTTGCGCATCTGCACATGATAACGAAGCTACATACGAAATATCAGGCGCGTAGGTATGAAGGTGAAAAAGTTTTTGTTTTTCGAGTTACAAGGAAAAAATGGGAAATTCTGAGTCCGAAAGGGGGAGATAATCCATGATGGAGGGTCGGATCAAAAATCCGAATTCACTTTGCGCATCTGCATATGATAACGAAGCTACATAGCAAATATCAGGCGCGTAGGTATGAAGGTGAAAAAGTTTTTCGAGTTACAAGAAACGTGACGGACGTACGGACGGACGTACGGACGTACGGACGGACGGACACCCGTGACGAAAACAATGTACCCATTTTTTTTCCCTAAAAAAGTGGGTATAATAATAAAATGCATGTACACGTGGCATACAACTATTATATATTCTGCATTTTGACTGAGAATAGTTTTATTATCGTACAAAAAGGCATGTTTCATTGTTGAATGACAACTGCATCAATCACGTAAGTTCAACCAATTACGTTGGTTTATTACTGAAACTACATGTGAAAATACGGTCACTGTGGCTAAATATATGAAGGATTAAATTGTTAACGATGTGCACTCTACAGAGACCCAACTGATGATATATGAATACAATGTACAATTGATTCTGATGAAGAGGGGAGATAAGTTAGTAACGCATTTCCATTCGCTATTTCAGTACCAGGAAGCACACTTTGTGAAACATAACATTTTCCGCGTATAGCTTTCCCACTAAATTTCATCACAAATCATGGTTGCCCACGATATATTGAACAACACGTCTATGCGTACCTGACAATGTACACAACTCAATGATCAAAGTGATTTAGTCACAGATGTAGATATTCGCTGTTCCGACGAAATTCCTGGGCTATACTACACTGTATGTATGGGGCCGGGTGAGGGTCAGCACACATTTACCTGTAGGGCCTCCTGGGGGTTATCGGTATTTAGTAATTGGGAATAAGACAATATAAACAAACAACAATCACCATTTCAAAGAGCCATTCCTTATTGTTTTGCTTAGGTGACTATTGGGGTAGGGTAACAATCAACAAACAGCAACACCACCAATTACTTTGAGCCTTTTTAATTACTCAGGTAGTAACCGCATTAAATCTGTCCCTGTGGTGAAAAATACATTATTTCGAAATCAAAATTTCTATGATATCTGTACTACTACATATATCATAGAAATATTGACATCTACTGATTCACTCGATTTCATTTTATTTTTGTCGTCTGCGTTTTCCTGAAAAGAAAACTAATCAGGTATATCGTCTAATGTTAGTACCAATTAATCAGATGTAACACAATATTTCTATGGTGGATTTCTCTATGCACCATAGGAATATTATTTTTGTAGAAAATCGGTCTCCGCCTCTCCGGACAAAACAAAATGGTTCGAAATCAAAATTACTATGATATCAGTATTTTTACCGCTATCATAGAAATGTTGACATCTACTTTTTGTTTTGTTGTTGTTGTTTTTTTTATTACCACAATATTTCCATGGTGTCCGTATGCACCACAGAAATACTGTTTTAACGCAGTTGTTTTGTTTTTGCAAACAAAAACAAGCCAATTTATATTCTTTTCAGTTGGTCTATGGTCTTTATGCCAGTACCGACAGGTTGGGGTAAACATGGGAATTTTTTTGGGTTCTGGACATGTGGGTCTGGGATTTGAGTGGCCGGACTAAATCATAGTCAGTTGATGCTAGAGTGGACCGTAACTTTTACCTGTCACACACTACAGAGAAATTACCGTAATTCCTAGGGTTAGGTGTTATTGTGTGGTTATAGGTGTCATGCTCTCCAAATTTGGTGAAGTTAGTGCAAGTGGGCAAGTCTTATAGATTCTTCAACCGTCTATACGTAATTTATTACAAAATACATGTACACAAATTTATTATTTCTCAATAATAAACCGGTGTGTTTTGTATTTCCATATTCATTATTGTCACTTACAGATGTTCCCAATCCAGTGAGTATTGTTTTCCTGTAGACAATTCAGCCACACACCACCCTCAACATGTATAACCAAAAGCAAACAGCAAATGTCACTTTAAATTGTTTACATTTAGAAACACATGGTGACATCTACTCAAGCAGTACCGAATTGTCTACAATGAAACATCAAGACATTAATTGGCAAATGCACAAACACAACTCACTGGCTTAGCAACACGTCCGGAGTCAATTGTCACAAATGTAAATATTGACACACATTCCAGTGCTAACACAAATGGAATTCCGTCTATAAATAACGACTATAAATAGACTCGCAGGTCACACAACCGTTCTCAGTCAGTCAGTCAGTCAGCCGCAATAGCTCAGTGGTAGAGCATCGGACTACGGATCGAAAGGTCCCGAGTTCCAATCACGAAACTGGCCGATTCGGCGTGTTCTTGGGCAAGACACCTTCGTGATAGCCTAGTCATATCGGATGGGGACTTAAATAGTCGGTCCCGACATGCAAGGTCATCGAGCCAGTGCCGTCGTTAAATCAAAGCAATTACATTTTACAACCGTTCTCCTTTTAACACGATTCCAACAACGTTTATGCGCTGTTCAGCAACTTAATTCCAAGCTTTCCATTGGAGAAAAGTTAAAGAATACACGGGGAATATAAACTTCCTCTGTCGTTAGCGGGACGCATATGACTTTTGAAGAATGCTTACGTTTAAACGGCCCGGGGGGGGGGGGGGGAGCAAATTGCCACTATATTTTATGGAAAGGTATACATCTCTAGATATTATTTCCGCATGATAGCAGTTTGAATCTTGTAGCTTAACGATTGTATGGCCTTTTATGTAACCTCCCCTAGCGGACAAATTTGAGGTTCATAAAAACAATTTTTTTTGCGAATATAGCAAATAAACACATTATATACGGCAACCACACACCATACTTGTTCTGAAGCAGAATGCTTATGGTTTATACTTTGAAGAAAATAAAAATTCCATACTTGTATCCAAGATGGCTACCAATATTCAAGATGGCCGCCAAAAACCATATGTTTTTACCCACTACAGCAAAATGTTAAGTACACATGTTGTTATTAATAGTTTGTATAGCTTCATTACATTAACCCATTACTTATAACATATTTTAAAATGTTGAATATTTTTTTCTGCTTCCGTATGTATGAAATAAATACCTATAATTAAGATGGCGGCCAATAAATCACATGTTTGCTATGTCTTTGCTGTCAATGTACATATAATAATAGTTTTTATCAATTCATTGCTATAGGCTAATTGGTTTCACAGACGAAGTTACACTGTCATTAAATAATTGAGTCATTTACATATTGATAATACATTTTGTCAAATTCAAAATGGCCACCATGAACATACAAAAGGCTGAGAACAAAGACTTTATGTGGATGCTAACCAGACAGATTGATCCTGAGAGCCAGACTATACCAAGTTGGGCAGGCTTCAATCTTATTACACGAAGCATGATATATGTATCCAAAGATGTGATAGGGTATCTCCCAACAATTAATGCTCCAGCGACTGACATGTCAACAGTACTTGAAACTATACGTCAATCAGAGCTGCTGAGACAGCAATTGAAGCTGGATGATATTGTTGTAGTCATGGACCAAGCCCTCTATGGAAAGGCTACAGAAATACTATTAAAAAAACAAAGAGATATTCCCATATAGTCATTCGACTGGGTACCTTCCATAAAATAATGACGCTGCTCGCTATTATTGGACGGTGGTTTCAGGACGCGGGACTGCGTGATATATGCATTGAGGCTGGTTTAGTTGTGCATGGTTCATTGTCAGTGGTCATGAACGTTAAGATGTATAATCGCGCTGTTCGGGTACATAATATCATATATGAAGGTCTCATGCGCTTGGCATTGCAAGGATTTCTTCAGTGGCTGGAAACAAGACATACCAACAGTATGGCAATGTTTATGACACAGGTACATGAACTCCACGATGACCTATGTCAGGAGAACTTTGATGATATTATGCAATGTGGTGATCTGAAAGAGGTGATCTCCCTCTGGAATGTATATCTAGACAATCTGAGGCACAACAACGGGGATCTTTCTGCATTCTGGATGTCATACATCGATATAGTTGGTGCAATATTATTGAACCTGATCAGAGCTTCTAGGGAAGGAATTTGGGAGTTGCATCTTGCCGCCATACTAAATCTAATACCATGGTGCTTTGCCTACGACCGATTGAACTACGCACGATATCGTACTGTCTATTATGCCCAGATGAGTAATCCCGCCGTGTATAGTCATTTTCGTGATGGAGGATTCTCCGTACAACTTTCAGACAACAATCCATTTGGCCTCCTCCCAGTGGATCAGGCCACAGAAATGAATGTCAAAAAAGACACACAGACAACAGGAGGGACGACGAAGTTCAGCCAAAAGACTTCCGCAGTCAACCGATTTTATTTAATAGCCGAATATCGTAGTCGCTTCCTTGGTAACCTGCGAGAACTGACACGGAAAAACAAATCTGCACTAAACCATTAAGAGTTACAAAAAACCCGAATCGAGAAAGATGAAGAGAGTGTCACGGCTGTGGTTGAAGTCCTTGAAAATTGGATTAACCCATTTGAAGAAAATGAAAACAGTGTGTGTATTTCGACAGCAACCGCAATTCCACAAGATGTGAGACATGATCTAGTGATTGCCAAAGCAATGGGAAAACAGACATATGACAAATTCAAAGAAGAAAGGCTTGAAACAGATCCACCACAACAGTTTCACGATCCTCTACAGAAGCAAAGATTGGAGATCTTCACAAGCTTGAGTATAAAGAAGCACACAGTTGCATATGGCAAGTCCATCATATTGAAGACTGATAGCTCATTATTTGGCAGAATAATTGTAATGGCACAAAGTCGTGCTCTTGATATGAGAAAGCTCTTCTCCCACCCCCTTGGTCCACTACAATGGACATTGGCAACCCCCGAAGGGACCCCGAGGAAAACAACGAAAGCTGTTGTGTTGGCCAAGCTCTTTCATAAATTATCAACACCAGTGAATGATTTCCCAGCAAATTCAGCAACAGTAATTGATGGAATGAGTTTAGTCCAGAAGGTGACGCCCAACATCTCAACTTTTGGTGATATTGCAATATCCATCCATTGCATGATATGTAAAGAAGGTTCGGAAAGCAACCGGATAGATGTTGTGATTGACACATATGAAGAAGTGTCCATTAAATATGCCGAGAGCTCAAGCGAAGGGCAAAGTCTCCACTTGCACAATATCAGCTCAACACAAATAGTAAGACAGTGGAGATCATTCTTAAAACAAGTCAACAACAAAAGTAGCTTAATATAGTTTCTTGTCCACGAGTGGCAGAAGTCAAAGTACACACATAAGCTACAAGGAAAGGTCCTAATCGTGACACACGTGGAAAAGTGTTGGCAGATAACAGATAATTGTTGTGAAGAGATTTATACATTACAGAGTACACTGGAAGAGGCAGATGGGCGATTACTGCTTCATGCGACACATGTTGCAGATGCAGGGTACAAAGCTGTCGTCATATGCTCAGATGACACAGACGTGCTTGTTCTATGTCTAGAATTTTGTGAAAGCATTATTGGTTCCACTTTTCATTAAAACGCACACGATTGATTAACGTTGACACAATCACTGCAGCTATTGAACCTGATGTTTGCGGTTCACTTATTGGAATGCATGAATTCACTGGCTGCGATACCACGAGTGCATTCGCTGGGAAAGGGAAGCTCATGGTCTTGCGGATTATCAAGGCAAATCCAGATGTAAAAGAAACCTTCACACAGTTGGGATCTGAGTGTGACTGGAATATTCCACCTCAGCTACACACCAAATTAGAAGCATTTGTTTGCCTGCTCTATGCAGCAAAACCACAAACATCCAACATAAATGACTTGAGGTACAATATTTTCTGCTCGGAAAGGGGGACAATTGAATCCCATCAAATGGCACCATGCAGGAACTCCCTAGTTAAGCATGCATTACGTGCACATTACCAGGCTGCTATTTGGAATAGAAGCCTTGTAGCAGATCCAGAAAGGCCGTCACCAGAGACACATGGTTGGAAGGACAACGTCACCTCAACATTGTCTGGATGGACAGATTACCAGCTCCTGAAGCGGTTTTGGAGCTGCTGTCTTGCAAATGTTCTTGGTTGTGCAAATTACCATCTTGTGTCTGTCTGTCAAATGGACTGAGATGCACAGACATGTGTCGACTAAGAGACTGCACTAATTAACCTTCTGACGAGTTCGAACCCGAGGGGACTGCATAACTTGACCTTTATGTTAGATATGAAGACGAACTTCACATTTGAATATAGCATATTATTGATGTCATTTGCAGGTACATATAATGGACATTCGGTTATAGACAATTGACATTATGTCATATTATCGTATTTGTCAGCACCATTGATTATAGCATACCTGTTGTTTAATTACATAGTTTGTATTAATAACATATTTTGTGAGCACTTTTATCAATAGATAACTCGATAAATAGTTACATAAGTGTACACAATTACCTCGGTTGGTATTGAATCCTACATCGTTTGTTTTTGAAAAAGTTGTATCTCAATTAATCTGCCAAACATAACATGTTTCCGAAATTTTACTGGTGGCCATCTTGGATTTACTCATGTCAAACTATTTGGTATAATTATGTATCTATACGTGATAAACATGGTCAAATATGTGGTACTATGTACATTTTATATGTTTGAATAACAATTGTATCATCATATATGCATATTTGAAATAAAAGTGCATTTTTCCTTTACAATACATAAACGTAGTTATTTATGGCAGCCATTTTGCTTTGTATGTTACCAACTGCTGGAATTAGGAAATTCGGACTTTTCATCGAGGGGGGTCTACAAAACATGCCATAAAACCGTTAAGCTACAAGATCCAAACTGCTATCATGCATATTTATTATACTGAGATATATACCTGACCATAAATCATAGTGGGCAATTTGCCCCCCCCCCCCCACCCCAAGTGGTATTGGTGACCCCCGCTGGCTCACCCACTATTATGTGCATGCATGCGTGAATCGCCGTTACGTTTGGAATCTGAGAAATTCAGACTTATGACGTGTTACAGATTGTTCCCACATGGAATGAATTTATTCCATGGCTCTCAGTTCGTGTAGGTCCAATTGCTCCATAGGATAGCAACACACAGTCCTCTGCACTGTCCAAATAGTACGGTTGGGCGCCAAATGTGGCCGGGTAGCTCCAACGCTACTGGCCGGTAGTGTGGGTTCCTATTTGGAGGTGGTGGGCTGGGCTGGGATTCGGACGGCAGTGGGCATAATAGAACTGTAAATAGAACATTTACGAATTAGAAGTTTATAATTATAGCAATGGTGTCTATACGACGGCCGGTGGAATAGTGCCCGAATTCTTTACAATAGGGGAAAACAATGCAAAGTAATACTCGCGGTTTCTGAAAGGACCTCCAGCGATATCTGCGACACAAATGCTATTCGTGTCGCACATATCCTTGGAGACAAGGTAATACACAATAATATACCAACGCATTACCTGTAAATACAACAAACATTACGAATTAGAAGTTTATAATTATAGCAATGGTGTCTATACGACGGCCGGTGGATTAGTGCACGAATAACGAGAGCTGCGCGCGCGTGCGAAACAGTGCATTTGTTAGTCATGTGACTGCCTAACAAAATAATCTTACTACGCTAGACTAACCACTATGTCATACCTACTGCTACATAATAATACAGTAAAGTTACATATAGATGTAAAGTCCACCATGGCTAAGTCTACAGCTATGAAACGACTAGTGAGGACGGTGATGTATAACCCCAAAGGAGACAATGGTCAAAGGTGGGTGGGATTAAAGAATTTAACAAAGATACATGTAATGCGATATTTTATTTATCCCCCACACTTTCCAACTGCCACATAATAATGCTTGTTCGTGATCGTATAGCACACAGCTATGGCTCAGAATGATGAAATGACTAATTTACAGTGAAACCTCTCTAAGCCGGACATCCCGGGGACCTCCCAGGGTGTCCGGTTTAGAGAGGTTTCACTGTATCTAAAATATATAGCTTTGCATGTGTGAGATATACACTGTTTTGGTGATATTAATTATCGGAATATATATACTCTGGGATGAAATTACATTGCATTTGATGGTGGTGGAGGAAACGAATATAATCCAATGTTATTATCTTGTTCGTCCATTTGTATTTTCTTCTTGTAGTACCCACAACCGCATGAGCCATGGGTATCGCCATTAGAAGTGACGTCACTTCCGCCCGCATGCCCACAGACCAGTTGGAACTACGTCCACAAATACAGCCCGGGGTTTAACTTGACCAGCGAGGATTGTCTCTATATGAATATATATGTTCCAAAGGTATGACATTATTATCCTCCCAAAGGTGAGTGTATATTGTACAACCCCTCTAAACCGGACGCTCGGGAAAATATAGATGCTTACCTTAGATGTGTTTCGCTGTTATGCATCTTTGATTACAATGACCTTTCATGATTGCAAAACACTATAATGTGTCATGAAGTGCTCACATATCTGATTTACAGTGGAACATCTCCAAACCGGACACCCTGGGAGGTCGAACATTTCCAAACCGGACACCCTGGGGACCTCCCGGTTTGGAGAGGCTCCACTGTATATCAATGTCCAGCTATTGCTTAACAATGTCAGTTATCCAGATACTGACCACTATATTTCAATCACTAATACCGACTATAATTATTGAAATTGGATTACATTATGCGTATGCATTCTTGAGATCATGGACGATAACTCTGTTTTACTATAACATTGAGAGAGAGAGAGAGAGAGAGAGAGAGAGAGAGAGAGAGAGAGAGAGAGAGAGACTATGACTGGATAAATGGGGCTTATGAGATTAGGGACCAGTGTTGCTTCTGGTCAAATAGTACAACCCCGTAGTCAGATAACGATCTACATGTATATTGCTTGTTAGAAGCGCGACATGTGTTTCATAGATAGACAGGCCAACAGTGCTGGTTTATAAAATAAAATGAAATTAGAGGAATACAATATTACTATTTTACAAGCTACCACGCGCAATCCACTTTGACCCTAATTGTATGTATGTAAGCCTTGAGTTACAGACAGAAAATCTGGGTTTCCGATTTTCCACTGGTTGATAAACAATGAGGGGAATTATAGCTATTTTACAAGCATCACCACGCGTATTGCTAAGGTGTATGATCACGTGGTACTAATAACAACAACAAGTACTGAAACTTCCAGAATCCATCGGATTCGAAGTACGTATTCTTTTATACTGTCCGTATTACGTAACGGTTTTTGATGACATGTGGCGCACCAAACGCGTCTTGGTAAGCTGCATTTGGTGGTCTCTGTATTTTCACCCAAACTTCTGTCGTTTTTGCGAAGAATCGATTTCCGTGGAAATCGATTCTTCGGAAAAATGACATAAGTCTGTGCCGCACTCCATGGACCACCAAATGCAGCTCTTGAAGACGCGTTTGCTGCGTCATATTTCATCAAAATCCGTTGCATATTAAGGAAAATATCACTTGGGAGTGGGCGACGTTGTTGTTGTTGTAACCACGTGATCATGCACATTGATTTCACCTTAACCAGACTTTTCTGTCTGTAACGCAGGGCAACTTACAACTAAGTTTTACTTGTAAGTCGCCCTGTGTTACAGACAGAAATGTCGGGTTAACTTCACCTGTGCGTGATTTCAGACCAAATCCAAGGGCCTGTCCGTGCTATTTTGGATGTGTTACAGACTGAAAAGTCGGGTTACTTTCACCTGTGCGTGATTTCAGACCAAATCCAAGGGCCTGTCCGTCCTATTTTGGATCCACGGCGGTTCCAACGAAGTGGGCATGGGGGCTATGTTACCGGGCGAGGTGTTGGCGGCGTATTCCGGTGTAATCGTCGTCACCATCAACTACAGACTGGCTACTCTAGGTATGGCACAGTATACAGTGAAACCTCTTTACACCGAACACCCTGGGATACTCCGTCACCGTATACAGTGGAACCTCTCTGAACTGAACTGAACTGAACACCAGGGTATTAGTGTAGAGATGTTCCACTGTAAAATAGAAATAGTATACCCAAATATCATGGGATGTCTAGTGTGCGTGGTTTAGAGACTATTGTAAAACAAAAAGTGTATTCCCAAATGGAGATCGATGAACCAAGGTAAACACAAATATAACCAAAATAAGAAATTGACAAGCGTGCAGTGGGAATACCAGCTTATGCAATGTTAAGGGAACGGATTGTTAATTCGAGGGAACGAATTGTTAATTCGAGGGAACGGATTGTTAATTCGAGGGAACGAATTAATTTAAAATTCCATGTCAACTGCGGAGCTCCGCAGCAATACATGTATGCGTGTATTCCTTAAAATACTAAATGACAGTGCAACACATCCAAGCTAAGCACACGGTGTTTCATGTGTCTGCGTTAGAGAGACTAAGAGTATCCATCATATGCACTGGTGTGGGACCTGGGGGCCGTTTCACTAAACTTCGTACGACTAAAATGTTCGTAAGTGCAAAATTATGATAGTCTGTAAATTTCACATTAACATTGTTTTCTTGTAAATAATTATTGGATTTACATTTATTGAGCATAGGCTGCATATGCAGCATATGCTCAATAAATGTAAATCCATAAATTGAAATTTACAGACGATCTTAAATTTGCACATACGAACATTTTAGTCGGAAGGAGTTTAGTGAAACGGGCCCCAGGATATTCCAACACGAGAAAGCAATAATCATCAAACGTATTCATTATTTTTTTCGATAATTAAGACAGAGTGGCCGTAAAAGTTTCCTATTGGAAAATGTTAGACAAGCGCGTGTGGGGTGAGATAAGGATCAGAATATGCCATCAGGAACTCGGCAAAGTCTCGTTTTTCACAACATATTCTGACACTCAGGAGGATTATCCTTGTCCCACATCAGTGCATATGATGGCTACTCTTAATCTCAGGGCACTGTTGTTGTTTTTTTTTACTTCAATTCGCGACATAATTTACGGAAAATACGACTGATTTTCGACACCAGTATCGACAAACAGAGAGATAACTCCTGAGCCTGGTCATAAAATAAACATTCGTTACCGTATGGTGTTCACTTACTGATACTCCTATGTATGTTTAATGCATTTACATACCTTGCTCCGTTACTTGAACCTGTGATCGACAACTAGATACATTTGTGTCAATGTTTCAGGTTTCTTGCACATGTTGAATAAGGACTTTCCTGGTAACCTTGGAATAGCCGACCAGATGGCGGCGCTGTCCTGGGTCCACAGAAATATCCAACATTTCGACGGCGACCCGGACAAAGTGACCATTGCCGGACATTCGGCGGGGGCCGTAGACGCCTCAATCCTCTTCATGAATCCAACGGTTAAAGGTGAGGTACTGACTGTGTTACGGTAAGTAACTAACTACGGGAGAAGGTGTTTGTATTCGTGCCCGGTTAACTCAGTCGGTTATAACCCGACGTTTCTGAATTCGGCTAAGCAATTATGCTCATCATATGATTCAAAGATAATTGCAAATGTTATGGGATATCTGTATAACACTGCCTCGTATATTCATACGCAATGATTAGGTCGTATTGACAGGATATCAACAATGTTTCACGGCACCGTGTTTCACGGAACATACGCACTGTGTTGACGGGATAAATTGTGTCTAGGGTGCTGCCTCAGTTATTCGATATATTATGTATATGATGTTTTGCATCCAAGTGTTAATTGCATATGCGATCGGTGTGGCATTCCTTCGGATACTCTGGTATCCTCCCTCTGTAAGGGCCACCATTACGAAAACATCTGTGCCAACGAAAGCATTTGTATTTTAAGTGCTCTCGCGCTTAATTGTGGTTGTGACTGGAGTAAATGGGGCTTACGACATTTGTGACCAGTGTCGCTCCTGATTAAATAATACACTCCTGAAGCTTGGTGGCAATCTATATTACTTGTTAGAGCATGACGGCTATTTCCTTGATAACGTTGCGAACAGTGTGGATCCTGATCAGACTGTGCGGATGCACAGGCTGATCTGGATCTACATTGGTCGCAAACCCATACGTCTCTCCTGTCACAGCCACTCTTGTATATCATTGTAAAATGCGTAAAGTTTAACTTGTAAAAATGCGTAAAGTTTAACTTGTAAAATGCGTAAAGTTTACTAGTAACTTTTAATTTACGGCAGGCATGTTCCGGCACGCGGTCGTGATGAGTGGTTCCCCGCTCTCCTACTGGGCCACCATCCCCGAGCAGCTGAAGGCGAATTACGCCTCCGAAGTACAGAACTACTTGCTACGACTGGGCTGCACGGAACCAGCCATCGTTAAACAGTGCCTCAAGACGAAAACAACTGACGAAATAACGCACACGAATTTTAAAGTAGGTGTCATCGAAATTGCAATTGATGTTAGTGTTAGTCAGGCCTTTCGTGCATGTCTTCAAAATATACACCTTATTACAGTATGTACGTACTTTCGTTTCCCATTGAAACACAATGGAAAGTAAGGCGTCACTATTTTTACATATTGCCGCCATGTTGGTCACACAGGTGACATTATCGGGATAAGATTTCCATCAAGATCAGTTCAAACAAATAAAATTCCCATCCCATTTATCTTTATATTTACAAGGTTGATTAGAGTGACATTTTCCTGGACATCACTGAGGTGGGATGGCACGATTTACCCAAATCTTACCCAAATATACCCAAATCTTCATATTCTTACTATATGTGTTAATAAATAAAGCTATACACATCATAATAACGATGTTTGGATTGTACTTACATAATGTATGTCATTCATTTGCTCATACCAGGGCCCATGTTAATGTTTTGATGTAAAATGGAAATTTCACTAAAGGGAGAGTACCGCGATAAACTTAATACTAGGAAGCCAAGGAAGATAATCCACTTTATAATGGCTAAACATGCTAAATGGGACTGATGATTTTTAATTGAAATACAAATAAAAAACTGTAGAACCTCTCTAATGTTGATATACAAGGAGACAGTGTGAAGGTGTCGACCGTATACTGGCCGTTTTCACCCGCCAGGACGTGTAGCCATCTTGTACATAATCACTTTTTGAGGCTATACCTATAGGTAAATTTGCAATCACAGTCTGATCAGGGTCTACACTGTTTTCCATTTTGTACATAATCACTGTATACCGTATACAAGCAAGCCGCGTGTCGCCCGCCAGGACGTGTAGCCATCTTATACCAATCACTTGTTGAGGCTATACCTTCTAGGGGAAATTTGCAATCACAGTCTGATCAGGGTCTACCCGGTTCCCCATGTTGTGCATAACCACGTGTTGAGGCTATACCTGTAGGGGAAATATGCATTCACAATTTAATCAGGATCTACACAGTTTCCCATATTGTACATAATCGACTATATATAACGAGCTACCCCACTAAAATACACTGTGTTCTGGTCAATACAATATAATATTGGGCTTTGTCTACAGAGAGGTGTGAAGAACATTCAAGCTATTTGACAAGATATACAAACCATACACAAATTAAAAAATATATATATTGCATGCATATTAAGGTTAATTTTCCTCAATGTTCTTAATACAATAACGTTTATATATATATATATATATATATATATATATATATATATATATATAAATATTTTTTAATATTCATCTACAATAACAAATAATAAACGATATATATATAGCCTTCCTGTGTGCGTTTTGAAATGTATCTCCGTAAATTAAATTGCAATAACTAAACTATATATGCCCAGAAGTCATTTGTGCTAATAAAAACATTAATTCAATGCATTACACTTTGTTTTTAACTATTTCAAATAGATGTTGGCATATAATTACTTTTCGAAATAAATATTGCAATACTATGGAGGTGACCGGTTAGACAGTTGGACTATTATTATATGTGCCATATGAAATCATCATGATGATCGATGGCAACTTAAAGTTAGACAACTGAGACATAATTAATGGGTCCCGATTTTTTTTGATTTTTTTTTATCTTATATTTAAGGGTAGGAATTGGCTCGAGGACCTTCCAAACCCGGGCATTTGAACCCAAAAGTGGCAGGCCAATGACCGTTGGCCCGTTTGTTTCCGAATTTACTAATATCTGCCATACAGTCGAAATATGTGCATTAAATGAAGGAGGCAATGAGGCGGTTAATTTAACCTAGCTAGTTCATTCTCCTATCGCACGAAGCCGGTATGTAAGACAGTGAAAAAGGCTGAGTGTGAGTGCATGTGATATATGGAGATTCAGCCGTAACAGTGTTATCCTATATAATGATGATATTTGACGGTTGATCAGGGCATAACATATCAGGCTGGGAATGATCGATATTTGGTTATGCAAAGTATGATGTAATATATTTTCCGGCCCAGCTACTGTCGTTTCGCGGCTTATCGTTATTTACGATTTGCTATTATTCGAGTTCAGGTGCGGCGTTTATCTGTTACTATTTGGTTATATGACAATGTGTTTCACATATTCTGAAGACGAAGAAAAAGAGAAGATAATACACGGCGGTATAGCAATTGCCCATATATTAGTGAGTAGCCCATACCATACCGCCGGTCATGGTCCAAAATGTTAAATTTGATTTCAGACGATGCATATTACAGTCAATAATGTTTAATAAGAGTAATGCGGGCGGCCAATTCCGGTCTAAACTGCATTACTCCGTGAGATGAATGGTGGGGAAACCGGAGTACCCGGGGAAGACCACCTCCTCCGGCAAGTAATGACAACTTCACATACGTCGGTGTAGAGGTGAAGAGCTGTGATCGAACAGCTACCGGGGACCAATGCCGGCTCTTTACTGCCGGTCCAAATGACGGCATCAGCTACTGTCACTCCGTGCCCGGCGCCCGGCCACACCGCAACGATGTCCACTTGGTTCTACAACATATATATTAAAACAAGAGAACATGTATGATTAAGGGTTAAACAGGAGGCGATTGGCTTCCATCATTAACCTCTGAAGAAGAAGAAGAAACAAAAAGTATAGGGTGCGGTCGCCAGTATTGGAAGACGATTATTGGTCAGTGAGAGTTGGGGTAGAGGTTGCAAGTTGTTCTAGTCCATGTATATGGTGTCATCGGAATTGTGTATGGTACAGAGGGAGGGGTGGGCAGTGATATGTATATTATTTATTATTACATAGGTTCATCTATATATATTGTCGAATATATTGGTTGTCATACTGGTTATACTATGTTATGCTTGGAGATTGGGTTTGCGTTAATTTATTTAGTTTAGCTTCATGTAGTAGCCCCTACGAGCCTGTACATATCGTCTCGTTAATATCCCAGTACTAATCCTTGATAAGGCAATCCATACCAGATAGTCTTTCCCGGGCCAGTTCCGATCGAGTACATACCCATTGGATGGGGGAGAGATCACTTGTAGTATATTTATATCTACAGCTTGATACTAATATGTAATATACTTTTTCAGATTGGGTTTGTCTTAATTTATTTAGTTTAACTTCATGTGTTAGCCCACATGAGCCTGTACACATGAAGTACATGTACAAATGTATTAATTGTTGCACTTTCACATGCGTCTGTATTATGCGAAACATTCAACAGTGGTACACAGTGTCAGCTTCTGGCCCAGGTGAAGCTCCCACGTATCGGGTTCTCGGCGTCCGCATACCAAAGGGTAACGCCTCACACGAAACATACATGTATACGTACATTTATATACCTCCCGCATACAGGCACATTTAACTTAAGATTCTAAAAAACAACATGAAATCCACATGTAATGCTATTTGCGAAAGGATGAGCACTAAATACATTGTTGCAATGTACATATATTGATGATATGCTGTTATGTTTGGAGATTGGGTTCTGATTGAGTTGGGCTACCGCACGCCACCTAATACATGTTATAGATCACTTGTCTTATATTTATATTTACAGCCTGATACTAATATGCTTTTTCAGATTGGGTTTGTCTTAATTTATTTAGTTTAACTTCATGCGTTAGCCTACTCGAGCCTTTACATATCGTCTCGTTAATTTCCCAGTACTAATCCTCGATAAGGCAATCCATACCAGAGATACTTTCTCGGGCCAGTTCCGATCGAGTACAGACCCATTGGTGGATCACTTGTCTTATATGTATATTAGTTATATGTTGCTATGTTTTGAGATTTGGTTCTGATTGTGTTGGGTTACCGCACCCCACATAATACATGTTAACGTTAACTACATGTATATACATCCTAACATAAGCTGCGTACATGGATCTTACAACATTGTCAACCAGTGACGATATTTACAGTAGTTTTCAGATCTGGGATGGAGACAATGGGGCCTAGTGTCACGGACGTAACTTAGCTAGGACAACTCCATCGTATTTTTATTTTGTTCCTACCCTTAGTACCGGTGTATACATGTTTACATGTATTGCATTTTGAAGTATGATTCATTATATTATTTAATTGTGCAGAATTTATTATTATTATTTTTTATATTTTTGGAGCAGCGGTATTATGTTATATTTTATTCCAATACCCTGTCGCCTTAATGTATTTCCGTTTCACATTCTTTAGGGGGGAATATTAAATTATATGGGGACGATATAATATTATTTTTTAAGCAAACAGCGGCTAAATCTTTTCTTGCTGATTCATGCGTTGGACAGAAGAAAAAGTAGTGGTTCAGTTCTTCTATTTCGTCTTCATCGCACTGACTACAGCTTATATCTATATTTATATTGCTGCCCTGTGGATAACGAATTGCCTTTATACCATTTCTGCCTAATCTAAGTCGTGTGATTATTATGTCTGCCCGCCTATCCTTACTGTATAATTTACACGTAACTGAGATTGTTGGAATCATTGATTGCAGTATGTGCCCACCGTGCTTACTTTCGTGAATGTTATTCCAACGTGTTTGCCATTTGTATCTTGATTTTTTGTTTAATAACAGGATATATTTCTCTATGAGTAGGTACTGTTAATTCATCAGTGCCTGTCAAATGTGCTGAAGCAGCCGCGCGATCTGCTTCTTCAATACCGGGTATTCCAATATGGGAAGGGACCCAGTCTATATTTATAAGCTTGCCCTGTTCCACTGTTCTGATTATTAGTGTCTTAATGTTATGTATTTTGTCGGGTCTCGTTTTAGATGAACCTGAATTAATAGCTTGAACAGAGCTTAATGAATCTGTTATAATTACGGTGTTTTTGTAGTCATTTAGCGTAAGGTTGTATATAAGGGCCTTTTCTATGGCAATAAGCTCTGCTGTAAATACACTTAGAGTTGATGCCAACTTATATTGTTCTATATGATCTAGTTGGGGTACCACCAAAGCAGCTGATGTTATTCCTAGTACTGAATTTTTGCTACCGTCCTTGTATATCTGTAGCGTGTCTTTCCAATGGTGGTGAATGTAATCTGTTGCGTTTTTAAGGCTGAGGGCTTATTCTTATCTATTATTATTTCTGTAAGGTCAGATCTTGCTGTGATTTCAAATGGGTAGTAAGGTATGTGTGTGAAGAATGGTTGTATTGTACAGTCATTTAGTCCATATTCTTCTTTTAGGCTTATTGCGTTCATTGCATAACATGTTTTTATGTTATTATTGTTATATTGATACTTGTTAGCATTTGGTTGATGGCTATGATTTTCGTTAGATTTTTTATTCGGTTTACTAGGACCTCTTTTCATTCTTAACATGTTGTATTTATATGTACGTTTGGGTTTTATTAGTTCGTTAAGTGGTAGGTTAGCACCATGGGGCTGGGTGCGGGCCTAGTATTTTAGTAAATCACATTCACGTCGCAGATCCAGTGGTTGTACAACTGTTTCTACTTCCATTGCTGCGGCTCTAGTTGATTGATAGGCACCCGTTGCTACTTTTAATGCTGCTCTTTGAATTATTTCTAGTTTATTTAGATGACTGGCCGCTGCGTCTTTGTATAACATACAGTCGTAGTCCATTTTAGATAGTATTAATGCTTTATAGAATCGTAGGAGAGACGGTTTGTCTGCTCCATATGATGTACCTGATATAAGTTTCATTATATTAAGGTCCTTCCTACACCGTTGGACTAGGTCTGTAACATGAGCACCCCAGGTTAATCTGTCGTCTAATATCATACCTAGAAATTTTGCACATTTCTTGTAAGGTATTGATTGGTTGTTCACCACTAGATTTGTTATTCTATAGTGCTGTTATCTTTTATAGGCATACCGCTGATCCGCATCTTTATAGCAAAATGTTCCTCCGTTATGAAATATGACTGCCTCAGTTTTAAGTGGGGAGATTTTAAACCCCCATTTATTTTGCCATATTGTCATTTTATCTAGTGATGTCTGTACAACTCCGAGGGCTACATCTAGATTCGCATGTGCATTCCACATCGCGCTGTCATCAGCAAATTGTGATAGGTCTTCTTTTGTACATGTATTCTTATTAGCATTGTTAAGTTCAGTATGCAGTGTGTCAATCATGATGTTGAATAATATTGGACTAACGACGCTGCCCTGGGGCAACCATTATGTATGTTTTGGAATTCGGAGTGCTCTGTTCCTATTCTGACTCTAATTTTCCTGCCCGTAAGAAAGTTTTCAAGCCATAACACAATTCTGTCATTTATGTCCTTCTCTGTGAGTTGCTCTATTGTTCCCTTTGTCCACATTAGGTCAAAGGCTTTCTCTAGGTCTAAGAACACAGCAACGACCGTTTTCTTTTCCATCTTAGCTGTTTTAATTACGGTTTCCAGTCGTGCTAATTGATCTAAGGTAGATCTTTGATTTCTGAATCCTGATTGAGTCGGGTTATTTTTTGGTTTGATTCTATATGGTGCTTTAACCTATTCGCTACCATCGTTTCCATCACTTTGCACATTGTTGGTGTTAACAATATTGGTATATGTGATGATGGATGCGTTGTATCCTTTTTAGGTTTTAATATAGGGATGATGGTAGCTTCTTTCCAAGAGTCAGGTAGGGTACCGTTTTCCCAGGATTTATTTATAGCCAGGAGCAATTGTTCTATAGATTCAATAGGGAGATGCTTTAACATTGTATAGTGTATTGTATCTGTTCCTGGTGCTGTATTCTTTTTACTTTTAAGGGCAGCTTTTAATTCTGACATGATGAAACGTCTATTGAGGTAGGTTCCTTCATTTAATTGAGGAATTATTGTTTGTGTATCTATCTTAGATTGGATAATTGGATCTCTTTGTTCTTTAACGTGTCTAAATTCTGGTTTAAGGTTGTCGTTACTTGAAATAGTTTTATATTGGTCTGTGAGCACCTCTGCCTTTTGTTTTTCATCGTAAACTAGGTTGTTGTTATGTAAAATTGGTGGTAGTGGTGGTGTACGTTTACCTCTGATTCTATTGAATTGATCCCAAATTTCTTTACTAGTTTTTTCGTTATTAAGTTCCGAAATAAATTTCTCCCAGCCGATTTGGTTTGCCTCATTTAATGTGGTTGACGCGAGGGATTTCACCTCCCGATACTCGTCCCGCCTTTTTTTCAGGGTTTTGTGGTATTTATATGCCTGTTTCCATCTACGTAGACAGTTCTCACTGTTTTTAATGGCATCCGAGCAGGCCGGAGTCCACCAGGGATTGGTTGGGCGATTGTGTGCTTTGCTACTTGTCTGTGGTATGCATTCCTTACTGATTTTGTAGAGAGTGCTCACAAATTCATTATGATATTCATTGCAGTTTAATGTGTTCTCTATGTGTAACTTAGTTGAACATAAATGATGGAAAAGCTCCCAGTCAGCCTGACCTAACTTTAGCGCACTTATTGTTTCCCCCCACCTGGCTACCCGTTGGACTGGCATTTGGGGTGGATGTTTTAATGTTGTTGGTTGCTGCTTCTGTGTGTTGTTTCGTAACAATTGTATGACCTTCTGCTATGTTGTATGTGTTAATGTTGTCGCTGGAACTATTTTGTGATATATTTGATAAGCATAGAGGTGATGACGCTTGGGCGGATTTGTTGGGGCTATTGTTTACGACTGTGCAGCAAATACTTTTTTGCGCAGTCCATGCTGATGCTATGTGACATTTCGGGTTCCATTTCAGTTGTTATGCCGAGTTCCGCCGCCAGTTCTAGTATTGTTGTCTCTATTTCCGTTATTAGTGCAGCATGTTTGCGATTACTCGTAGCTATTGATGGGTGCAAGGGTTCAGTATTGTTATTTCTTCTTTGTTTAGTGGGTGGGGGTGAGGTCGGGTTTTGTCTGGGTGTCGTGTTTACGTGTTGAATAATAGCGGCAGTAACTTCGGGGGTGTGAGCTGTCCTATTTTGTAGATGGGACTCTGCTATGTGACCTATTATTCCTTTTCTTTTAATTCCTAAATGAGATTCTAATGTTGTTTCTATCACCGCTATTAGATCCAAAAGTTGACGTTTTGTGACACACTGCTGTATTTCAGTATCTTGTTTGGCGTGTGTATCCATGGATGGTGATTCAGATGCCCATTTGCGTTTGTTGTATTGTGGTGTGGCTGGGATAGTTGAATACAGGCCGTTTCGTTGTTGTATAGGTAGAAAAGTGGTGGCATGAACATGTGTGGTATTGGTCGAAGTGTGTGTTTGCAGTTGTTCCTTGAGTGCGTCACGCGTTATTTGTCTTGTTTGATTTTTGTGATTAATGTGCGTCTTGTATTTAAGAAATATCAGGCAGTATGGATCGCTGGCTCGGTGGCCACAAGCCTGTAATTCTGAATACAAATCAATTGTTGCAGAAATCGTTGTCCCTCGTGTATTTAGATGTGACATCCTTATAGAAGTGTGCATACCCACAAATTGGGCAGTTGACAAAATTGTTTCTGCAAGCGTCTTGTCGGTGACCAAACTGCTGGCATTTATTGCAGCGAATTGGTCGTTGAATTGTGATGCCAATATCGATTGGGTTACCGTTGTAGATGTACGAAGCTGGTGTTATTTGGTATGGTAGATGTATGTTGAATTTAACAAGCAATGCGGTTCTAGATTTACCTACGTGGTGTGCGTCGGTGATGTTGTTCTTGTTGGCGTCTAATGCTAGCATGATGTCTTCCTTGTTCAATCGGGCGAAGTCAGGGTGCTCAGCTATGCCCACTGTGACAATGAGTTGTTGTTGTTGGTGCGTGTTGGACTGCGTTTTCCTGGGCATTGGTTTGTTAACTAACTTGAATTCTATGCTTGACATACTTGAGGATGCCGTGAATGATTTTGCTCTACCAATCCATTGTTTTGGTAGAGTGACTCTAATGATGTCCGGTACGCTGTCGAGTGTACACCGAATATCTGACTGGTTTAGTCTATTACCCAGGAATGACATCAGGGCCAAGACGAAATGCGGTAATCTTATTGCAGCTCGCTGATGGTGGGGTGGTCTGTGTGATACATGTATGTAGTTGCTTGGCCTCTGGTGATTTACTACTAGGCGATAGTGAGTCTGACATGTCCTGTTCCCTAGTTCTCTTTTTCGTATTAGGTGTGATGAGTTGTGCCATTATTTAACTTTACCGAAGATGTGAAACGAATATTTTTGATAATAAGTAATATGAAGTAATTTCACAGTTTTATTGTTTTCTGTACGTTGGCGCATGGACTATATATAGTATATGCTTCTAAAGTGTAATTTCTGCTATATATCTGTCTATATATATATCTGTCTATATTGTCTATTTATATAAGAAGTACTAACATGTAATAACAGTTTTGACTGATTTTCGTACGTTGACCCCTAGACTATCGATTGTAATGTGCTACTGTGATGCAAGATATATTGACTATTCCAGTAATATTTTAGTGTATATAAACAAGTATATATAAGTATATATTTAGTTCTGATTATTATTGGAAAAATAAATTTAATTAGGATAATTTAGATTAAATTCTACTAATCAAATTAAATAATAAATAATTATGGATCCCTACGTACAAAGAATCCAATGAGAAGAATAAATATACTCACAATATCACCTCACAGTGGCAACGTATGTGCTGAGTTATACTTACGCGTGCGAGCCAAGTACAACAAAAGGGACCACCTTACCTGTATTGCCGTGGTAAACTGTGGTAAGCTGTGCTTTGTATTCCAGTGTAGATGGCTATTATTAGTAGTATTTATTGATGTGGTCAGATTTGAACCACAATGCTGAGAAAAGAGACCCTATGCTATGCAGAACCACGATACATCCTGTGTTTTGTCAATTTAATATACACAGATCACTATACAGAGCAGAGCCAGAAATAATAAAGGAATACACTTACTTGATTGTTGTTGCTAAGGTGTAGTACGTCGTTACTAGCTGGTAAATAAGTGATATATTGAAGTACTCACAAGATTTGATGTTTTGCGATCGATTGCTATCAGAGCGATATAATGCGACTGTTCCGGTCAACGAAATAAATCACAGTGATGATGTGTCTCCATCACGGTAGTCTCTCTTTATAATAATGCTACATGTATATTAATCGCTTTCCCGCGGAAATATGTGCTTTATTCTTCCATTTTTCGGTCAAAATGTGCTTATCGTATGATATACAAATGATATATTGTTGAAAACGTATATAATATAATCATAAATGTTATTTTTAATGAAGATTTGGGTAGATTTGGGTAATATTTGGGTAGATTTGGGTAAATCGTGTTGCCGCTGAGGTGACATTTGTTTTTATTTATGATCACCGATTCTGACGAATTATAACGAATAAATTACTGAATACCCCAATAATACAGTTTATATCAACTTAATTGAATACTATACACAATATGTGACATGAAAAACTATAATTCACGTTACATTTCCAACCTTTATTCCGAGTTTCACATTGTTTTTCCTTTCCATCCACTAAAATTTAGCTCTAACGGCCATGTTGCTTTCGATCCATTCGGGAAATACCCCGATTATCTACCGACGGTTTTCATTGGCTGGAACATTTCGGGTAGTTTCGGCCAGCCAATAAAAACCATTGACTCAAACCGGAGTTCTCCGGAGCTCTCCGTCCGTCTTCGTAAACAACATGGCGATCTCCATGCAGAAAATGAACAAAATAACTAAATTTCAGCGTGAAGCATTTACATGCAGCTTAGATAGCATGTTTTATTGATGGTAAGAATCAATACATATTCTTGGTCATTGATTGTAGGCTGTCTGGATGTTCAGACATCGACAGAATGTAATATTTGTTCAGAAACGTTGGACTTTTTCTCGAACGGCTGTCACCTCAGTGATGTCCACGTGATGTCGTTTTACATTTTATGAAATTTCTCGTTAATGAACGGGTCGAATTTAAATATATTTCTCAGATTAGTAGTTTAATATGTATCCTTTATGACCGTCATAATTTAATTAAGATGTTGCACTGTTTTTTACTGATTACATAACTTTAAAAAATTTCTGATTTTTTAGGTAATCAACCTTGTAAATATAAAGATAAATGGGATGGGAAATTATTTTTTGAACTGATCTTGATGGAAATCTTATCCCGATAATGTCACCTGTGGTTGGTCAGTGCCGGAACTACGTTTCACCTCGTAAAATAGTTCCTTCTAAATCCGGACTAATTTGTTTACTTCGTTTGTATGTTGAATATTTTTCAAGGCGCATTGTGAGTGAGTTACGAAATAATAAAAATGTTACTTGATTTGTACGTAGATGTGAGCCACCAGAAACAATGGAACTCGTTCCGCGCCGCAACTATATTGCACTTCGAAAGTCGCACAATATCTCACGCTACGAAACTCGCGCATACATCCACATACAAATCATATATCCTAGGGAACTCATCTAACCATTTACAGCACGGATTTGTTCCTCGTTCCACAAACGAACGATTACCTATCGTTTGCGCATCATTGTAATTTCGTTTTCGTTTTTATAATTATAAAACGATGTTTTCGTTGGTTTAAACGAAATCATAATTTTCTAATTAAAAGCAACGAAAGCAATATGAAAAAGATGCGTTGAAAAAAAACGACAGGCGTTTAAACAGTTGAAAGCTGGGAATTTAAACAAACATATCGTTTCCACGTGCATGAAATGCAAACGATAATCGTTTATATGCATATCGTTGTACGAAACGATCGGTTTCACATCGTTGTCCATCTCGCGACAAATATAGACCATGATAATCGTTGTACCAATGATATCAACTTAATTACTAACATGCTGGATGAATCAATAGTTTGGTTACCTACGGAGTCCCGCAGGGGACATGGATTTGCGATAATTTGCGTTTCCCGCAGGCTAAGGGTTAATGGGTTGGATGCATGTACTTACATCGGCATGTTCTTCCTCTGCCAATGGACTTTGGCCATTGCTGATGTTACGGAGCCCCCTGCTGTTGCTCCCTCAATTTAACAATTCATTCCCTCGAATTAACAATTCGTTCATACGGATTGACAATTCGTTCCCTCAATTTAGCAATTCGTTCCCTCCAATTAACAATTCGTTCCCACGATATAACGATTCGTTCCTACGATATAACGATTCGTTCCCACGTATTAACAATTCGTTCCCTTGGGAACGAATTGTTAATTCGTGGGAACGAATTGTTAAATTGAGGGAACGAATTGTTAATTCGTGGGGGAACGAATTGTTAAATTGAGGGAACAAATTGTTATTTCGTGGGAACGAATTAATAAAAAAAGAAGAATTATACGTCCCCTGCGGGGCTCCGTAACATCAGCAATGGCCAAAGTCCATTGGCAGAGGAAGAACATGCCGATGTAAGTACATGCATCCAACCCATTAACCCTTAGCCTGCGGGAAACGCAAATTATCTTCTGTTGTTATATCATCCTTTTGTCTTTTTGTATCAATATGAACATTGTTTGGCAACGCTTTAGAATCATTTCCAATGGAAATGATTCTAAAATGCTGCCAAACTTTGATTGTTCAACTTATACAAATGGAAAATAACAAATAATCTGCAGACGACAAACAAATAATTTAGCATTACAAGGTTTAATATTTGTTTACGCTTTACGTATGTTCTAGTTGCTACACCTGCTGTTGCTCCCACACCCGGTTGTCATTGACAACCATCTACTGGAGGCCCCGCCCAGGGATATATTAGAGGGGCGCCACGGGGACGTGCAGTCTATTCCAGTGATGGTCGGCTTCACGCGCGATGAGGGCTCATTGGGGGGTATGGCTGGTTTACTGTGCCGCCATGGACATGAACCCTGTCAATCCTAAATAACTGAAATGGACTTTGATATGTTAATTTAACCCTTTCAACCCTGAGTAACTGGAATGGACTGTGATATGCTAATTTTCTGACCAATGCTAATCGTCACTAAATGATTTTCGGATTAGTCCATTTATGAAAAGGGGGTGTTTTTGTTCTAAAAATATACGAAAATTACTTGCAAAAAGTGCAGATCCTGATGAGACGGCTCATTACGAGCCGGCTCGTCTGGATCTGCACTTTTTGCATAAACCGCTATAGCGGGCTTCGGGTTCAAAGGGTTAAGGACAAATGCAATCGTCACTACATGATTTTAAGACTTTTCCACTTATAAGAAAGGGTTATTTTTCCCTTATAAATATGAAAATTACATGCAAAAAGTGTAGATCCTGATGTTACGGCTCGTTTTGAGCCGGCTCATCTGGATCTATGCTGTTTGCAAACACTGGTAAAGAGGTATGTATTGTTGAAAGGGTTACTACTTGTAGCGATGCCCCTTTCCAATTATTACTATTAATCTTAACTCTATGTACGTTGAATTTACGGAGCATGGTGTAAAACCGATTGATATACTTTGCACAGGAATATGTTATGTTGTATGAACGATGATGCTTAACCCAGTATATAGAGAAAACGATAACCAAAAAGAGACAAATGAACCCACTCAAAGAAAATACTAATGCAATACTAGTACATCAATATAAACACATGACACGCGCATAGCGGTGGTAGTGATGCCTGAAACGCGGCACAAACATGCACTCCACGACCAGCGGTGTGCGGCCCCAAAATGAAATCACCAGTACGTGAATATATATAAAGTAACACAAACGAAAGACCCACAACAACTATTGCCCAATGAACTAACGAGCAAAAAGCAGTCCAGGCAGGCAAAAACAAATGACCATTGAATACAATACACAATATGACAGCAAAGGTGCCGCCTTGGGACGGCCAGTGAGCAAATCAGTCCACTGGGGAGGATAAACCTGATTAGTGCGGTGCCGCAAACCTCCCGTTCTTCCCCGGCATCATGCCTCAAAGGGCAGAAACATACACGGCAATAAAACGATTAATGTATTATTCAAGGTGTATGAGCACGTGGTACTAACAACAACAACAAGTACTGAAACTTCCAGAATCCATCTCATTCGAAGTACGTATTCTTTTATATTTTCCTTATTACGTAACGGATTTTGATGAAATATGGCGCATCAAACGCGCCTTGTTAAGCTGCAATCTCTGTATTTTCGCAAAAACGAGAATGCCGAACTCCCTGGACCACCAAAATGCAGCTCTTGAAGACGCGTTTGCTGCGCCATATTTCATCAAAATCCATTGCATAGTAAGGAAAATATCAAATAATACTTTCTTTGGAGTGGGTGACGTTGTTGTTGTTGTAACCACGTGATCATGCACCTTGTTAGTGGGAAAAGACAAAATAGTCACAACGAAAAGCAACCACAGTATACGGCATGAAATGAAGTATATTGCCAACTTTCATAACTGTAAGAAAAGAAGGAAATGTAGTGGAACCTCTGTAAACCGGACAGCAAGAAAACATATCGATGGTCTAGTAACATAAGGTCGTAAGTGCTATGCTTTAGCATAGCAGTTACGACCTTATGTAACTAGACCATCGATATGTGACCTTGGCCATTTATCTCAGGTGTCAATGCATGTTCATGATTCTATAGCACACACACATGTCTCAGAATTGGCATATGCTTGATTTACAGCGAAACGTCACTACACCGGACACCCTGGGGACCTCCCAGGGTGTTCGGTGTAGAGAGGTTTCGCAGTATAACATACAAACTCCAGCTAACGGGACGGCATATAATTACAGTAGTGTGGACATTTGAAGATTTATTTATGCTAGTGTCTCCGTACGAAAGTATAAGTATGTACCGGTTGCTACCACTTATATGAACCGCCTGGAAGAGTCGGTTCAAATGAATGGTAACAATATATACCTTTATGGATAAATAAACAAGATAATCAGATTGTGTCTGAAAAGAAATGTATCCATAGACAACACAAACCCACCCATAATACTTATAATGGACGGAATGCAGATTAAATTACATATAAAACATGTTGTCTTATTGGCTTTACATAGATAGATACCAAACGTATACATTTTAATTTACTGAATTTTGTTTGATTATTCAATATTAATCATGTTCAATATCCTAGCTGAAATTGGCCTCATTCAAGAATACAGTGTGGTAAGCGCGTAAGTGCACACACGAACGAATACAACAGGTTGGTTCCAACCTGTCGTGTTCGTTCGTGTGTGTACTTACACGCTGACCCCACTGTAGATCCGTACCGACTGAACCGTATTTTGTGGATTCAGTGAGCACTCAATGTTTCAATTCCCACAGACAGATACATTATTATGGTTAACAGTATATACGTATTACAATTGGCGCAATTGTTTTTCAGCCCAGTATTTTTACAAAAAGAGAAAGGATAACTTTGACATGGAAGCTCTCAGTGAAACTGTTGGCCACTTCAATGAAGTCACGAATGGATTCGATGGACTTACAGGTAGCTTATGTCCTTACTATGTATGTATTGCTATGGTGTCAGAAGACTGTCTTGGGGGATCGTAGCTAGTTATCTCCTGTTGAATTTATTTATAGAAATCTGCTCCAAATTGTGTAGTTTAGTGCCTTATTGCGTGTAAAAAGGGCGAACATAGCATCATTTGTTGTGAAAATGAGCAATTATAGTGATATCGACTAGTGTTGATCTAGATCATCCTACATATCTACGCAATCTGATCTGGGTCTACACTATTTGCCAGATTCATATTTTCACACTTATTATTGTTACATGGTTTCCGTTGTTTGCACATGTGCAAACAAATAGCGCGTGCAGTTTCATGACTACTTCATGACGTTCATGACGCGGCCCCGGAATATGCATACCGAAAAATTATCTACGTGAATGGGACAATTTTATAAAAGTACTGAAAATACTGAATATAATGCTCAAATTACATCAGTTTTTTGTTGGAAATGTAACAATAACGTTTGATCATGTCCAGCCGTGTGCAAACGTTTGCTGTAGCCCTCGGGAACTGTTTGAATCCGCGGCCTGCGGCCTTGGGGTTCAAACAGTTCCCTCGGGCCACAGCAAACGTTTGCACACGGCTGGACATGATCAAACTTTATAATGTTATTGCAGTCAGTGTCTACTCTGTTCGCAAAATTCCTTTTGTGTGCTATTCAGTAAGAAATAAGCGCTGAAATACAACAAAGAACGATCTCTATACATATATTTGCAAAGGGAATCTACGATTCCTCATTGTTAGTCTGATTGGAGAACATGGTATACAGGATTAGTGCTTTAGTTCACTGACCCATTAATGGATGTTAACGCTGATCTGGGGGCCGTTTCACTAAACTTCGTACGACTAAAATGTTCGTAAGTGCAACATTATGATTGCACATTGACACTGTTTTCTTGTAAACAATTATTGGATTTACATGTATTGAGCATAGGTTATATGCAGCCTATGTTCAATAAATGTAAATCAATCAATTAAAATTTCCAGACGATTCTAATTTTGCACTTATGAACATTTTAGTCGTACGAAGTTTATTGAAATGGACCCCTGTGTCTTTTCCGGAGGCGATACGCCCTATGTCTCCCGTCACAATCGCGGAGTGTATGCATTATTCTGCATGAGCAAGCTTACGCTCAGTTAGTACAGTGCAATCTCTCTACTGTTGTGGAGCGGTGGCTGTTATAGGGGTGACGGGGATGGGGATATAGAGAAAATTGGCAGTTACAGCGATGGTGTTGATATAGAGAGGTGGCCGTTCGCTGAGATTCGACACTCGCGTTTGGGTTGTCCTCTGACATTAGTTTCACCCATTGATCGTGGCAATATTGGCACGGTCTGTGAGACCGGTGAAACAATAAGATACTTATAGTTCAGACAAGTGTACACTGCAATGTCCTATCCGCGTATTGATTTTCCATTTCCCGTCGAACAGTTAATCATTAAATCGGGTAATATATAACTTATTGGGATTAAACCTTGCAATAAATGAAATAAGTGGAGCACAATGCTGCCCAGCGATTGGCTTAGAAAATAGGGTGAACTATAACCTATCTAAACGCATTTCGCCTTGTTGCTGTATTCACTTAGTCTGCTATATGTCTTCAGAAAGTGTGATACATGAGTACCGGGACTACTCCAATCCGCACAACAAGACACAGTTTATCCGAGCCTTCTCGCAAGTAAGTGGTTCCAATACGTATATATGGCTGGGGAAAGATAAATTGGGTTTATGGCATTTGCGACCAGTGTAGACCCAGATCAGCCTGCGCATCCGCGCAGTCTGATCAGGGTCTACACTGTTCGCCATTCAGTCTATGAAAACACCGACCATGTTTCTAGCAAACGGAATATAGCATTATTAGACTGAGCCCTCGCTGAGCACAAGCTAGCGATCTGGTATGCCATAAGCCTCACTTTTCCAGTCGCGCCAGATATTTTTTCCTATTTACGGCACTAACCTACGATGCTATTTATCCCGTCGACACTACAACTAGCTTTAAAATAGTCGGAGAGTCGACTAACATGACGCACATATTCATACGCAGTGATTAGGTCGTATTGACAGGATTTGAAAAATGATTCACGGCACCGTGTTTCATAGCACATACGTACTGTGTTGACGGGATAAACTATAACTCGACACTATCGCTAGAACACGTTGTTGTCCGGTTAGGGCAATCGTTAACGAGTGTGCATCTCACCAATGCGGCACGGGTTCGATCCTCAGCCGGGGCAGTATGTGAGATGGTATGGCGGCCGCGGACAAGTGGGTTTCCTCCGCGTACTTACGCCCTTACGCCTTCATCTGTGCCAACGAAAGCATTTATATAAGTGCTCTCGCACGTCATTATAAAATATATAGAGGATAATATGAATATTCTATTTATAATACACCGCTCCATGGAAATTAGCAGTTTTTTAGACTGTATACGGTAATGAATGTGTATTTGCAGCCTATTTTCGCTGTTTTCCCGAAATTGATTTTATGAATATATATAGCGGAAGTAGTCGTATTTTCATCGGAAGTTGTTTATTTCATCGATGAGAACATATGACTTTTATTTACATCGTATAACTATGTATTTCATGCGTAGGTATATAATAAATAAGTTGTATTGTAAAACACGTAGCAACACAATTAAGGTCATATGGGACCCATGGTCATTATATGATTAAAACATATTTGCCTCGTCAATGTGATGGAATATATGTCTTACAGTGGGGTCAGCGTGTAAGTGCACACACGAACGAACACGACAGGTTGGTTCGCTACCCACCCAAAGTGTATGTTGTTACCACTCAGTTGAACCGTCTCGCCGAGACGGTTCAACTGAGTGGTAACAACATACACTTTTGATGCGAAATGAGAAAAAATGCAGAAAAATATTTACATTTTTTTTTATACATGAAATACAGTGGGGTCAGCGTTCCAACCTGTCGTGTTCGTTCGTGTGTGCACTTACACGCTGACCCCACTGTACATATATGTGAACTCTGCCTCATTACTGTATCCTATGCAGCACATGAAGTGGCAAATTCGCCTACTTGTATCTTTGTGTGTGACCACGTTATATCGAATGTTGACACTATTGTGGGCAAAAAGTGCACTACGTCTAGACATCTACTGTCTGTTTCACGAAACCTGCCCAAATTTTACGGCTTTTTAGACAATTCAAAAACAATATTTTTTTCGATAATATTAAATTAAAGGAAAATTTAAGAATGAGCCTTCTTTTTATTTCGTGAAATTTGGTCAAATATTGATTTTATTGCGAAAACAAAATTTCCCCATGTTAAATCCCAGACATCTTCACGGAGTACAAGTGAAGATGTCTACAGTATGGGGATTTAACATGGGGAAATATTTTTGAATTTTATAAATACTGGACCGATTTTTAAAATGTAACTTTTGTTTTCTTAGTTAGATCATATCCAAGCTATCTAGTGAGGTTTCGGAGTCATTTTCCAATTTTTTTCGTTTTTTGACTCCTCCTACACTTCCTTACCACTTTTTCCCCCATGTTAAATTCCCATAGACAAATCAATTTTTCGTAATAAAATCAATATTTGACCGAATTTCACGAAATAAAAAGAAGACTCATTCTTAAATTTTCCTTTAATTTAATACTATTGAAAATAATATTGTTTTTGAATTGTTTATATGGCTGTAACATTTGGGCAGCTTTCGTGAAACAGACTATAGTTCACTTATATGTTTAGTGAGTACATTGACTCACATACACGATGGTTCAGTGAGGAATAGTCAGGAAATTCTGAATAAAATAAGTATGTCTCCCTTCCTACTGTCTGTTCCACTTTTTGCTGCCAACGATATTCTGGCCATTAAACACAAACACATAGTTACATGCAAGTACTTTTTAATTAATAACAAAAAAGTCACACTGCGCAAACAATTATTTTCCTATGGGAATATATTTGTTTAAATAATGTTTTTTTTGTGGACCCATTTTCAAAATCTAACTTCATTGTTCTCATAGTTACATCATTTCCAAGTTATCTAGCCAGGTTCCGGAGTCAATTTCCAAAATTGCCCCCCCCCCCCCCCACGTTAAATTTCCATAGGAAAATCGTTTTTTCGCTATAAAATCAATATTTGATGGAATTTCATCAAGCAATTATTTTTGGGGACAGTGACCTTTTTAATAGCTTAAAAGTTCGTCGGCAGAAAAACCTTGGTACAGACAGTAGTGTTCATACCGGTGATGCTGGGTGTAGATCTTTCATTAGGTATGGTATAGTTTCTAATATATACTGACATGTACGTATGCCTATGTATGCACGTACTGCAGGAGCACCCCTGCTATCCACATGACCCACATATGGAAGACTCAGACCTAGGGGGCCCAGTAAATGACACATTCGAAAATGTAACACCACCAACCCATTTCTGTAGATTATATACTGTACCAAAGTCAATATTAACCCTTAGAAGGCGGGAACCGAAAATTGTCGTCTGCTGTTGTTTCTTATTTTGTATTTTCTCTAAATAAAAACATCGTTTGGCAGCATTTTAGAATCATTTCCATTGGAAATGATTCTAAAGTGCTGTCAGATCATCTTTTTGATAACAAAAATGGAAAATAAAAAAATAATTAGCAGACGACATATTTAATCGGCCCTTTACTATGTCCTAGGTCCGGGTCTTGCACCTGCGGCATGCACATCCTTGTATTGTAGCCGGGTGCTCATTACGACACCACCGCGTGCGCTAATCCTGCCAATATTTGCGTTTTTGCTTATTTCCACATACTTGAATATTGTGCTTAAAATCATGCAGCTTGATTGGCTGAGCCTGAGCTGTGTTACAGCTCAGGCTAAGCCAATCAAACTGCTTCATTGTCAATAAATGTTCAGAAACGTTGACATCTAGGTAATAATAACGCGGCTGTGTAACTGGTTGTTTCAGATAGAGGGCGATATATCGATGGTGGTACCCGGCGTCCACATGGCCATGCTACTGCGGGGCTCGGGAGGCCGGGATCCAGTCGACGACAACAACAACGTCTATCTATATAGCTTCGAGTTCGAATCGCACAGCTCCTTTGACACTAAGTACCCTTGGCTAGTTGGTAAGGTTATACTCAAATAATTCCAACTTCGTGTTTTATGCGATTCTAACCATTTTCACTGTTTGTTTGTTTTGTTTATTGGTGTTTAACGGCCTGTCAACAGCTAAGGTCATGTAAGGCCGGGCAAACGGGGTCGATCCCGTTTTAACCTGCTGCGTTGGAGGGAAAATCCTAAATTCAGAACGGAATATTTACATCGAGAAAAAATATGTTCAGCCCTGAAATTAGAATAACCTGACCTGGTGCCAGGTTCATACTACACCAAAGTCACTTGGCCCCTTCCCCTAAAATTGATTACGAAAATAATCGTGATACTCACATAAGGGGTATAACCAGATTTAACTGTCACATACAAAATGCCAAATACGTATGTAGAGGCCAAACCAGTAAGGATGAACCCCGATCGTCAAATTACCCATCCCACATGCCACCCACCCATTTTCACTGACCATTTGTAGCTGGTATCAATTCAAAATTTCAAATGCGGACAACATTTGTTCCATTTCCATTTATTCTGAGCGATATCCTAATTTCCACCAACGTTGTTATGAGGTTACGTCTCTTATTTTGACGTTAAACGTCACAAAAAGAATGCTCCTGAGTATTGGTTGACTTGGTGTTCAAATTCAAGCACATTCAATGTGCATGATCACGTGGTTACAACAACAACAACAACAATGGCTGAAAGTGTTGAAATCTCGTCCACTCCAAAGTAAGTATTATTTGATATTTTCTTTAAAATGCAACGGATTTTGATGGAATATGACGCAGCAAACGCTTTGGGCCAAAGTAAAGAGACCATCAAATGCCGCTTAACAAGACTCGTTTGATGCGCCATATTTCATCAAAATCCGTTACATAATAAGGACAAAATAAAAGAATATGTACTTTGAATCGGAGGGCTTCTGGAAGTTTCAGTACTTGTTGTTGTTGTTGTAACCACGTGATCATACACCTTGACATTCCCAATCTAGTACAACCACTGACTCATGCTTTAAGGCACGGTGTCGCAGATGATCTCAGATATTCAATATCAAATCCCCCGAAATTTATGTTTTATTGTTACATGACTGTCGTTGTTCGACACCGCTCGAGCCGTGTTCAAACGTACAGCATGGTTTGACCATGGCTGTAGACAATGCTCATTCCGGGGCTAAGCCAACAACTACGTAATGCATGTGTCTCATCACGTTACTACAAACGCGTCATTACGTTACCAACATAGGTCACAACGGTTGCACTAAACTTTTGAAATTGATGCGGCTGAATCACGCGACTTGTACTGAATGTGTATGTGTAAAAAAAGAAAATAGCTGTTTGAATGGAGGGGATTATCAAAGTGCCGAAAGTACTGCATATATGCTCAAATTACACAATATTTACCACGGAATGTAACAATAACGTTCGACCATGTCCAGCCGGGGGGTAAACGTTTGCCGTGGTACTCGGGAACTGTTTGAACTTGGTGTTTAAACAGTTCCAGAGTACCACGGCAAACGTTTACCCCCGGCTGGACATTGAGGAACATTATATTCTACAATATATATAGCAGTGTGCGCTATACCAGGGACATAATTTGGTACTGCGTTTGTCACAGGGTGAGAAAAATGTGCACCGGCCCGGGGCTCGAACCCGGGACCTCTAGTTTACCGTACCATCGCTCTAACCGACTGAGCTAGCCGGGCACGAATACACATTTTCTCCCCATAGTGAGTTACGTACCGTGACATACTCCCCCGCCAAACTGGAATTCGTCCCTGAAATCCATATTTTTGGTACATTTTGGGCAGTATTTATCAATCACGGTCCTTCGTTGGGCGCCAAATGTCACAGGGTGAGAAATATGTGCACCGGCCCGTGGCACGAACCCGGGACCTCTGGTTTACCGTACCATCGTTCTAACAGACAGCTAGCCGGGCACGAATACACATTTTCTCCCCATAGTAAGTTACGTACCGTGACACGTTGTTGCTATTGCTGTATGAGAACGTGATGCGATAGATTACAAAAAACAACAGTTTAATTGTGCCTAAAAATGGGATTAGTATAAACAAATACGACCAACTAGCGGTTTTTCTCCAATCACTGGTTACTAATTGGTATAAACATATTTATTTACTGCATTCCCATACAAACATGTACATAGGTAGTAGTTTGGATTGGATTGAAAGCTTATACAAACTTATTGAAATCCTCTCCAATTACTGGTTACTAATTGCATTTTATTATGCTAACTATATACACAAATGATTGTTTCTATTGGAAACACTTTTTTCTTCTTTTTCATTTCACGACAAAAACTAATTTTACTTTATAAATATTACTTACTCGTAAGTGCACAGTGAAAATGCATAACCAAATTATCTCCTCTTTTATCACAGTTTCTGATAGTACTATTTTGGAATACAATACATACTTTTTGGAATTCGATCAATGGAAAGATGCGAATGGTTATATTGGTCATTTACAGTGCGTGAAGGGAAAACCACATATCGAATATTTGAAACGCAATTTGTCAGAGCGATCAGCGTCAGAATTTCCGACGACTCTGTGTTACAGGTGTACCACATGGGCGGGACCTCTTCTATCTGTTTGGTGTACCCCTGGTCGGCCACGCCCTGCACAACTTCACACAGGCCGATGTGGACATGAGCAGGAAGATGATGGAAATATGGGGCAACTTCGTCAAGCACGGGTATACCATTGTGTTCGTATAAGTTAATATGATGGTGGTATCAGGCTATTTTCGTATGCAAATGAGGCATTATATTTGTTAATTATTTATACTAATTAAATACGTCACCTGAACAAAAATATTTTCGACAGATTATAAAGTATGATCAATGCACATCAGAAAATAAGTACAGAGATTGAATAGAATTGTTCGTTAACATTTTAAGGAAACACGGTTATCGTCCCTGATATCAGTGTGGAAATTTACGTCTGATAAATAATGCCAATCAATACGTGGGGTAATGGTGAATGAATGTTTATGTTGCCAGAAAATGTGTCAGATGATGTATCCGATATATTGCATTGCGAATATCATATCAGGCCCCGTACATTTTTTAAGTACGTAAGTGGTTCTTATGCTCGAAATCAAGAAGTGTGAATGGCCGAGGCTCAGCTGAGCTCAGTCTCGGCCTATCAAACCGCTTGATTTCGAGCACAAATTTGTAGAATGCGCTCGTAAGTTTCATACGCACCGGTTATGATCATTTTTATGTTCAGTTATATATATATATTGAGTTGATTCTATTGACTGTCGTGTACGGTCATGTTATACAACTCTACTTGAAAGCATATATGCGTTTACTAGAAGTGGCGTTAATAACTAGAAATTTACATATTAAATGGCCGTGGCAACATATATGCTTACGAGCTGTTCCACTAGCTAACTATATAGCCTAGCGTAAACGTAAATAATTACCAGCTTGAAATCCGTTGAATTTAATTGGAAAATGAAATATTAAACCGAAACTACAATTTGGCTATGCATGTATATTGGATGCGTACATACTGACGGAATAGCACGACTACGGTAAAACTGTCTGTTTCGAAAACTACGTCTTTGTGATACTCTGTGAAACATTAATCAGCGATGTATATTTCAGGTATCCATCGTACATGGAGAACGGCGAGCAGTTCGCTTTCCAACCATTCACAAGGGACACGAACGCGTATATTCGGTTCCTTAACAAAGGCGATGACGCCATTGATATACGGAGTGAGAATAACTACAACTTCCGCCGCTATGCATTTTGGACCTCTCTGATTCCGAAACTGGCGTCTGTATGCGACGATGACCAACGGAAAGGGAGTATGCCTATGAATTCAGGGCCCACCACCTCGCTGACAGTTGTGACGTTAGTTATTTATATCGTGACGAGCCATGTGGTGCACGCATACACACGTTATTGTGTTGATTACTCGTGATACGTAGTGCATCTAGAAAAGTGTCACAGCTAATTTGTTATGTCAAGTTTTTCAGGAAAGGCTATAAAACGGGTAGATATGTTGAAGTTCGTGTGCACAAGAAGATAATTTGACAACGTGAGATGCACATAAGAGTTTTCTTTAGAGAGGGGATTGAATGCATACCATTACGTTCTCAACAGCCCTACTGTCTATTCCACATTTTGCTGCCGACGAACATTTGGCCATTAAACACATTAAATCTAAAAATTATTTAAAAGTAAGTACTTTTTCATCAATAACAAAAAAGTCAACCTCCAGAAAAAAATTGAAAAAACAATTTTCCTATGGGAATTTAACGTGGAAGTACATTGGCTCCGAAACCTGGCGAGATAGCTTGAAAATGATGTAACTAAGAAAACAAAAGTTAAATTTTGAAAATCCGTCCACAAATAAAAAATATATTTAAACAAAATCTATTTTTAGCCCCCATGTTAAATTCCCATAGGAAAATCGTTTTTCGTAATAAAATCAATATTTGATGGAAGTTCATGAATTTTTTTTGGGGAGGGTAACTTTTTTCTTATTGATAAAAAAAGTACTTCCTTTTAAATATTTTTTATATTTAATGTGTTTAATGGCCAAAAATTCGTCGGCAGCAAAACGTGGAACAGACAGTAGTGTGATTTACTATTCATGTAATAAGTTACATATGCAATGAAATAGGAATTGCCTACGGAAATGAGATAGAAGAAAGCTGGTGGGGGGGGGGGGACGTTTCATTGAACTTCGTACGACTGCGCAAAATTAGGATCGTTTGGAAATTTCAATTGATGGAATTACATTTATTGACTCAATATATGTAAATCCAATAATTGTTTTCAAGAAAAAATTGTTAATGTGAAATTTACAGCTATCATAATTTTGCAATTACGAACATTTTAGTCGTACTAAGTTTAGTGAAACGGACTCCAGGTAAACTTGAATGTTAAAGGCACTGGGTTTCAGATATGCTTATATAGTGATGCAACAGATTAGGAAAAGAGAGTTTAGTTGTAGAGTTGTATCGTATTTGTGAACCCAATTGTACCTTTAAGTCACCTCACGGATTGGTAAAAAATGTTTATAATACTGGGAAATAACTAGCGTTTAAACCAACGAAAACATCGTTTTATAATTATAAATAACGATGTCAAAACGATGTGTAAACGTTACGTTATCGTCCGTTTGTGGAACCATGAACAAATCCGGGCTGTATACGGGACGAAGTGTAAGGGTACCAATCTACAAAGGGTACGGACTTGGAATTGTCAGAAGTCATATTTTCCTCTCAAGCCACTTCTGGTCAAAATTTTCATGCAGATGTTAATAGTGAAACTAGACACAACTATGTAACACAGATTGACCAGTGAGTAGTATATATACAACCGCCAGCGTTAATCCTGATCTGGGGGCCGTTTCACTAAACTTCTTACGACTAAAATGTTCGTAAGTGCAAACCTATGACAGTCTGTAAATTTCACATTAACAATGTTTTCTTGTAAACAATTATTGGATTTACATTTATTGAGCATAGGCTGCATATGCAGCCTATGCTCAATAAATGTAAATCCATCAATTGCAATTTACAGACGATCCTAAATTTACACTTACGAACATTTTAGACGTACGAAGTTTAATGAAACGCACCCCAGATTATCAACGTTTCTGAACATCTATTGGCAATGCCAACTCGCATCAAGCAATTTAACTGTCTGTGCCTGAGCTGTAGCACAGCTCAGGCTCAGCCAATCAAGCTACTTGAGTACAAACACAATATTCAAGTATTTTAAAATAAGGAAAGATTAGCGCAGGTGGTAGGTGGTATTTTTGTGGATAACGTGGCGTTACACAATGAGGGATCGTAGCTAGTTGTCTCCCGTTGAATTTCTTTATAGAAATCCGGTTCTAATTGTGTAGTTTAGGGCCTTATTGCTTGTATAAAGAGCGAATGTAGCGTGATTTGTTGTGAAAAGGAGTCAATATAATGAGTTCGACTAGTGTGTATACAAATCATCCACCTATCTACGCAATCTGATCTGGATGTATATGTTCACGCGTATTAATGTTATTGCAATCAGTGTATACTCAGATCAGACTGCACCCGCAAAGCTCATCTTTGTCGCGCCCGCTTGTGGACAGCGCGATATAGTCGGCACATTGGAGTACAATAGTCCGTACGTAAGTTCGTCCGTATGTGCGTCCGAGGTTAAAGTTGTTGTTAATGTATTTTGGTTAAAGCTTTTCAATACACTATCAAAGCCTCGGCATGGGTGTTTATCATGATCCATATTGTCATTCTACGCCCCAGCCACGCCACGTTGAAATTTATCTTAAAGTCTTTTTTACATTTAGGTTAACGTTTTTAAGAACACTATATCTCTGAAACTGCTTCGCCAATTCACTCGATACTACACATGGGTGTTTATCATGATCCATATTTTCATTCTACACCCCACCCGTGCAGACCCTGTGCCAAATGTCAAGGTAAAATTACTTTTAACTTTAATTTGTTATGAAAATTTCGTTAAAGCTTTTACGTACACTATATCTCGTCAACCTCTTCAAGGATTAACTTCAAACTTCACATGGATAGTATGTGTACGTGTTAAAGCTTTTTTTACATTAACAGTTTGTTTTAGTACTATCAAATGCATCGGAGGGGGCGACATGCGGACCGCGGTCATCTAGTTTCAGTGCTATTCAGTAAGAAACAGTCGCTGAAAGACAACATAGGACCGGATCTCTATAAATAGATTTGCAAACGGAAATAACTAGCTGCGATTCCTCATTCAGATTTACATATTAGTAAGCCCGATATACGACAGGAATTCATTGTGATTGGAATTCAAACGTTGTAGGTTTGAATTGTGGAATTGATTATGTTAACAACAAACGCTTTAAATATAATGTAATTCCATCAATAATAATCAATAATATTTGCACTCAATCCTGATACGTATACAAATGACATGATATACTGACAGATATAATGGCCTTACAACACGTGACTTTCCAGAACATTTCAAAGCGGAACCGTATCTATATTTTATCGGTTTTGAACATATCGAACAATCGAACATGGTTTTAGTATCTGAATGACACTTTAATTAATATCTGATTTATCAGGTAACGCTTTATGCATTGACAGAATACACCCTGGCTACTGTCTGTTTCACGAAACATGCCCAAATGTTACGCTAATATAAATAATGCAAAAACAATATATTTTTCGATAATATTAAATTATAGCAAAATTTAAGAATGAGCCTACTTTTTATTTCGTGACATTTGGTCCAATATCATGAATATTGATTTTATTGCGAAAAAAGCAATTTCCACATGTTAAATCCCCATAGACATCTTCACAGAAATAGTGGACCGATTTTCAAAATCTTAGTTAGATCATTTCCAAGCTATCTAGTAGATTTCAGAATACTATTTCAAATGTGTTCGTTCTTCATATATTTATTATTAAACTGTATCATGTCGGTACTCCTTTAAGTATTATTTGTATATTTTAAATGTGTTGATGTTCTCATGAAGCGTATGAATATAAGTATTAACTGATCCAGCTTATTTTGAGCCAAATCACACAGCCAAAAAAAAATTGTGCTGGAGTATAAACACTATTATAGTATATTATTCATAAGTACATCGCTATTAAACATTAATTACAATATGTATGCATATTATTAAAACAATACATGCTATCGCTGTTTCGCTATATGTGATATTTATAACAAATTTGTTTTCTTATTCGTCTGCGTACTGATTTCTGTCACACAAAGCGCCATTTTCAGTTCATATTTTGAGTTGTGCATATGAACCGGACCAAGTTTTTAAACAACGTTCGATTCCGTCGGATTCAAATATCTCTGCAGAATGTTCAAACTAACTACATAGGTAATGCTGCTAAATAAGTGTTAACGGTCGGAACATGGTCATCATTAAAAGCAAGAAACCACAGTCGTATTGATGAACAATACGATTTTCCCGAGACCTCATGGGGGCCGCCATTAATCCAGTGTAAACAATAGACCACGTGATCCCAAAAAAAAAGTTTGCTGTACGAAAAGTTAGCTTATTCTAAAAGAGCCAAAATTTAATGAAATATTAATTGTGACAGCCAAATAAATATATTTTGGGACAGTAACAAATTATTAAAATCACAAAATTAATGGGAAATCTTTATTACCGACCCATTCGAGGATCGGTAATTCAATCATAAAAGTCGGCGACCTTAACCTCACGACTATGTACCATTTAAGATTAGTACATTTGTACAGAAGTACTATCAGTATTACGCTAACATTTTAAGGTAATAATTATTAAATTAATTGCAACTCCGTCTATAACGATACCTTTACAGCGATACGCTATTGAAACAACATGTATTGGTACCCATAACATAACACAGTAATGTATAATTATATGTTACAGGAGATAGATTAAAACTATATAAACTATATAAACTAATGAAAATAGTTCCCATACGTGGTAGTGGTGTATATTGATTATCTCCCTTGCCGAAAGTAATTCAGTGATTTATTAATTCCAAATAAGACGTGTTTGCGTAATGGTGGACTCATTTTTCATAATAAAATCAATATGTGACCAAATTTCACGAAATAAAAAGAAGGCTCATTCTTGAATTTTGTTAATATATTATAGAAAAAAGTATTGTTTTTGCATTGTTTATATAGCCATAACAATTGGGCAGGTTTCGTGAAACAGACAGTAATAATAAATTGTCGTATCCTGCATCGACTAGATAATAATATCCGGGTTACAACGAATTGAAAACTGTCGATTAATTGTTAGAACGGCCTCATGTGACTTTACCGATGACGTCAATGTAATGATAAAACGTAATCAAGTATTACGATATTTTCAAAGAAAACCATGTTATATTTGACCATCGGCTAGTATAAAGCGTTACCGGAAAAATATATAACCAGGATAGTGTCATCTGATATAAATTTTATCAGGCTCGGCTCGGAAACGGTAACCTGATAAATGATAAATATAATACCAGGCTAGTGTATTTTGAATTTAAGTTTATCAGGCTCGGCTCGTAAACGGTAGGAATTCCGAGGCTCCGCGTTTCCTAGCATTGCCTGATAAACTTAACATCAACAGACAATAGCCTGGTATTCTGTATGTATTAGGGCACGTTATAATCACTAGATGCAAATGTCCTACAGTACATTTTCTTAACCGTTGGCTTAAGTGTCAAACTTTATTACAAATATCCAACTTTGCACATATGGAAATAAATTGACGTATACACGCTGTTATTGTTCATTTCTTATACTACTTAGCATCGATGCTTCAAAATTTCACCGGAAGTGACCTCTCCGACGAGGCACGGGAGTCGTCCAAGTCGTGCCGACGAGAGCGGAAGCAGAAGAAGATTGCCGACAAGACAGCGACGAGAACGACGACGCCGACCGTTACCGTAATTGCTATGATAACGGTACCCGACAGAGCTGTACAACATAAAATAGGCATACTGACGCAGTGTATTATTAAAAACACAGCGGTAACAATAGCCTTTGGATCAGGGGCCCGTTTCACAAAACTTCGTACGACTAAAATGTTCGCAAGTGCAAATTTAGGTAATCTGGAAATTTCAATTGATGGATTTACATTTATTGAACATAGCCTGCATATGCAATGCACATCCAATATGTTTTTACAAGAAAACATTGTTGATGTGCAATTTACAATTCACAGTGACTCATACTGTTGCACTTGCGAATATTTTAGTCGTACGAAGTTTAGTGAAACGGGCCTGAGGTGAGCTAAAACAGTAAATTATTAATATAGAAATGCTATAGCAAAAACATGATAGATGATCAGTATAGCTTCAATGCATGATGCTCTTCTTATGTAATACAGTAAAATATCTCTAAACCGGACACCAAGACGCATCCGTTTGTTCAATGTTGCTAGCTTTAACTGTACTGCACTTATATTGGTAACGCCTGTTCGTGATCGCAATGCATACACATATGTATTGCAGCACACATATACCAGAATTACAGTGGAATCCCTCTAAACCGGACACCCTGGAGACCTCCCAGGGTGTCCGGTTTTGAGAGGTTCCACTGTACATATAAATTAATATGTGTGTTGACTCAATATGATTAATATCGTTGACTGGACTGATAAGTCATCGTTTCTTATGAAAACACAGGTGGGCGTAAACTGTTTCACGTCGAAAGATGCACTGGTATGAGTGGCGATTCATGTCATAAGTGCCGTTTCTAACGCGTTAGAGAAGTAACGCGTTATTGCGTTACTTGTGAGAAGTAACGCGTTACTAATGTATGTACTATATAGTGAAACACATATTTGTAACGCGTTACTGCTCAACAGTAACGCGTTACAAGACTAACAGTGAGTAACGCGTTAGAAATTAGCGGTAACGCGTTACAACAACTGTATATTGGCGGATCGTGTCTAACGTGTAAAGTACGGACTGGAACTCCGATATACAGGGAAAACATGGCTTAAAGTTAAAAAGGCGAAAGTTGTCAAAAACTATTTGTTTTCGGCATAGAATAGGAGGTGCACATTTTCAATATTATTAAATTTGGCAATTTAGCTAACACTGTCAGTGGGCCGCTGTTGGCATCACTCTATGTACAGTTCGTAAGCTTGCGCCCAGTCCGTACTTTACACATTCCCGGTCTTCTGGAGAAATGGCTGGTATTGTAACATGAGCTCTGATTGGTCAAGCAGTAACGCGTTACCAAAAATAAGTAACGCGTTACTCCTGCTTCACTAACGCGTTAGATATTGATATTTTATTATATACATCATACATTTGTAGCGCGTTACTTCTGAGAAGTAACGCGTTACTTACCAAGAGTAACGCGTTAGAACTCTAACACGTTAGAAGCTGCACATATGACACGATCCGCCAATATAGAGGAGTTGTAACGCGTTACAGCCAATTTCTTACACGTTACTCACTGTTAGTCTTGTAACGCGTTACTGTTGAGCAGTAACGCGTTACAAATATGTGTTTTACTATATAGTACATACATTTGTAATGCGTTACTTCTCACAAGTAACGCGTTACTTCTCTAACGCGCTAGAATCGGCACTTATGACATGAATCGCCACTCATACACTGGTTTACTGGTTACTGTCTGTTTCACGAAACCTGCCCAAAAACAATATTTGTTTCCGATAATATTAAATTCAAGGAAAATTTAAGAATGAGCCTTCTTTTTATTTCGTAAAATTTGGTCCACTATTGATTTCATTATGAAATTACAATTTCCCCATGTTAAATCCCCATAGACATCTTGACAGTGTGTGAAGATGTCTATGGTGATTTAACATGGGGAAATTTTTCTAATTTCAGAAATAGTGGACCGATTTTTAAAATTTAACTTTTGTTTTCTTAGTTAAATAATTTCCAAGCTATCTAGCCAGGTTTCGGAAGCAATTTTAAAAACAATAGTTTTTTGACTGCTCCCTCAGCTACATGTACTCCACCCCCTTTCCCCCCATGTTAAATTCCCATAGAGAAATAACTTTTTCGTAATAAAATCAATATTTGACCAAATTTCACGAAATAAAAAGAAGGCTCATTCTTAAATGTTGATAAAATTTAATATTATCCAAACAAATACTGTTTTATAGTAACAGGCGCAAAGAGCACTGTTTCTGTAGCTAGTAATCATGAAATATCGATCATCATCTTAGGTAGAGGATCACATGGCTTGTCTCATATGTACGGAGCCCCGCAGGGGATATGGATTTTTTTAATTAATTCGTTCCCACGAAATATCAATTCGTTCCCTCAATTTAACAATTCGTTCCCTCTATATAACAATTAATTCCCACGAATTAACAATTTGCTCCCTTGAATTAACAGTTCGTTCCCACGAAATGACAATTCGTTCCCTCAATTTAACAATTCGTTCCCTCGAATTACACACGCGATTGGTTCCCACGAAATAACAATTGGTTCCCATGGGAACCAATTGTTATTTCATGGGAACGAATTGCTAAATTGAGGGAACGAATTGTTAATTAGTGGGAACGAATTGCTAAATTGAGGGAACGAATTGTTATTTCGTGGGAACGAATTAATAAAAAAAAGAATTCTACGTCCCCTGCTGGGCTCCGTACATATGTCCTTAACTAGATAATATATATTAGTATTATGTAAGGGCACACACCGTCTGTCTTCTCGCCGCCTTCGTTGGCCTCTCGTACAATCAGGTGGACGGACACCTCGAAGTCGTCATTATCCGCCGCCTGTCGCCTACGTCGCCCGGCTGTCGGGTTATTGACATTGCAGAACTGGAAAGTAGATGTGACTGGAGAAATGGGGCAATAAAAACATGGTTTGACAGCACTTTAGAATCATTTCCATTGGAAATGATTCTAAAATGCTGTCAAAGCATGTTTTTGATGCTTATGGGATTTATGACCATAGGTATAAATGTTGCCGTGACTGAAGAAATGGGGCTAATGAGATGTGTGACCAGTGTGGCGGCTGATCATACACCACACTCCTATAGCTAGATAACGATCTATATTGCTTGTTAGAATCATGGCGGGTGTTTCATTGATGAATTGGTGAACAATGTAAATCCTGATCAGACTGCGGATGCGCAGGCTGGTCTGGATCTGCACTGGTCGCAATCCCCATCAGCCCATTTTCTCCAGTGACCGCCATACATTTGGAGACCGGGAAAATGGCATGTATGGGCTGGTCAGTCTAGCCCATGATGTGGCAGGGCACTCCTGAGGGCTGTTTCACTAAACTTCGAGGACTAAAATGCTCATAAGTGAAAATTTAGGATCGTCTGTAAATGTCAATTCATGGATTTAAATGTATTGCGCATATGCAGCCTATGCGCAATAAATGTAAATCCGGTAATTGTTTACAAGAAAACATTGTTAATGTGAAATTTACAGACTATCATGAGGTTCCACTTACGAACATTTTAGTCGTACGAAGTTTAGTGAAACGCCCCCCTGATGCCTGTTGATGATGTATACATCATGTATCATGAAAAGCAACACGGACATTTCAATACTCGAATGATCAACTGTGTATTCATTGATCAAACTACTCGCATGTACAGGGGTATACACGAGTCGTATTAGCCCGCGGGGCCCATGATCATCCAATGATTCATGCATAATTGTTTCGTACATGACATGGGATATAAACATAACATACATGTGAACATTCTCTTCTTATTATATCATACACAGTGCACAGAGTTGCCATGTCGGCCATCTTTGTGTGTACCAGCCATCAGCCAGTTTTACCTCTTATTGCGTTTGACACATACCACTAATATGACAAACACATGAATAAACGTTGGTACAACATGATGACGATGTCAGACTACACGGTGCTATGCTTTGTTTTCATCAAATGTATATACAGAGTCTGATATCTGAAGGGTTTGTTGAACCTTTGTTAAAATGTTTGAGAATTCAGTAAAAGCAGTAAGAACAATACACAGTGCTGTAGATATATACAGTCATGTATTACCATACATACTGTATCGAATCCAGTGGCTTGTAAGCAGTTATCTGAGTGTAGTGTCAATACTGTATACTTGTAAATACGGCTTTTACCTGTGTCAGATGAACTTGTAATAATAGACAGTGCATCCGTTTGACATTTTACACATTGAAAAAGTATCCATTAGTAGTATATAGGGAGTCAAAATGATACCACCTAACGGTGGTATCATTTTCACCCCTATATACTACCACCACCACCCCCCGATAAAACACCGTTTCGTCCAATAGCACAAACTAGTCACAACACAAAAAACGTGACAATTGGTGTCATAAATACATCACGTTTTGCCCAATTGAACAGATGAAACTATAGTAATAAAACGGATTTGTTTTCGTCTCGTTGTCATAAATACCTCATGTTCATTTAACGTCCATTTGAACAGATAACACTATAGTAATAAAAAGGATTTATTTTCATCCCGTTGTCATATTTATTTTTCAACACGGCATTTTCCTCCTCCACTATAGCTAATTTATTTCTACGATATTGTCAAATTATTAATAATTTGTAAAAAAATAGCAAAAGCCTCCACTCGTGTACACAACCCCAGCGACTGGGCAGATTTCTAGCCGGCACCCCAGCCACTGGGGTGTTGGGACCTTTCTTAAGCCCACGCATCTGTTGGCTCACAGTCTCATTTTACGGGTCGCCTTTAACCCTTTGCCAATTCCTCAATTCAGAGAAACCGACGAAGTAAGGCGAGCCTATTTTGTGATTTGGTGATGTAATTGCAAGCTCTTAGGTAGAAATCTTTTAGGCCGGCACCTTTGAGCTATACAATTCCATCACCAATTCACACACACACATTTAAAGACTGCTACCATTAAACAGACGACACGGACGTCATACCGGATCAACAACATGGCACACACGAGATGAGACCAATTGTTGTAAGGCTTTCAAACGTATATATACTCATCACTTTCCTATACAATATAAAAATGGTGCGCAAATTATAATTATTTATAAACACTTAGCTAGGTTCACGAATTTCCGGGATGGTTCGTTATTTTATTAATTTGATAATTAGTTTTGTAAAAATTATTATTAATTAATTTTAAGAAAATTATAAAGTTAATTAATATAAGAAAAAACAGATAAAAACCGCAAAGTATAATTATTTATAAACACTTAGCGAGGTTCACGAATTTCCGGGATGGTTCGTTATTTTATTATTATATAGGTGCAGTAAACAATTTATTAATTAATTTTAATAAAATTATAAACAATTTAAAAAATCGGGTAAAAATTATAAACAATTTAAAAAATCGTGTAAAAATTATAAACAATTTAAAAAATCGCGGGTAAAAATTGTAAACAATTTAAAAAATCGGGTAAAGAAATGTTACAGCACCGTTGTGATATTTTATTATTATATAGGTGCAGTAAACAATTTATTAATTAATTTTAATAAAATTATAAAACAATTTAAAAAATCGGGTAAAAATTATAAACAATTTAAAAATTCGGGTAAAAATTATAAACAATTTAAAAAATCGGGTAAAGAAATGTTACAGCACCGTTGTGATATTTTATTATTATATAGGTGCAGTAAACAATTTATTAATTAATTTTAATAAAATTATAAACAATTTAAAAAATCGGGTAAAGAAATCCACAAAGTATATCGATACGCGGTTATAGAAATGTATGGTGGTCAGTGGGTGTCGCAACGGGGCCCTAAATTATTAAAAAAAAATTTATGTTCCGTATGGAGGGGCCGTCGGAACAGCTGGAATGTATGGTGGAGGAATATCCTGATGTCGCTGTCGACACGCGAATAAGCATATCACGTCCCGAGACGGGCGAGGAGATCTTTTCTCTCGTCGGCCCTCCCTTCCATAACAAGTTTTTTTTATATCTTCGTCCGCGAGAATTTGTGGTCGAGCCTTGGACCGGATAGTACCCTTTAACTCCTGGTATCTGACCATCTCTTCGACGAACATTTTGAACTAGCTATCTGATATATCGTTGTCGGCTATCGCTTTTGACACGATAACGTCGATACTGTTTTTCTTAGATCTCGCGAGAACCGCTATTCGATCGTGCTTTCGACTCTTGGCCTCTAGTTTTCGGCCCACGAGTATGGCCGTCATGCAAAGCAGTCCCGCCCCCGCCGCTACACCACTCAAGGCCACCGCGACCGGTGCAGCGACGATTGTTGACAATAAAGACACACTCCCCACCCCGCTTATAACGGATGCTGAGGCTAACGCGGTGCTCACCCCCTCTAATATATTGACCGACTGCCTATATTTCTTCGCATAAACTGTCCGCGTCTCTCCCTCGTGTTGTAGAATATGTTGTATCTCGACGATCCTGGTCATCCTAAAGGATGCCGGGTCGACCGTCCCCGAAAGTAAGTGTGGATATAGTTTCTCGTCATTCATCATAAATCAAGTTGTATTAACAGTGTCACTACAGTGGAGGAAGCTGATGGGTCAGCGATTTTTGTAACAAAGTTAATAACACTACCCGCCAAAACTTTAATTGTAGTGTCATCATCGAATATAGTAAACCCTGACCTCTGACCCGCGTGCTTGGTGATGCCAATATTCTGTTCTACACCATTCAGGACGACATTCACTCGGACTTCGGCAGTGGCGTGTCCGCGAAAGTTGACCGAGCAGACCGCCATCGAAAAATCGTCCCGGACACTGCCATGGTGTATCCCCCGTATCTGTTGCTCTCGTTGGCACCGGATGAATATTCGTAGGCCCCCTCGCTTAGTGAACCCCGCTCCTCGGCAGAAACTGTTATGACGTGTCTGCTAGCTTGCAACGTTCTAATTTGTTCAATCTCCATAGTTAAAACTGTGTGGGACTGTGATACGCCCTTCTCCAGTCTTCTCATTGCGGCTTCATCGTATGCCGCGGCCGCGACGGGAACGTCCCGTTCTAAGTTGGAACCACCTGGACCGTATATGCTCATGATTAATATGTATACATATTAATGTTTAATGGGTTATTTCGAGAACGACCGAAATCGGGTAATAGTTATTCAACTTTCTTGCTTGATCATCGAGAATAGAAATCTTCAACTCGTGGATGTGTCCCGATTCCAAAACTTTCATCTCGGGGTGCGGGAAGTCTAATGTCACAGTCTCCCCAAAGAAACAATCGCTGGCCGGCACAGTTTTTAGTAATGTGCTGGGAGTGCCGTCTACCAGATTGTACGATGTGTTCACCCGATCCAGGTGCACCCCGAGAGTTTTTGTGAAGGTAAAGTTCACCGGGGTAACGCCGCGGTGCTCGCCCGCGGGGAAGACAGAGAGTTCATCCTCGTTGTAAGTGTGTGTTAATCCTAACATTGAGGCCAAAGCCGGGGTGATCGTTACCTGGTTGGCGGGTTCGACGGTAAAGGTCGCGAGTCCGGTGACTTTCGAGATTGTGAGGTTGGCTCTACCAGCAAGCTCTGACGCGACAAAAGTTTGGAGTGATCTCGAACTCCAAAGGCCGGGGGCAGCCTCACACTTACATGTTGTCTATCCTTCACGTAACCGAACCCTTCCTTATCCCCCACGTTTTTCCACCCAACCGTGAAGGTGATTAATCTGAGGCCTACCCGGCGTTTTCCGCAGCAGTTGTCGATCGACTTTTGAAGTTCACAACTCTCATTTTGAACATTAGTGATAGAAGCAAACATAATAATAATGTCTTTCAATGGATACCCAAGCATTTAGCTTTAACTCTAATGTAAAGTACGCGGTCGGAGGTAAATACACTCAAAAAGACGTTGTTGACCACCTTGTACACCCAACTGTAACGGTTAGACCTAAAAGTGGCTTTGCCACCAATTTTCCTAACGTATTTGAGAAATATGTTGTTCCAAAGACTACTAGTCAAGATGTAATACTAAGATGGAATTTTTCCCATATGAACTTCTGGCAGAACCAGCTAAATTTCGCTGTATGGTGCGCAACGGCCGGATGCAGAGTTTCGCATCAAGACCATTTAACATCCAAAAATATCATGCTCCGAAGTGTCTACAACTTTCACGTGTATTACACAATTAGGAGGATTCTCAAAGAACTAGGTATTCCACTACCTCAAGACGATGGCTGGGATCCCATTTCCAGCACATACGACCGTAAGGCGTTCGAAAGATTGTGTAGCGAATTTGGGGTATCAAAAGACTCCGACTGGAGACAGAAAGTATACACCCCAACCAACAGTTTAGGGTTAGTTCACCTTAAAGGCTTAGTTAGTGGGGAGCGTCTGGATAAAGTTCCAATATATTTCTCAGGGCTATGGAGCGCTCGAGGGGCCACCCCACCACCAGTTAGAAAAATGGCAACATGGACTGAATATAATTATAAGTTGAATAAGATGACGTTCGGTGCTGAAGTGCTTGGTGGACTTGCGTGTAATGATGGTGATTGCCATTGGCTGCCTACTAAAGTAGCCCATGTGGAATACCTAGACCTGGGTGATACTCCACAGATGCGAAATGCGTGGACCACATTTATGTTAGATGAAAGCACTGGATTTACGCAGGGTGGGGTTATTCGCCTAAACGAATCTATTCGCATATACGTATGGGCAATCCTCGCCTCACAGAAGCAAACGCGCAGCGCTATACTGGGCATGGGAACGGCCTTTGACGCACAAAAACAGTTCTTGGCACTCGTCGAGGACGCCATCTCAGCTAAGGTGGACCTCCAGAAGGCGATCCAGAATTATCAAGACGTTTTACAGACTGCCCGCACCCCGGTAGACTACGCATTTGGAATAGGTCTTTATATGGCGCCGAGTAATATGATACTACGAGACGACCCGGTTGACGGTTACAATAATCAGATCGTAGTCGCAACCACCAATCAAAAAATCGGCCGCAACGGGAACGTGAACACTGGTATCATCAAACTCCGCCCCCCCAAGACGGTCGGGTTCAACAGTGGAAATTCAAATAAATTTGAAAAAGATTTCATAAAACCGCAAGCACCACCCCCAATTCACGAATCAGGTTCATTTGAACCCAGTGTTCCACCGAGTTCCGCTCCTGTTTCACCCTCTGCAATAGGACCCCCAATTCACGAATCAAGTTCATTTAAACCCGTTGTTCCACCCGCGGAAACACCAATCATGAACACTGTTGAAATTGGAAGCACAACCCACGAGGAGGAGAAATTAGGACTCGTCGTCGCCCTCGTGGCAATCGGACTACTTGCGCTTTGGTTTTAGAAACTCTCGGGCAGAGAATAGTAGGAGACCGGCGATCGCAACGATTAAAGCCCAAGTATTATTGGCGAGCCATCCGACCGTTTTTGATAATATAGATAACAAGAAGGAGAGGAGACCTCCTATCAACCCGGGCAGCGCGGCAGCCAACGTTCTTGCTAATTTGGCCAGGAGACTGGCGAGGTTTTTAAGATGTTTTTTTATCCATTCTTTGGCTCCACCGGATGGCGCTGGTGCTGGCGCTGGTGCTGGCGCGGTGCTGGTGCCGAACCACCCGTGATAGATAGAACTAGAGACGATATAGATATAATTAGGTCGATATAATCATGGTGAAAGCTGCGATGATGGTTACTATCGTGACGCCCTTCTCTCTGAACAGAGTGCGAAGACGCTCACCGAGTGTCGTGTCCTCGTGCAGGACCCTCGAGATTGTTTCGTGGCTCCGACTTAATTGGCCGGAAAGTGCCTCACGGTTTGCCGAGGCAGCCTCCAAGCGAGCTTCTCTTTCGTACCGCAACGACCGCAGGAGTTTGTTGATTCGCTCGGTAGATTCTCTATCGCCACGTGCTTCCTTTATATTTTTTTTCTTCTAGAGCGATATGTTCGTCCAGCGCGGAGAGTTTGGAGAGGTTATTGACTAGTTCGCCCCGAGTTGTTTGCAGAACCTTATCGAGTCCCCGGAGTTCGCGAAGAGGTAACGGTGGGTCAAACTTCGTGCCGTTTATTTCGTTGACCGTGGTTTCAATCGTGTTAATAGCGTCGGTGGCTACGCGAGGTATCTCGCTGAGCTCGATCGTTTCTATAGTGGCGGCCGTCTTCGCCAGCGTTTTGTCGGTAGCCTGAAAGATTTTTACCATTTTTTTAGACAACTGCGATTGATCATCGATCACTCCGAGAGCTCGAGTGAAGAGTGCTCCATATCGGTTCAATGAAGAGGGGCTGAGGAACTTGGTTGGGTCGTTCTTGTACGTCAGCAACTTCCAGTTCTTGTTCCATTTAACCCACAGGTCTCCACTTTTAGTGCTGCGGAACTCCAACGTGGCCTTGATGCCGTATTTAGACACTTTACTCTCCCACCGTTTCACCAGAGTATTCGTTTCCTCGATAGACGCCAGCTCACCCTCGAAGATCCCCGCAGGAATATCGGCACCGCCCGCCCATGCCGGAGTTTCGGGTGGGGCCTCCCACATTTCTAAATGTGTATTTTTCTCGGGTGGGGGCTCTATAAAGGTCGTTTCGTCATCATCATCGTCCAAGCCCTCGCCTCGGCTATATGGGTCGAAATAGTCATCATCATCATCGTCCAAGCCCTCACCTCGGCTATATGGGTCGAAATCGTCATCATCATCATCGTCCAAGCCCTCACCTCGGCTATATGGGTCGAAATCGTCCATGCCAATATCGAGACCAGCCATCTTTATAATAATAATTATTATATTAAAGACAAAACCATACAGGTTTAATATATTATGTCTTCGAGTCAATACGGTCGTAAACTCAATCCATATCGCAGACTGCGTGAGCCCCTCGGGGCAAAAGGCGTGAGACAGAGTGTCGTTATTACGAACAACCCCTCGACGATCGACCAGAACCAGCAGCTCTTAGTCCGCTTCCCCAACCTCGGAGCTAGCGACGTCATTACGCCGGGGACTGTTCGCCTCGCTTTCACTATTTCGCTTACATCGACGGACGCGGACCGAACCATCGTTCAGAACCTGGGTCGCGCCATCGTCAAGAAGACTATGATAAAGATTTCTGGTAATGAGGTGATGTCGATCGATGACAGCGACGTCTACCATTGCTACCAGGACCTGTTGAAGACGGCACAAGAGCGCGAAAATGCGGTATATCAAGGTATTGACACCAGCCGAAATAGGAACGTAACCAGACTTAGAATCGGGGCTGGTGACAAGGTAGATAACATCGCGAGCGACAACGCGGTCGCGGCCGCTTACGGCAACCGATTCTACATCCCGCTCGACTTTGAGTTGCTGGAGAGTCACATGCCCTACTATCAGAGAGCCTTGGCGGACCGCCTCGAATACGAACTAACGTTCAATGACTACGGCCGAGTTCTCATAGCCACTGACATGACATCGAAGTATACGATCGATAATGTTTCGCTGGAGTACGACATGGTCACGATGCCCGAACTCGCGCGATTGATCAGAACCCAGTATATCGGGCACGTTGCTATACTTTACGACCGAGTTCTTCGCCACTGCAAGATGACGAAAGACAAAAGCGAAACATTGTGGAATATTAATGTCAACGTACCCACCCGCTCGATGAAAGGTATACTGATGTTGTTCGAGGAGGGTCGGTTCGCGCTCGGTGCTAGAAAATCCGACAAATTTTATAACCCCAAAATCACGAAGGTAGAGGTGACGATCGAGGGATTACCCAATCAATTCTTCAGCGCGGGTCTTCGCGCGCACCAGCAGTGGGACGAAGTAAGGAAACATTTTGCTTCCGGCTCTAAGCGTTCCCCGGAGGTTCCCGCGGTTGCCAAAGACCTGCAGCTCTCGGACGTCTCCCTCGCGGATTTCCTGACTACCAAATACGTGTTATGGCTAGACATGCGAGCCAGCGACGATGACCAAATGCACGGTAGCGGACGCCAAGTTGAGAACGCTAGCGAGGGTGTGACGATCCAAATAACCAAAGAGGTGGATGGAGCTGGCACATTGAACGTGTACTTATATATAATTACGGACGCGCAACTCAACATCGAACATGGCCGATACGTCTCAGCGATGTACTAAAAATCAATACCAATTCACGATTGGAGATGCACACTCTGCTATAATATGTGGGCAGACAGGATGCGGAAAAACGGTTTTCATCCTCGACTTACTCGAGGGCTCTTACCACGATGCCTTTCGTCACATCGTGATCCTGTGTCCCAATGTGCGGCACAATGAGACTTATCAGCGGCGCCCTTGGATATGGACCGACCCTGAGGTATACGTTATTGACCCCGGCGACAGGCTTCACGGTTGGCTGCGTGTCTTCTATCAAATATTCCAGGGAGAGCCCACCCTATACGTGATTGACGACTGCTCGGCCAAGGCGGCGATGACCAAAAAGAATGACATGCTCTCCGAGTTCGCATTTTCTGGCCGCCAAGCGAGACAAAGCGTATGGATCTCCACTCAGAAGTATAACGCCGTCCTAAAGGATCTCCGCGAGCAAACGAAATGGGTTGCCCTCTTTCACTGCAAGGACCGAGACTCGTTCGATGACTGTCTTCGAGAGAACGACGTTATCCCAACGCGCGAGGAGTGCCTGGAGGTTCGACGGATACTTTCGGAAACTAAGCACGCCAAGCTTCTGTTAAAGACCGATCAACCGACTGCTTACGAAGTTATCAATTATTAATTAATAAATTGAGCAAATTACAAAAACAATTACTGATCAACCAACCTCTTATATAATGTAATTAGCAAATTCTTAGCAAAATTCTTAGCAAAATTCTTAGAAAATTCTTATCAATTTCTGAACAACCAACCAACCTCTTATATAAAGCAAATGCTTAGCAAATTCTTAGCAAAATTCTTAGCAAAATTATTAGCAAATTCTTAGCAATTTCTGAACAACCAACCAACCTCTTATATAAAGCAAATGCTTAGCAAATTCTTAGCAAAATTCTTAGCAAATTCTTAGCAAAATTCTTAGCAAATTCTTAGCAAAATTTTTAGAAAATTCTTAGCAATTTCTGAACAACCAACCAACCGCTTATATAATGTAATTAGCAATTACTGAACAATTGCTGAATAAATGCTGGAGCAATTGCTGAACAATGTTGAACAATGCTTAACAAATACTTAACAATGCTGAGAAAATGCTTAACAATGCTGAGCAATTGCTACGAATATGTTGCTCCGCTGCGAGCTTTATTGTGAGCATAATGGTGATCATAAGTATCTGGTGGTGCGCTTGGCAATATGTTAGACTTATGAGACTCGTAAGAATAATTAAATTAATTTTAAGAAAAATGAACTGCGACGAACTTCTCGATCAGCTAATGGAAGAAACAGTCGCTCCGACTGCCAACACGACTGAAACTGTAGGAACACCTGTCTTCCAGAAAGAAAATGAAAAAGAAAATGAAAACGCGGCGCGACGTGAGCGGTTGGCTGCGCTGGTTGCTGGGGGACAATCGGAGCATTATCTCGGTAGGAGTCTCTCAGTTTGTCAGGTGGATAAGATGTCGGATGCGGAGGTCGATAAAATGTACGCGCGATACGAATCCAAATTAGGTGCGGAGATGACGAAAACTCTCGGATCGGCGGCTATTTATTTTTACGCTACCACCGTTAGTATACTTCTCCCTATACCAGACACCGCGGGATTGATTGGCGATCTAGACCGACCGACCCTTTTATAGGTCTAGACACACTCTTAGAACAGCCTGCTGCTCATTTTATCACAAGTTTGGAATGTACTTAGCTCCGCTGACAACCGCGTTGATCACGGGTAAACACTGTCAATTTGGACATATATGTCCACGAACTATAAGCCCTAATATTATAAATGATGATGACACAAGACGCACCCGCGAGAGTGACGGTGTTGAACCCGATTGCTCCAACACAATCGAACCCGAGTGTTACTCCGCCACTGGATGAAATTCAGCGTATAAAAAATCCCAAAAGACAGGCGGCTGGGAGAGCGGCTGCTGCCACACGAAAAGTTAAACAAGATAAAATACTCGCCGAGCTTCGAGAGGACAAACGGTCGTTGCAATCGGAGACAGAGACGACAAAACACCCGGTGGCAGCTGTTTCTCCCCCAATCGCTATTGGATTGGAACCGATTGCTCCAACTGATTGGATCCCGTGGGTTGTTGTTGGTGGTCTGTCAGTTGTGGGCACCCTGTATGTGCTTTACCTTTTCAACAACAGATCATCAACGAGGCTGAAATTGAAAAAACAACCCCCAACACTGTTGGACGCGGTTCCAATCCAATCGTTGAGGGATGCGCCCAATTTAAACATTAAACGCGATCCTTTTTATATGCAATAATGGCTGAACAAGATGGTAAAATGTTAGTGAATGCGCTTTATCACGCCGTGGTGATATCGGGTTTCAGTATCGGGTATGCTCAACTATCAAAGAGGGTCTTAGGAGGGTCAACTCCCAAATTGGACTTTACTGCGAGAGACGTAGGGTTCGTGACCTTAGATGTAGCGGCCGCAGTTTGGACCCGAGATTATCTAGTTAAAGCTGGAATTCTACCCGTTAATATATGGAAATAAAAATGGCTTTGATCGGAATAATGATAGGTGGTGCGCTCGTAAACGCATTGGCGTTTAGCAGTAGCAACTTTCTATTCTCGAAAATGAGAAGCTCGAACGCGGATGAGGAGCGTGAGCGTCACGATTTAGCCGAAGAACAACTCAAGAGTGCAGACGAAGCATGGTCGAAAAAACGAACCGCACATCTGGACTGGGTCAACGAAGAGCTTCGCCGCGAGAATCACGCCGCACAAACTTTCCAGAACGTTGAAGAAGCCAACCGCGAGTACGCGCTGGCATATCCACAGAGAAGTCTCGCGCCGCTTGATCGTGAGCCGCAACTTTCAGGTTTCTATGTACCGTCAGAGGCCCAAAAAGACCGCGAGATCGCATTCATCGTCGTGGGAATGGGTGTGGTGGGTCTCGTCGGCTACTATATTCAATCGAAAATTTTAAATTAATTATTTTTACAAAATAAACAATTACTGATCAACCAACCTCTTATATAAAGCAAATTCTTAGCAAAAATTCTTAGCAAATTCTTAGCAAAATTCTTAGCAAATTCTTAGCAATTTCTGAACAACCAACCAACCTCTTATATAAAGCAAATGCTTAGCAAATTCTTAGCAAAATTCTTAGCAAATTCTTAGCAAAATTCTTAGCAAATTCTTAGCAAATTCTTAGCAAAATTCTTAGCAAATTCTTAGCAAATTCTTAGCAACCAACCAACCTCTTATATAAAGCAAATGCTTAGCAAAATTTTTAGCAAATTCTTAGCAAAATTCTTAGCAAATTCTTAGCAAAATTCTTAGCAAATGCTTTTCAAATTCTTATCAAATTCTGAACAATTACTGATCAACCAACCAACATATTTTTTTTTTTATATATGACCAGTGCGTGTTGGAGATTGTCCGATATATTATAATACTTCGCATTACGATGAATACGCGCGAACTTTATACCAAACTAACGCGCAAGCTGGCGAATATGTACAATAGCCCACGCGGCTACTGGAAGGGACTCGCGGCCATCAAGAACCTCGCGGCAGCGACCAAGGTTTCAGAAAACGCCACCAAGGAATGGCTCAAGAAGCAGGACATCTGGCAGATATATTTACCAGCGCCTCACAATATTCCGCGCCCGAAATTCGACGTGCCGGTGCTGAACCAAGTTCACCAAGCGGATCTCCTGTTTCTCCCTCACGATCGCATCGGTCGCAAGACGTACAAGTACGCGCTGACAATCGTTGACGTAGCGAGTCGCTATAAGGGGGCTGAGCCGTTGACCACTAAATAGTCCAAGGAGGTGGCCGAGGCCCTTTCCCGAATATATAAAAGGAGTCCTCTCAAATGGCCGAATCTTCTCCAGGTCGATCCCGGCCGCGAGTTCATGGGCGCGGTATCTCATCTATTATCTAAACACAAAGTTTCTGTCAGACGCGGCCGCGTCAACATCCACCGGGACCAGGGAATCGTGGAGCGTTTCAATCGAACCCTGGCTGAGAGAATGTTCGGTCAGCAATACGCCAAAGAACTCGTAGACCCTCATACGCGATCGACCGAGTGGGTGACCAGACTGCCCGCCGTGGTCTCCGCACTGAACGGAGAGGTGACCAGATTGATAGGTAAGAAGCCCGTAGATGCTATCAAGTTAAAAAGGGTGACGAGCAAGCCCTCTGCCGTCTCGCGCGGGCGACCCGTTGGTTTACAGGAGCAGCAATCACCGATTGCACTTCCGTCGGATATTGGCGTCCGGTACCTCTATCAACCGGGAGAGCTCGAAGGTGGCAGCCGCCGCGCGACTGATCCCGTGTAGTCTCTCAATGTATATCATCTAGATCGATCTATTACCAAACCCGATGAGCCCGTGCTCTACTATTTAGATGGTGGTCCATCTCGCGGGTTTGTTCGCGAAGAACTTCTTATGGTGCCCTCTGACACCCAGCTACCCCCGGATCGTTAGAAAGGTTCCGTATGTATTCCGTTCGATAACACGCGTCTTTTATCGTAGTACGCCGAGAGTCCTAATTTTCGTTGATAGTACGTTTTCATAACGCCGTCTTTCATTTTAAATCCTCTATTTTGTGCTACATCTATAATGTGTTTTCCATCTTCTGTAGTTTCGCTTAGTACTCGTTTATATCTATCCCAATTTAAATCGTTAGTTCTCTTGGACATTCCTTTCACGGAGTTTTTATTAATTGAATTAAATTTTTCTACGAAATAACACTTACTAGATAACGCTATCGCCCTATCTCCGCTAAATTCCATTTTGAAAAGTCCTGGTTCTCTATTACTCTATTTATCCCAAGCCAACCATTTATTTTTTTCTTTTTCAAACTCATCTAGTAAGTTAGGTCTAATCAATTCCTCTATCGTTTTTCCACTAACTCCTATATACATACTATCCGTGTCCATCTGTATTAAATCGAAGTCTTCTCTTTTTACGTATTTGTCTAGAAATTCGTAGTAAAATTCCAACATTCTCAATTTAGCTAGTTGATAAACCGCTATTCCGCAGTGGAATGGTCTCTTTACCGCGCACCGGGGTTTTCTTGAAGATATTTCGTACGCATCTCCTATCTCTTCCAAATCATCAAAATACGCGGATCTTAATGCTTTGTCAACACAAGTTTCGTCTCGCGTATATGTCGTATTTAAATGTCTCTCCGTTGCTTCTATCATTTTTCCGCAACACGAGTTTCCTAATAATTTCATTATGTCGGCCACCGGTTTCTTATTCGGTTCTACATCCCCCGTTCGTCTTGCGGCTGTAACTTCTTTAGCGAACCATTCGAAGGGTTTACCACTAATATAATCTATAACACGATGAACTCCCGTTATTTCTAGGCCGTGTTTTAAATACTATTTCAACAGTGGCGCGTACAGCAATACTTTAGTGGGCGACATAGATCCCACCAATTTTCTTACGTTTCCTCTAGTTCGGCCAGTATCATTTAAATATTTTAACATGTGCGGGAACTTCATCAACCTCCACTTCTCTGTTTATAAAAAGTGGAGACATTTCGGAAAACTTATCTTTTAAGTCGCGTGGAAGTTCTATATCCACCTCCGCAAACCCAAACCAGTCTCCGGATAAAACTCTTTTACTAAACTTTTTAATAAGTTTAGGATTATGTGGGTTATTTATATGATGTATAGTTTCTTTCCCACACGGCATCTCTTTATTTAACGTAGATAAATATAACGCGTTCGCGTCGTACCCCAAAACAGCCTCGCAAGGTTTGGAACCCACTCTAATATTTGAAACACCGGCTTCCGCATATCGCGTAAATACTATCGATGGACCACCAACTAGAGCGACTTTCATCATTTTGTATGTTTCTTCTTTCGGCGCGCATAGAGCATCCTCCTCCTGTGTTTATAAAATTCACACATTTTTCCCACAGCTTCTAGGAACGGTGCTACATCTAAATCGTTATAATATTTCAACCAATCTCTGAAAGTTTTCATATTATTTTCTTTGAAAATTCTACGACATTTACTTAATTCTGTTTCGTCTATTAACATTTTCCCAGATAGTTTGGAATACCAATTCTCTATATCCGGTAGTCCCGGGTAATCCAGCTTGTCTGTAGAATCGAACCACTCGTAAGGAAAGAAAGATTTCTGTCCTTTGCATTCGTAGGCTTTTATCCAACTATCGTAACTTACACCGGGTCCTAGATAAAGTATTACATCAAGAAATCTAAACTCCGGAGTAAATAGAAATATTGTCGCGCTCGCCCTTTTTCCGACCATTACTTTCTTCGTTGTTGATGACAGTTCACCTACTAAATATTTCTTTATTAAGTTTATATCGTACTTACTGCTGTTAAAACCTATAACCGGTACTTGATCTATCCACTGTTTGATCTGGGCAATTTGTTTTTTTTGTTTTTTCGCGTAAATATTACCATATTAAATTTCGTATCTTGACCATACTTCTTCTCTTATAGCTTTTCCCCTGACTTTCAAATCTTCTGCGAATTTTTCTATAAGTTTTGAGGGATCTTTATCACAAATATGAGTTACCGTTCCTGATAAATTATCTCCTATACTAACGCTTACCGGAACGTGTTCAGCTTCGTACTCTAAACTATTACCGGTAGTTTCAACTTCTGACTGGAGATATCTTTACCCGCTCTTTGAAATTCGCATTCCCACATAACTACTAGGTTGAATTCTTGGCTTTTTCTAATAACTTTATCTCTTCTCATTGTGGATGCGCATTCTTATTTTTTATGCTTTGCATGAATCTCACACCCGTGCCAGTAACAGCCGTGATATTGATATACGGTATTGGTTTCTGGACAGTATCCATCTACCGGAGCTCCTAAAATCCATCTTTCACCTCCGTGTCCGCACTGTTCGTGGTGAATGTGAATTCCCTCCCGCTTTTCCACAGAGTACATCCAATCGATCGCGCCATAACTGTTAGAACCTTTTGGGTAGAACGCTTTCTTGAACGACGAACGCGGGCGCTCTAAATAATTACCATCGCATATTACTTTTGTCTCACCTCTCATACATGTTGGTCCGTGTCTCTTCATATTACTCGCTTTCGTGAATTTCTGTTTGCTATTATTGCAGGCGTAAATTTTAGGTTTTTAAGGTTTTTTATCAGAAATGCGTGATTATTAAACAGTCCTATTGTCATTGGTTTATTGCCTGTTGCATCATAGTGCGCTGGTACCTTTTTCAACCACCATACACCACATTCGGTGGGTTGATATACTTCTATACCGATTTTAAAAAACTCTTCAACCTTTTTCAGATCGAAAAAAGGAATTGGTGAAACCACCTTACTACCGAAATATTGCTTACTAAGTTATTTCGCTTTTTCCGTACATCTGTCAGGTCTGATCTTTTTATCAAGGTGCATAGCTAAACACCTGAACAGACAAAGGTCGTCATTATACTTATTTAAAGAATACATACCTTTTCTATTCCTCAACCATTCTGGAAGTTCTCCTCCCGCGGCTTCTTTGGATTGTAGTCCCAAATCTATTACCCTACTACCCTGTATTAACTTTACAAAAACCTCTACCTATCTTACAAACTTCCACTTTGTATTCGGTCAGTCTATTTTATCGGACATTATTCGTGTTTGCTCCTTATCTGACAGCCATCTTTTAACGGTTTTCATTGATGATAGTGGTTCGCTACCACCGAGATTTTTGTGAAATATTATAGTTTTAGGTTTTCCATTTTTAGTTTCCTCCATATGTTCTAGCTTGTAAGAATATGAATATCTCAAATAAAAATTTGTTGTTAGATACGGAGCGATTTTATCGGACATGCGTTCAGACTCGTTAATGTCAATGTTTTTACGAAAGGATAATGCAACTACCCGTCTTCCCTTTTCTACCTTTTCCAATGTTTCATCGTGAGCCCCCAATATTTCTTCACCTTTTTCCACTATCGCGCTAACGATAGATTTTTTCTTATTATTTTGGCGTCTAATTTGGGACGTGCTTGGAGATAATTCTTTAGAATTAATTACACTAGCCCTTAACCCCGCAATACTTTCTTTTTGAATTCTGTTACGAACTTCCTCCGCTTTGGATATATCATTAAAGGCTCCTCGTTTGTGGGCGCGGGTAAACCGCTTCATAAACGCCTCATTCTTTGTGGAATTTGTAAGATTTGTCAACCCCCTAACTCTCAACCGTTTACTATAAGTAATCCCTAGAGATTCGGCTTCTCTTCTCAAACTTTCTAGTTCTGGCGCTATCATATTTTCTGTAATATACTTTTGTATAACCTATGAGATTTATCTGTTCAATTGGACATGAATAATTTACACATGATGTTTTTTCATGTCCAATTAAACATAAACATATACATATATATACCAAAAAAAATAAATGGAGTGTGCTACTTGTTGTAAGACTTTTGCTTGTAAAGACTATCTACGAAGACATATATCGAGACGTAGAAAGTTTCCTTGTGTCGCCCCACAATTTCAATGCCCCAGATGCCCCTGTAAGTTCGTTAGTGCCCAAACTCTTTGTAGACATAAGCAACTACGCTGCCCTGTGGCTAGGGGGGAACGTGGTAGACTAGAGTTGGTAGAGTTAGTTGCTGATTTTCAAGCTAAATTAGACCTATTGGGGGAGAAAAAACTCTGAATAAAATTTTCTTCATATGGAAGATTTGATTCAAATAAATCACTAATTTCTTCCGTTTCTTCATAGAAAAACGTATCCGTAAACGAATCTTTGATTTTAAACAGTTTTATAAAATCAGCTCCATTCTCTTCAACTAGTCGTTTGTCGATCCTATTTAGTCGCCTCATTTCGCGAATTTCGCTCTTATAATTTCTACATAATTTTCGGGATAATATTGAAAATGCAACTCTTTTATCGGCGCGTAATAAATTACGCTGATATTTCATGTAATCTATTTTACATAATGATTTAATTTTATAGTAACATTCGTCAACAAGGTCATTACAAAATTCCACTTCCCATTCTATTACTTTATCCATTTTGTTATAATGTTTTGTTATAACCTATGAGATTTATCTGTTCAAATGGCAGTGAAAAAACACATGATGTATTATGACACCAATTGTCACGGTTTTTTTTACAAATTATTAATAATTTGACAATATCGTAGAAATAAATTAGCTATAGTGGCGGAGGAAAATGCCGTGTTGAAAAATAAATATGACAACGGGATGAAAATAAATCCTTTTTATTACTATAGTGTTATCTGTTCAAATGGACGTTAAATGAACATGAGGTATTTATGACAACGAGACGAAAACAAATCCTTTTTATTACTATAGTTTCATCTGTTCAATTGGGCAAAACGTGATGTATTTATGACACCAATTGTCACGTTTTTTGTGTTGGTGACCAGTTTGTGCTATTGGACGAAACGGTGTTTTATCGGGGTTGGTGGTGGTAGTATATAGGGGTGAAAATGATACCACCGTTAGGTGGTATCATTTTGACTCCCTATATACTACTCCATTATATATGTTGTGAGTGATGGTAGAAACGCTCAGATAGCTAGCTTTTTGTGTAGTCTGCTGAAATAATATTTATAGGACGTTGTCGTCCTATATATCTGGGATGCATTGCACCAACATTTTATTATATTTGCTGTCATATTATTTACTGTACGTGTCAAACGCTCCAAGTGGTGAAACTGTCCGACAATATGTACAAACTAAAATGGTGGAGATGGCAACTCAATGCTTGTGTAATATAATCGAAGAAGAACAGGGTCAGATATACTTTATATAGATATTCAGTAACATTTATGATTCTACTACCTTTGAATCAAAGATCATATTCTATAAAGTCAGTCCTTAATGCCAAGTCACACGCGGTAGGAGTTTCCCATCTAAAACCTGGGGGGGGGGGGGGGGGGGGGCGTATGAAATAAAGAAGGAAACTGAACGCGTTCATGATACCTCTCAATAAATATGGGGTCTGTTTCACTAAACTTCGTACGACTAAAATGTTCGTAAGTGCAAAATTATGATAGTCTGTACATTTCACATTAACATTGTTTTCTTGTAAACAATTATTGGATTTACATTTATTGAGCATGGGCTACATATGCACCCTATGCTCAATAAATGTAAATCCATAAATTGAAATTTCCAGACGATCCGAAATTTGCACTTACGAACATTTTAGTCGTACGAAGTTTAGTGAAACGGATCCCTGGATCCTAGAAATGAATGTTTCCAACACATCGTGTTATAAATGACTTTGAACTTTCAAGATACTTTCCGTAAATGGCGTCGACGGTCTACCAATATCAGGTCAGCTGACGATGTTAACTTCGTCTTATAGCTAGGTCATGCATCCCTTTCACAATCATTCGAATTATGCATGGAAAATACTGCTAACATGTGGTTGTGACTGGAAAAAAGGGGCTAATGGATTTTATGACCAGTGTAGATCCCGATGAAATAGCACACTCCAATATCCTGATAATGATCAACAGTGCGTGTTAGAAACATGACAGGTGTTTCATTGATGGCATAACGAACAGTGCAGATCCTGATCAGACTGTGCAGATGCACAGGCTGATCTGGAGCTAAACTGGTTATAAATCCCATAAGAACCATTTCTCCAGTCACAGCCACACATTATCCAACATACAATACAGTCTACTCTCGTTTGCTCAAAGTCCAGAGGACTGAGGAAAATACTTTAAGTTAACGAAAATTTGAGTTAACAATAGTTATTATATAGGAAAACATGTACTTGGGACCACGAATTTGACTTGAGTTATCAGTAGTTTGCCTGAACAGACTTTGAGGTAACGACCTAGAGTCAGTATACATGAAAATGGTGAAATTGTACGTACATTGTTACATTTATTATCTTGGTTCATCTGGCCTGCGCAGAACTTGACATGCGTCGCGAAGTAGAGGTCGAATGAGTCCCAGAAACGCCGGCATTTGAACACACCGGTTCGCGCTTTAAACATCTCTGAGTCCGAGCCGGATAGTCGGGTAAAGCCTCCCGCCATGCCGAGGATATTCGATGCGTAGTTGCACCTATACGGAAGCATGAACGGGATATGTTCACAGGCACTCTGTGGTATGAACGACGCATGCATCTTTTAAAATCATACACGATTTTACTCTGACGTGTAATATCTACAAGGTAGGACACTCGCCATCTTGTCAAACAACGGAAGTGGATTATTTACATTGGGCTCTGTTCGCTAATTCATTAAGTGTAACGTGCGCGAAGGCCGAGACAAGCAGGGTTAACATTACTGAATTAGCGAGCCGGGCCCAAGGTACACCAGTACCGCTTCCGTTGGTTGAAAAGATGGAGGATATCCTACCTTGTAGATATTTAATATAAGAAAAAAAAAAGTTATTATTTAACATATGCATTTGTCGTTCATACTACAAAGTGCCTGTGGTACAGAAGCATTGAGAGGACAATGTGTGTGTGTGTGTGTGTGTGTGTGTGTGTGTGTGTGTGTGTGTGTGCGTGTGTGCGTGTGCGTGTGTGTGTGCGTGTGTGTGTTATGGTGTGCGCGCGTTAGGTCAACACATAGTTATATACACATACACTATTTTGATTTTGCGCTTCGAAATAAAATGCAACGTGGATTATGGGATCTGTAACCAGTGTAGCTCCTGATCAAATATCACACTTTGGCAGGCAGACTGATAACGATCAATGCTGCTTGTTACAAGCACGACGGGTGTTACATTGATCGAACGGCGAACAGTGTAGATCCTGATCAGACTGTGCGGTTGCACAGGCTGATATGGATCTACACTGGTCGAAAAACCCATAAACCCCCATTTCTCCAGTCACAGCCACAAATGGAAAGGTCCTTACCCGTCCGAGCCGATGAGGTTATACGTGACTGCGGAATCCGATGACCGCGCCACCTTGGTGTCGTAGCTGTACAGACCCCAGAACTTCAGATACTCTGAGGTGATAGTAGAATATACGTGTGAAAAAATATATATTTTAAACCTGGACTCCCACATCCCAGGTTCTAATATATGGAGACACGTTTTTGTTCGTCCATTCTTTACATATGTGTTATTGGGTTAACTCTGCATGCTGGGACATTTGCAGTCTATAAATAGTTCAAAAATAGCAGATGACGATGCATTATATTTCTGTTATTTCTCCCTATAAATATCATGAATATGTATTGGAATTTCATTAGAATTGAGTCCGGAGGACTCAATTCTAATGAAATTACAAGACATATTTACAGAGAGAAATCAGAAACATAGTCGTAATATTGGTAAATGTTATTTTCACCGCTAGCTTGCAAAGAGTTAAATACACGTTCATTTACCATTATATATTATATCTGTATGCGGGCACTGGTACTTTCAACACTGAATAGCTACACAATTATCTAATTCCTATAAATAAAGTGTTGTGCCTAACAGATGGGACCTCTGTAGAACCCCATACTGTTCAGTGTTCACCATGCCCTAGTGTGACCCCGGGTCCTCCCTCCCCTAGTATAAACCCGGTAAAGTACAACTATTTCTACGGATGACGTCGAAAGCTGGCGACTAAACACGGAATACATTATACTATGGGAGGCTGAACAATAGGGGTTCTACAAACCACAAATAATTAATAGTTCCGACTGCCGACTTACCGACATAGTCGACTATATCGTATACGAGTTCCAACATGGCGTCTTCGCCGACGGTACAACTCGTCGTCGGCTCGTACTGGCCCGACGCCGGGTTCACTGTCAACACCTGCATGGTTACGTTGGGCGTCGTGGGTACCAGAGTTTGCTCCAGGTCGTCATGACTACGGACACAATACACAATGTGTGGTTTGTTTGAACATTTATGCGGCACGTGATGCACAGCCTAATGTCTGTTACACGAAACCTGCCAATTTTGTACGGCTATATAAACAATGAAAAAACAATAATGTTTTCGATAATATTAAATGTTATGAAAATTTAAGAATAATCCTTCTTTTTATGTTGTAAAAGTTGGTCAAATATTGATTTTATTACGAAAACATTATTTCTCTATTGGAATTTAATATGAAAAAATGAGCTGGAAAACCTGGAGGAAGAGTCAAAAGATAAACAATTAGAAATTGACTCTGAAACCTGGCTAGATAGCTTAAATGAAATCAATATTGAACCAAATGTCACGAACTAAAAAGGAGGCTCATTCTTAAAGTTTGATAACATTTATATCGCCATAAAACATGGGCAGGTTACATGAAACATACATTATCCCGTCAACACAGTGCCTATGTGCCGTGAAACACGGTGCCGTGAAACATTTTTGATATCCAGTCAATACAATTTTTGCATTTTACAGCCATTTGAAGGTGTTGACGGGATAAATAGAATGGTAGGTTAGTGCCGTGGATGGGAAAACATATCTGGCGCGAAACGGAAACGGGATGTGCTCGGCAGAGCCTCGCCCATCCCGTTTCCTGAGCCTTGCCAGATATTTTCCCCCATTCACGACACTTACCGACTATTCTCTATGTAGTAGAGTACTCGTTGTGGGTATGACTGTAGAGCCCAGTAACCAAGCCCGCGCATATGAAATGTTCGAAGCCCGTTTTCCACATGGGTACATCTAAATCACGCATTACATGCATGACTTTCGAGTAGGTGCTCATAATGGTTATGTATTTTGGAGGATGTGGGGTCTAGCTGATTATTAACCTTTTCACCCCTAAGTAACTGGAATGGATTGTGATAAGTTAATTTGGCATCCAATCCGATCGTCAAAAGATGCTTTTCAGACTAGTCCATTTATGAAAAGGGGGTGTTTTTGTTATCAAAAATATGAAAATTACTTACAAAATGTGCAGATCCTGACGAGACGGCTCGTCACGATCCGGCTCATCTGGATCTACAGGCGATAGTGATAGACTCTACCGGTCTCACTCGATTGCTTAAAATTCTGTGAGTTGAGGAATCGAGTGGAGACATAATAGGATGTGAGAGAGAACAACAAGTGACGAAATGGAAAGAAAATAAGCAGAATTTGCGTGGCAATTACCTTTTAGAATTAAACAACACTATTATTAAATATACCGTCCACTGACTAATTCCCTGCACAGGCGCGGATACAGAAATAATTGCAGGGGGGGGGGGGGGGGGGGTGGGGGGGGGGGGGGGGTTGGGGTCTGAAATTACAAATCGGCGTTGCAGACCTCCGCGAGCGCGAAGCTTGATGCGCATCGTAAAGTCGGGGGGTCTGGGGGTCCTCCCCCATGAAATTTTTAAATGCCAGATCGCCGCAGATGCGATTTCCTGACACCTAGGCCACGAACAAATTCAACCATTTTTTTTTGCCGGGAGCAGGGAGGGGTCCGGACCCCCCCCCCCCCCACACCCCTGTATCCGCGCCTGCTACATAATATGTTCTAACCACAGACCATATCCACATTGTCCTTAGTGTTCCAGTGTCGAAAGTAGTACATAATTATTGAAGAAATAGTGCGAAACATTTTGCTTGCTTTCAGCTAACAGCTTGTGGTTATTGGTGCATCTCGGATTGGAATTATTAGAAGTACATGTACATTTACTCCTGCAACAAGAATTATGAGAGAATTTTCATCTTACTGCCTGTCACGTATTCACACGTCACATGACCCTATCATTCCTTGATCCATTCTCGAGCGTCTGCTTTGATCCATTCTCGAGCGTCTGCTTTTTTAATCAAGCATGCCTTCCGAGTCATGGGGATTTCTTACATGATTGCCAACATCTTGTTTTCTCCTCATATTTTACTGTCCACAAGCTAATTCATTATGAAAATGCTAGTCTGACAGAAAGTATTCCATTATATATGTATTTTAAATAAATCCAGGTGACACAGGTTTCTGTTAAATTATATAGTGACAATGCTGGAATGTAACCTATATCATGTAATCAAGTGTATAAGTAGCTACTCAACAAAAACAGCACGTGGGTGCAATAGTAAACGGGAACATCATGCAATATGTCTGCGTATTATATACGTACTTTCGTTTCACATTGAAACACAATGCAACGCATGTATTTTGCGGCGCATATAGAATGCGAGTGATTTACGAATATAATAAAAAGGTTATTTGATTTGTAGGTGGTTATATGCCACTCGAACCGCCGCGCAACGATATCACAGGCTGTGGAACTCGTGCATATATCCACATACAAATCAAATAACCTATACATGTACTTATTTTATGTGAAGACACGATGTCGCACGTTCGGGATACACTCTTACTTACTTAAGGACCCGTGGGGCCCCTGATCATCTAATGATTCATGCATAATTGTTTCGTAAATGTGATGGGATATAAGCAAAACATACCTGTGAACATTCAATTCTTACTATATCCTACACAGTGCATGGATTTGCTATGTCGGCCATCTTAGTGTGTACAAGCCATCGCCCAGTTGTACCTCTTATTGCGTTTGACACATACCACTAATAATATGACAAACAAATAAATAATATTTGGTGCAACATGATGGGGAAACATCAGACTACAGCGTGCTATGCTTTGTTGTCATCAAATGTATATACAACGTCTGATATTTGAAGGGTTTGTTGACCCTTTGTTAAAATGTTTGAGAATTCAGTAAAGATTGTGTAACAGTAAGAACAGTACACAGTGCTGTAGATATATATCTGTATTACCATACATACTATATAAAATTCAGCGGCGTGTAAGCAGCTCTCTGAATATTGTCATTACTGTCTACTTGCCTGCCATGCGAGTAAATTCAGTTTTTACCTATGTCGGATGTACTTCTAATACTAGACAGACCATCAGTTTGACATTTTACACATTGAAAAAGTGTCCATTGTATATTTTGTGAGTGATGGTGGAAATGCTCAGATATCTAGCTTTTGTGTATTCTGCTGAAATAATATTTATAGGACGTTGTCGTCCTATATATCTGGGATGTATGGCACCAAATTGTATTAGATTTGTTGCCATAATATTTAATCTACGTGTTAAACGCTCCAAGTGGTGAAACTGTCCGATAGCATGTACGAACTAAAACTGATTTTGACGCAAAGCGTCATTAAATGAATGCACGTGAGTAATATTAGTGTCCACTTCCGTTGGAATTTGGGAAAAAAACTATGAAAAATCAGATTGAAAAGCAGTTGAATGACTTTGAAATATAATTGAGTTGAAACATTAGGAATAAGCCACATTTGTTTGTCATAGAGGACATACACTTTCAACAAGTTCAACAACATTGGTTGGAAGCCTTCTGTCTTTCAACCTGTATTTGCTTAAATACCCAATTAAAATTGCCAAGAACCCAATTGAGATCAAAAGTAGCGAGTATCAAAAAGCAATAACAATTGTGTGGTAGCTTTATCATGCTGCAGAAAACAATAAACAGACCACAATTATATCATATTTTTTCTTATTTTAAATGAAAACACATCTTGGTATTTCATTAGAATTGTCTCCTGGGACTTTTACAATTTTACAGCCACGATTCATTCACCGAAAATGTCATTTCAGTATTTCTATGGTAGTTTCGGACATACTTGACTTCGAGGTTTATCCACACATATATGTTGGTGGCGGTTTCCTCCAGGCACGAAACGAAGTAGTCCCGGTCGATGTCGTGTTCGAATCCCACCTCTATACGCAGTGCCAGTCGCCACTCGTACTTCTGAAAACTCAACAACGGTTACAGTCGAACATTCATCACTAGTCGCCTTTCTCCAACAACATACTTCATATGAGACATGCCATGTGATTTTGTATCTAAGAACATGTTCGATTTTTCATAGAACATTATATTCCGCATTTGCTATGAAACTTTCGACATCATTTACAGAAAATACCACAGTTTCTGTACATATATTTCATGAAAAATCGCACATGTTCTCAGCACAAAATCACATGGACATATAAATATAAATTGGACAACATTAGGCACACGGGTCCGAAGTCGCGCTGGGAAAGTTTACTGAAAGTCCGATTCGGTACAAAAGCGTCCATTGAGACAGATAGACGCGTCTGTACAGAATCTGACTTTCAGTAAACGTTCCCAGCACCACTTCGGACCTTTATGATTTTAGGTAATATTAGTGATAAGATGTTTTTTGAATTAACAAAACGCTGAAAAGAGAAGTGTTTATAAGTAACCGTTACACTTTCAGCATAATAACAAATACGCTCCTTCGTTGCAATATTCGTTTACACAAGCACACACCGTACCGGCTTTTAACACTTTGTGGTGTTCAAGTAGCCCGCCCCACTTCATTTCAAAGACGTACTCATATGGAACAAAAAGTATGAAATGTGGTCAGATTCATTTGTGTCAACTTTATACCAAATAATGTTTTTGTGTCTTCTTGTAGTCTCGTTTTCTATGAAATAAGAAAACTCGTTCAATAAATATCATATTAACCATTTCACCCCTAAGTAAATGGAATGGAATTCGATACGTTAATTTTGCAACCAATGCAATCGTCACAAAATGATTTTCAAACGAGTCCATTTATGAAAAGAGGGTGCTTTTGTTCTCAAAAATATTATCTTATGTGCAAAAAATGCAGATCCTGATGAGACGGCTCGTGACGAGCCGGCTCTTCTGTATCTACACTTTTTGCCAATACCACTATAAGGCCTGTGGTGTTGAAAGAGTTAAATCACCACTCATCACTATAATATACAAGGGCGTCATAAGAGCAGGTTCGAACACACCATTCTCAATCAGCAGGCTTTTTGTAAAATAAATAGCCATTTCCAAAGCATGAATGAGCAGATATTATACTATTCATACGATGTACTGACAACACACAGTCAAGCGATGCCAAACATATAGCAATATGCCAATTTTCAGAAATACTCTTCTTAAATTGACCAAAAACTCTTTGCCCAGGAGCTTCTTCTTGTCCAAACATACACCTCGGCAGAATTTGGCTTCTAATAATGAAACTCGTTCCAGGTCTGTGAAGCAACCGAAATATGTAAGGGGTCCAGGGGCAACCGCTGGACCTCTTACATATTTGGATTGCTTCACAACTGAAAGTTAACCCCCCTTTTCAAAAATGCTGGTGACGCCCATGTAGATGATTTGCGCGTTTTATGGCCACAATACAAGTGTATTCATCTATGTACGGAGCCCCACAGGGTACATGTATTTTTTTTTATTAATTCGTTCCCATGAAATAACAATTGGTTCCCTCAATCTAACTATTTGTTTCCTCGAATTAAAACCACGATATAACAATTCGTTTCCACGAATTAACAATTCGTTCCCGTGGGAACGAATTGTTATTTCATGGGAACGAATTGTTAAATTGAGGGAACGAATTGTTATTTCGTGGGAAAGAATTAATGAAAACAAGAATTCTACGTGCCCTGCGGTGCTCCGTATCTATGTACCAAAACTGTAGATATATTTGACCAAAGTATAAGCGGCAGAATGAAAAGTTTACATTTCAACATTTACTGCGTCATGTTTCAACATTCTAAATGATTGAAGAAAAAATACTGAAAATGACGTTATTACTTACGTCACACATTTCTGATACCACGTCACCCCACACCCTGTAGATAATTAAAGACGGGAATGCACATCTGTCTACGTGACAATGAACACTATTCGTTCAGCACTGAACGCAACAGAACCGGCAGGTATTAATACTTTTGGCAAAAATATGATTTTTTTACTGAAATATTTAGAATTAATTTCTACAAAACTGAACATGAACAATGCATTTCCCAAACTGTTGACTTGAACATGAATTGGTTTGTAAACATGTTGGCTGGATTTCGTTTGATTTTTAGTCGATGCACTGACAATTTGATGAATATTTTTTTCTGCAATTTATTTCATGTCTCTTCGAAAAGTTGTGTTTGGGTGGGGGGGGGGGGGGGGTGGGGATCCGCTACATTCGCCAGACAAATCTTATGATGCTTCAGGCGGGACGTCCCGTACACTAACATATTCAGCACTGAGTGAAAGACAATGCTCTAAAGTGGTAGCAGACATCTTTACTAATGTCGATCACGTGGTCCAATGTCTGATTCCCTGTAACGTTTGTTAACATATGCGGTAGTAACAGGAGAAATGGGGCTTATGACTTTGATACCAATATAGATCCAGATCAGCCTGTGCATCAGAACAGTGTGTTCAAGATCTGCATTGTTCGCCATTCCATCAATGGAACATCTGCCATGTCTCTAACAAGAAATATATATCATCATCAGGCTACATGAGTATGCTATTTGATCAGGAGCTACATTGGTCATACATCCCACAGTCTGATTAGGTTCTACACCGTTCGGATTTCCATAAATGAAACACATATCATGCTTATGATAAGCTATATGGCTCGATCTTAGGCTACAGGAATATTCTATGTGATCAGAAGCCACACTGATAAATGAAAAACATAAGCCCCATTTCTCCAGTCACAGCCACAACTGAGAATAACCAATGACTAAAATGCATACCAATTTCCTGGATGCGGAAATTAAACAGCACCAATATGACTGGTTGGTATTTATATATTGCCTTTCCGTAAACAACATATCACTACTTGAAATTCTCACCAACATAGCTCCGGAGTGGATAAGCAAATGCACCCAGCCTCACATTATCCAAGTTTCACTAGATTCACATGGACTGTCTTTATAATTACACTGCAACATATTTATGCCTCGATTGCGTGAATGCGTAGGATGACCTGGGTCTACATTGATCTGAAAGTCAACAATCACACACATTTTCACATGACGAGTCAGTTTAGTTATATTAGAGAAACAGACAATGCCGCTGCTATCAGATTGCAATTCGGAATACTCGATGATAAACTCAGTTGGCAATACCTACACATAGTAATATACGCATTACATAATCGAAAAGATTGATATGATTAAAGTACTGCTAACAACGCTGGTCTGTGGTAATTTTATGGATTTACAAGAGTGTTATCCAATAATAAACATCGAAAGGTCAGCCAGACCAGACGCCCATGGTCAGATGACTGTTACCACCGTTCTCCAGTCAGATCAGGTACGGACTATATTTGAAAACGTCAGTAACACGTTACTGGATCAAGAGGAAACGCGGTTCGTGAGATTTCTAAGGCTACACGATATTTCCGCCCGACCAAAGGATTGTCAGGACGTTGGCACTATGGGATACACGACCACCGGGGTACACACAATATATCCCACAGAATCGCCTGACGGGTTCCCGGTTCGCTGTGACATGGACACAGATAGTGGCGGCTGGACCGTCATACAAAGGCGCGTGAACGGCTCCACCGACTTTTACCTGACCAGTATCAAGTTGGGTTTGGCAATCCTGAGCACGAGTACTGGTTCGGGAACCAGCAGATACATACACTCACTGCGCATGCGTGGTACGAACTCCGAATTGACATAGTCGACATGAAGGGAAACTCCAAGTATGTGAAATATAATATCTTCAGTCTCGCCGACTCGAAAGAAAAGTGGGTACCGTCTTTTCCTGGATGGATTCAACACTAATGCGAGTAGTATAGTTGACGATCTGACATATCACTCGGGGAAACAGTTCAGCACCCACGATCGCGACAATGACAACGACGGCGGTAGCTGTGTCCAGATGTACACGGGTGCCTGGTGGTACGATACTTGTCACCGTGTCCAGTTAAATGGCAAATACGGAGCCGGAGGACGGAAGGGGATACACGGGGAATCCTTAACTGGTTCTTCCAAATCTTTGGCGCAAACGGAAATGAAGATAAGGCGGTACACCAAGTAGACTGTGGCTAAGCATATTATCATAGTATTAATTTTGAGTTATTTTAAATTTCATGAAAATAAATATTTCTGATAATGCAAGTTTATTCAGTAAATATATTCAGAAACTCATGAAGTAGGCCACGCACATATGTAGCCAAAATATCTAATTTAACATTTTATTGATTGCTATTTTATGATCGTCTGGAACTTGATATTTCCATATTTTTCTATAATTACAATTTGGTATTGACTCCGTGGAGGCCAATTCAGCCTTTGTAACGGCATTATATTAGTTGGGTCGGTTATGGTAGGTAAAATGGTAAGAAACTGGCATACACCCGGTGAACACAAACACTTTCGAAAAACAAACGAACAAATACGATAATTGCGGGCAGTAACACTGCACCGCTAAATACCGACCGCACCATCCTACGGACAGTACATGAGATTTGCAGATTTACTGCCCGTAACTACAAATACGATAGATCAAGGGCGTCATCAGGGGAGGTTCGATGGGTACGAACTCCCTTTTTCAGTCAGCAGGATTTTTTGTTATATAAATTATAGCCGCAATAATCATTTCCAGTGAATGCATGTGTAAGCAGATATTATAATATTCAAATGATATACTAACAAAACACAGTGAAGCGATGCCAAACATATTTACATGTATATGCAACGTTCAGAAATACTCTTCTTAAATTGACCCAAAACTCTTTGCCCAGGAGCTTGTTCTTCTCCAAACATATAATAATGCAGCATTTGGTTTCTTTCCAGGTCTGTGAAGCAACCGAAATATGTAAGGGGTCAAGGGGAAACAGCTGGACCCCTTACATATTTGGATTGCTTCACAACTGAAAGTTGAACCCCCTTTTCAAAAATGCTGGTGACGCCTATGATATACAAGTATGCATGTAAGTTTAGTATGTATATAAACACATCTATGGCAAGTCGTTTGACGTTTTTCTTTGTAAAACATAATGCCTACTCAAAGATATGTATCCTTATTTAAAGGTATATGCCCACTCAGTAGACACAAATTAATCTTTATCATCATCTGAGACATTGTGTGGCAATATAAATAGAGAATAGTAGGTTAGTGCCGTGAATGGGAACAATATCTGGCAAGGCTTAGGAAACGGGATGCGCGAGGCTCTGCCGAGCTCATCCCGTTTCTGTGCCGCGTCAGATATTTCTCCCATTCATGCCACACTAACCTGCTATGCTATGTATCCGCCAACATTACAAATAGCTTTAAAATAACCCCAGCCGCACCTACAAATCGTATTGACAGGATATCAAAAATGTTTCACGGCACCGTATTTCACGGCACATACGCACTGTGTTGACGGGATAAACATTCATTCACCATTACTCCACGTATTGATTGGCATTATTATACATTTTGTATCAGTCGTAAATTTCCACACAGATATCAGGTGCGATAACCGTGTGTCCTTAAAATGTTAACGGACATTACTATTTATTCTCTGTATTTATTTTTTGATGTTCAATGATCATCTGTCGAAAATATTATTGTTTCGGGTGATGCATTTAATTAGTACAAATAATTTAAAAATACCATGCATCATTTGCATATTAAAATAGCCTGATATCACCGCGAGTTACTATCAGTAAAATAAATAGTACTAAGTAATTACATCTGTATACCGGGCACTCGTTGGAACTGATGGAATAGTGACACAATTATACACTCATTCAATTCATATATATAAAGAACACTTTGTGCCTACTGAGTGGGCATGTACCTTCAATTAGAGATATTACTATTTAATACACTCTTGCAAATTATTTGTACGGGTTTCACTGTGAGAGAAAACCCGTAAGCAACGCCTTATACAGTGAAGAAAACACCCGTAATTGCGCGCCTATTTTCTTGGAAACCACTAGAAACAAAAGTGCTACCCCGCTCGCGAGCAATTTAACCCCATCTATTTAATGTAACGCATGGAACAGTGATTTTTGCAACCGGTTATCCGGCGTGTTTGATATGTTAGCGATATAAAACTGGCAAAGCTGTATCAATAAATTATCAACAAAGAACATACACATGCAGAAATTGGCTATTTTACCGTGTCAAGGTGTTTATCTGACATTTATGTGTATATCTTGTAAATTTGAACGCTTTATTTCGTTATGTTGAATGTTGAACAACAACTAAAGAAACGATGGATTCCATGGGAAAACGATTTCCTTGTTCTATTATTTTTGGCAATTTACTAGTTCTACATCAAGGATTATTTGTTTAAAGGTATAAAATATACAATTTCCTAAATGTTGATCTACATGCAACCGGTTTGGGTATGCATTTCGTTGCTCACATTTTTTGAGTGGCTCAAATTGTAGCCGTAGATAACATATCGGAGGCGAATTATTGGACCTCTGGATTACCGTGCCATCGCTCTAACCGACTGAGCTAGCCGGGCACGAATTGTAATTCGTCCCCAAATTCTACATATAATTCGTCTCTGAATTCCATATTTTTTGTACAATTTGGGTTGTATTTATTAGTCACGGTCCCTCGTTGGGCTCCAAATGTCACAGGGTGAGAACAATGTGCTCCGGCCCGGGGCTCGAACACGGGACCTCTGGTCTACCATCGCTCTAACCGACTGAGCTAGCCGGGCACGAATACACACTTCCTCCCCACAGTGAGTTACGTACCGTGACATACTCCCCCGCCAAATTGGAATTCGTACCCGAATTCTATATTTCATTCGTCTCTGAATTCCATATTGTTGGTACATTTTGTGCAGTATTTATCAGTCACGGCCTCACATTTGGCGCCAACATGCATATCCGATCCGAGGCTCGAATCGGGGACATCTTGATTACCGTACCATCGCTCTAACCGACCGAGCTAGCCGGGCACGAATACACATTTCTTCCCCACAGTTACTGTCTGTTCCACGCTTAGCTGCCGACGAACATTTGGCCATTAAACACATTAAATCTAAAAGATATTTAACAGTAAGTATTTTTTCATCAATACAAAAAAAGTCACCCTCCCCAAAAAGTCCATTAAATATTGATTTCATTGCGAAAAAACAATTTTCCTATGGGAATTTAACATGGGGGCTAAACATAGATTTTTTAAAATATTTTTTTTATTTGTCCGATTTTTAAAATCTAACTTTTGTTTTCTTAGTTACATCATTTTCAAGCTATCTCGCCAGTATTCGGAGTCAAATGCAATAAAATCAAATTTTAATGGAATTTCATCAAATACTTTTTTTTGGGGAGGGTGACTTTTTTATTGATGTGTTTAATAGCCAAATGTTCTTCGGCAGCAAAACGTGGAACAGACAGTAGTTACGTACTGTGACATATAGACATATGTACTAAATGCTGGTATAATTAGAAAATAATTGAAAAACATGTAACTATTAATATATTATATGTGGATTACAATTATGCTCAGCATTATACACATCTAAGAATTAAAACACAAAGCGACTTGATGTAACTGTCGGCATACATACATGTATACAGCTATATAGTATACTATATCATTTCAAGCAAATGCACCTTCCCATTTTGCTAAATACTGGCAATATAATAAATATGTCAACTTATTATTTTATTCGCTAAAATACATGCAACACTTTACCGTGAGCTAAGTCGTCATAAGACACATTATAAGAAATATTAGCTACATAACTATCGCGTCAAGACAGCTTCTTAACTGAAGAAAAAACGAAATAGATTGGACAATATACTTAAAACAAAAATATTGTCATTTTTTATGTAATTTCTAAACATTTTGTCTTCGTCAAAGTAAGACAGTTTGGTGACTTAGTGTATCTTAATTGTCTTGACCAGTTAGTAAAATCGTCTTGACGTAATACCTATATACAAACTGTCACTGTATCTTGTCCTGTAGCCGATTTCATCAAAATTGCAAAGTATCTAGCAAAGTATACTTTGAGGAAGTAATCATTTATTTGACCCGAAATGCATTATTTCATATAGAACTAACCACTGTATATATATATGATGAATACAAGTATGCAGAATTATTATACTGGAGTTATTACATTATCACAGCCAAAATGGCTGTGATAATGTAATACCCCCAGTGTCACAATATTCATTGTTGGGTATATAGGTATATGGTTTGCTGGACACTGGACACATAGGTGGTCAAATTCGGTAGTGTACATGTATGTAGTGAGTGAATATCTACTGTGAGATATATGTTGACATTCCTGTGTATTGGCTTTTTGAGTGGTCAAGCAGGTTACCTGTGTGTTTGGACATGTGCATTGTACATGAGTTGAAGTGGGGTCATTGTGGACAGTGGACATTTGAATCTCGACTAGACAACAACAATACTTGTATTAGAGACAGCAGACTGAGTTATCCAACTGTAAGTACATGTGCATTAGTTTTAGTGACATGTAGTTTGTGTGTGAATTGTGTGAATTGTGAATTGTGAACATGTATTTTTACTAGTCAAAGGCTTTGTGTAATTTTATCTGAAGTTCAAATGCGATTATTTTTATTAAAATGTTATTAATATTCTCAAATATGCATTCGCCTAAGATTATGAAAATTAATATTATACCAGACTTCACATTAAATGAATTGTTCATTCATTGACACTTTAGTAGAGTGGCTAAGTGACAAATATCTGAGGATTGTTTTCTTAAAAGATATTTTCTTTTTGTACATACATTGTAATTCTGGAATTTTTGCTAGAAGATAGTTTCGTATTGTACAGGTGGTTTTTGGGTGTGGCCGTGATACGGGCATGTGAGAGCAGCGAGGCGATGAAGCGAGCCTGCATGTGCATTGTTGAGCCCGTTTGTTCCTGGGCTAATATGTAAAAACTTTCCATTATTACGTTTCCATGAGTGGGGGACTATACTCTGAGGCCAGGACCTTACACTACCTGCGTGGAACATTACGTGTCCTGTGTGGACCGTGACTGGCCTGTGTGGACCATTACTTGTCCTATGTGGAACAATCATTGATCTGTGTGGAACATTGTCCTGTGTGGATCGTTACTTGTCCTGGGTGGAACATTACGTGTCCTGTGTGGACCATTATTTGTCCTGTGTGGACCATTACTTGTCCTGGGTGAACCAATATTTGACCTGTGTGGAACATTACGTGTCCTGTGTGGGCCGTGACTTGTCCTGTGTGGACCATCCCTTGTCCTAAGGTGGCCGGGTGTATTATTGAGTACTATCGTCCTGTATATTCACACTCACTGACAATGGAATCTAGAGAGAAGTTAATGCAGTTGCTAATGTAACACGTAGGATCCTGTGTGGGGATTTAGACACTTATGAACTGATGAGGGGAATTAGACACTTATGTGGGGAATTATACACTTATGAACTGGTGTGGGACTTAAGACAATCAATTATGTGGGGAATTAGACACTTGTGAACATTTGTGGGGTAGTTGACACTTGTTACATTATGTGGGGTAATAAGACACTTTGGAATTGTGTTATTAAATGATACACTCATAAGCGGGGTGGTTATTTGACATTATGTGTTTGGGTTGAAGCGTTGAGGGGTTCACTTGTACTTGTGTGTAAAATAATAATCATATTTTACTTGACGACGTGATTTTAACCATAATATACATGCTACACCTAATCCAACTGTGTTCACTAGTCTTAGCCATCAGATCCAACTGCCGACCTATCCAACGAACTCGTCAATTTGTGACACTCAGCATAATAAAAATTAATAAATTTATCCTAAAATTGAACATTTCTCCCTCAAAGTATACTTTGCTAGATAAGTATACTTTGCAATGTTGGTGAAATAGGCTACATGTCTATGAGTAAGTCGCCTTGATGTGATGGTTATGTCGGTAAGACGACATATGAGGTGTATTAAACGACTGACACTATCATGTTAGTAGATTAAGAAATACACCACCATACTTAAACGTAACATGTATTGTGTACATGTACTAACACCAACAGCTGAACGCCACCTAAACCGACATTTCTGTCTGTAACGCAGGGCGATGTACAAAGTCGCCCTGCCTTGCAGACTGGAATGTCGGGTTAAACGTCACCATCCAACAAAAAATACACGCCATGGCAGATACTGACAATGACTAAAGGAAAGCACGTGACCCAGCAATTAACGATGTAGGAATGGAAACGTACTTACCTGTCTCTCAATCTGGCAACACATTGACAAAATACAGTGGAACCAAACCGGACACCATTGTGACGTTGATGTGTTTATGTTAATTATTGGTTTCGCTGTCAAATATCTCCAATGTCAATATAAATGTTTGTGTTTGTAAAACGAGCACTCATACATACCTTGCAGTGCTCATACACATGAAATACAGTGAAACATCTCTAAACCGGACGCCCTGGGCATGCCCCAGGGTGTCCGGCTTAGAGAGGTTTCACTGTAATGTATTCGCGTCAAAAATGGCACGAATCATTTATTTGTGTACTTTCCACTTATATATTAATATAATAGTTGTGATTGGTCGTGTACGTATCATTGAAACATGTGCACAGTTGTTTCGATATACATGTACATGTAGCCATTCCATATACACTATAACTTAGACAAGCCATGATTGTGCTTTTGCACCTAAGAACAATAATTACAAAGAATACGATAATCACCGAAAATGACGTCGAAAGTCGACGAAATGTTCAAAGCATTTACAGAAAATGTCATAGTTTTTTTTAAATATTTGTATGAAATGTCGCACATCTTATTAGATACAAAACCACATGGCTTGTCTCATATGTGCAAATGCTTATGAACGTGTTGCTCGTCGTTTTAACTGAAATTCATAAATTTGTTTTCAGATTGTAACTCACATGTGCATGAACTACGGAGCCCCGCATGGGACATGGATTTTTTTTATTAATTCGTTCCCACGAAATAACAATTCGTTCCCTCAATTTAACAATTCGTTCTTTTGATATAGCAATTCGTTCCCACGAATTAGCAATTAGTTTCCACGAAATGACAATTCGTTCCCACGATATAACAATTCGTTCCCACAGATTAGCAATTCGTTCCCTCGAATGAACAATTCGTTCCCACGATATAACAATTCGTTTCCACGAATTAACAATTCGTTCAAGTGGGAACGAATTGTTATTTCGTGGGAACGAATTGTTAAATTGAGGGAATGAATTGTTAATTCGAGGGAACGAATTGTTAAATTGAGGGAACGAATTGTTATTTCGTGGGAACGAATTACTAGAAAAAAAGAATTCTACGTCCCGTGCGGAGCTCCGTAATGAACACATAATACAACATATAAATAATTAAATCGGACTTACATTGTTGCCGTCAATAGTTGTGGACTGAAAGAGAAAACATTAAGCAAGATATTTAGAAAATAAGGGTTATGTGTCATAATTTCACGGTACTTACATATGTTTAGTTCCGGCAGATAATGGTATTTTCATTGTGGGATGGTGTGAAACACATGTGTACTTACACATATCCGAAACCAATGGGTTATTTGCACTATTATATACATCAAATAGTCACTGAGCATGTTCTCATCAACTTTTCATCATACACAACACTCATGAATTAACAAATTATATGCAACCATTTTGAATATACAGTGAAATCGCGATGGCTCGAAATGCCACGGGACCGCACATTTTGTTCGAGTGATCGCATCTTTCGAGCCATCGCATCTTTCGATTTTGTTATATTTGCCGACTACTGTACCCGTCGGATTTAGGAAATAAAGAAAGAACAATATAATGTACCCATTTTTTAGATGATTATAATATTTATTCGCAGATCAGTTATCATGCGAAATTAAATAAACTACATGTATTTACAAAACTGTATTTTTTTCAATTATTATCAAGGTGAAAAGGAGAAAAGGTCCAGTATTCACTATAACTAGTGGCGCACATCGGACTGGTTGTGACGTTTTTCTGTAGTAAACGATCGTTGAAGACAGTCACACACTCAAGTAAGGTTCTAATGGGTGTGACTGACAGTAACATAGCTACACACGTAATTGAGTGGCGAACAGTGTAGCCCCAGATCAGAATGCGCGGATGCGCAGGCTGATCTGGTACTACGCTGGTCGCACATGGCACATTTGGTGAGCATTGTTATTTGTCATCCCATGGTATACACATGATTGTTGTTGCGGTTGGTCACCGCCATTGATCTAGCCATTTACCACACATTTTGAGATTCTCAGCTACTTTCAGTTTCGTATGACTGTTGTGGGACCCATTTTCCCGTAACCTGCACCTGGATATTCACTAATTGAAATATAGGTTTAAGATAATTCAATCTCCTGTGACAACCCTGATGGCGGCCAAAATGTCAGCGGCTGGAATTTAAACAGCCTCAATGACAAACATGTTCAGAATGATGCAAATGGCTCATTAACATGCATGTAAAGTAGATCAGTACATGCATTGACCAGTTTCTACACACAAGCACAGAGTGTTTATGGCATAAAACATCTTGATTGTTTTTTTTACCGTACTACTTTTGACACCGCGCATGAATATCTGATGATTTAGTGTGGTTAAACCTTGGAAGAAATATATTATAGTGAGGGGCATACTTATGTACACACCTGTACAAAGCCACATGGGTTGGTGGCGGTCGCGTCAGTGGCTCCCGTGAGTGGAAGTGTAGACTCCAAGATATAGTAGGTACCGGCGCCTGTGTTGCCTACCTGTAACAAAATTACACACATATGTAAAGTAAAGTGTTGCTTACTATCAGGCACGTCGCTAGGTGGAGGCCTGCAAGCCCGCGCTTCAACATAATTTCCAGGCATACCCTTAATTGTTGACTGTTATAAAATTTCACAAGAGATTTAATAAATATTTGCAACCACTCCCACCTAGCGTACTCCCTCGCTTTGCGAGCTCTATTGCAGTTGCGAATAGTAACTCTTGCTATCTACTGCCGTATATCGTCCGTAGCTGGCTACGGACGACACGGGAGTAGATTGCAAGAGTTACTGTTCTCAACTAGCTCCAGTGGATCACCCACCGGGGGCTCGTTTCACTAAACATTGTACGACTATATGTTCGTAAGTGCAACATTATGATAATCTGTACATTTCACATTAGCAATGTTGTCTTGTAAACAACTATTGGATTTGTATTTATTGAGCAAAGGCTGCCTATGCAGCCTATGCTCGATAAATGTAAATCCATCAGTTGAAATTTCCAGACGATCTTAAATTTGTACTTACGAACATCTTAGTCCTACGAAGTGTAGTGAATCGGGTCGCTGGGCCGCTTTAGACAGGGTCTGGCGACGTCCCTGAGTACAGTGTCACCCCTATTGAAATGGCCAGCCAGTTTTGACTTCCGAGAAACAGTAATCTCTGAACGTTATGGCAGTGGAACCCCTCTAAACCGGACACTAAGTAAACACCTGTGATCTCATTTTTGTGTGAGTTTCTTGGTCATTTGTCTCAAGTGATCATGTCTGTTCGTGATCGCATAGTACACCACTATGGCTCCGGTTTAGAGAAATTTCACTGTACTTCCCAAATCCGATCAAATATGCACGGCATCTGGCAGGCAGGCATTATGTATCATTAATTTATTTAACTAGCTGGCGGCTCACTAACCAGCCCGAGCGTAGGTTCGAACATTTGACTCCAAGTTTCGAGGCGGATGCCTTATCCACTAGGCCACACTGTAGTCCACCAACATAAGATTATGCTTATTTGCGGTGCATGTAGTGTAGCCCCAGATCAGTGTGAGCATACGTGACATACAGAACAACATGCATACACACATGAGGACACAATGAACCCATGAACAAACTCTAAAGCGAAAAACCATGATATTAAACACGAACAGAGCATACTGAAATCTATATGAGACACGTCATGGGATTGTGTACCTTCGCACATCTGTGTACTTTCATTAAATACATTCACAAAATTTACAATATTTTTCATAAATTACGTCAAAAGTGTACTCTGAAAATGTCAAATTTTGACGCCATTACGTAGATGTCCGAAGGTAAAAAATCACATGGCTTATCTCAATTATAAAATATTCTGCGGAAGACACAGAGCAGTCAGTCTCAAATAAAGAAAACAAACAGTTACAGACATTTTGGCCTTAGATTAAGTGTTTCTGTAATGTTGTATAAGTAAAAAAGGTCAATTTCATGTTAGTGGTTGCTTCAAAGCCTGAGTGTTTCACATATGTCCACATATATCAAGTGTGCGAATATAAAAGCAATCCATCCAGTAACATTGAATGTATGGCAGGGTGGCGAAACTCTTGCAATCTATTCCATGGAAATGTCCATGGATGGACGTGCGGACGGACGTGCTGACCTCAAGAATAAGCAGTATGAAGACCAGTACACAGATCATTGAGATAATTGAATCCGCATTTGCTATTACAAGTTCGTCAACTTTCGACTTCATTTACGGAAACTAACGTATATTTTGTTCATGAAATATCGCACATGTTCTTAGGCATAAAATCACCTGGCGTGTCTCATATCAAGGTGTATGATCACGTGGTTACAATGTACAACAACAACAACAAGTACTCAAACTTCCAGAAGCCCTTCGATTCAAAGTACGTATTCTTTTATTTTGTCCTTATTATGTAACGGGTTTTGATGAAATATGGCGCATCAAATGAGTCTTGTTAAGCTGCAGTTGGTGGTCTCTGTACTCTGGCCCAAACCTCTGTGGTTTTTGCGAAGAATCGATGTCAGTGTCTACTGACACGGAAATCGATTCTTCGCAAAAACGACATACGTTTGTGCCGAACTCCCGGGACCACCCACCAAAGGCAGCTCATGAAGACGCGTTTGCTACGCCATATTTCATAAAAATCCGTTGCCTATTAATACAAATATAAAATAATACTTACATTGGGGTGGGAGCGCTTTCAACGCTTTCAACCATTGTTGATGTTGTTGTAACCACGTGATCATGCACCTTGCATATGTGAAAGGCGGCATTTATTCCTGAGAATCATGTTCGACGATTACCCCGTCAACACATTGCGTATGTGCCGTGAAACACGGTGCCATGAAACATTGTTGATATCCTGTCAATACGACATAATCACTGCGTTTGAATATGTGCGATGGCACGGGTTATCTTTTTGCATTTTAAAGCCATTTGTAGGTGTTGGCGGGATAAATAGAATAGTAGGCTAGTGCCGTGAATGGGAAAAATATTTGGAGCGGCGCGGAAAGAGATGTGCTCGGCAGAGTCTCGCCCATCCCGTTTCCTAAGCCTTGCCAGATATTTTTTCCCATTCACGGCACTAACCTACTATTCTCTATTACCGCGATTGCGTCTCGCATTCTAATGATCCTTCATGTTTGAGACACGCCATGTGATTTTGTACATAAGTGCATAATATAGAGAATAGTAGGTTAGTGCCGTGAATTGGAAAAAATATCTGGCAAGGCTCAGGAAACGGGATGGGCGAGGCTCTGCCGAGCACATCCCGTTTCCGTGCCGGGCCAGATATTTTTCCCATTCACGGCACTAACCTACTATTCTATTTATCCCGTCAACATTACAAATACATGTGGCTTTAAAATGCAAAAAATAACCCCAGCAGCATCTCCAAATTGTATTGACAGGATATCAAAAATGTTTCACAGCACCGTGTTTCACGGCACATACGCACTGTGTTGACGGGATAATATGCATTATCTCATGTTCATAGTTACAAACTTTGCAATATTTCCCGTAAATGAAGTCGAAAGTTGACGAAAAGTTCATGGCAAATGTGGTATTCTATTCCGCATTTGTGAAGAAAATGTCTCGATCTTCCGACCTCATTTACAAAAGATTTACAGTAAATATATTTCATGAAAAATCGCACATGGCGTGTCTCATTTGTACTCGGTTCTAGAATTACATATTTCTCCCTAATTGAATTACCGACTTTCGTCAATATTAATTTCGTAAATCTGTCAATTGACAATTGACACGGTAGTCCATTCAGCATTTACGTTTTTGTATTTTTTCGGAATTTCGCGATTTTTGAAATCAATATCAGCCAAATACGCGATGCGATATGGGACGTAATAAACGTCGGTGAAGTTTTCACATAGGGTAAACCTATGTATTGGTATCGCCTCCGACAGTTAGCCACGCACCAAACCCTCCTCGATGCGATGGTCCGTAGTGATATCTTGGAGTAAGCATAACAACAAAATGCATTGTGTTACTCAACTTTTAACTGTCATACGCAACCGCTAATTGAAAATAATATTATGAAAAACTACTTGCACTGCACAATATCAACAACGGATGTTCTACATACAAAAATACATCTGATTACTTTGTTGCGCCTGATTTTCCCCCATTTGCGGCACAAATCGTGCGGTCATCGCTAAATTTAGTAACAGGCAGAGTTAACTCCCCTCTGAATATTCTAAGAAACACGCGACACGTTTAACACACAAACGATATCAAGTTTGACCTTCCGCCAGTCTATTTTTAAACTCACCCGCGAAACAAAACTCGCACCTGTGGGTCTAACTGATGTTAATCCTCATTCTATCCATGGATTTACAGCGGATTTTAGTGATATTCTCGAATTCGGCCTGATTGACATTTGTCTATGGTGGCCAATACACGCCAACATGAGTGTCAATTCTACGTTCAGGGAAAGGGGTCAATAAGTCACTATTTAAAGTGATAAATTACAGTCAGGAAACAAATTAATGACAGTATACCGGTGACACATCCATTGTAGATTAAAACCCATATTAATGCAAGTACAGTAGTATAGAGGGATGCAAAATGATACCCGCAAGCATTGTGTTGTTATTGAGCTCTATTGTAGCTCCCACCACCAACATTTGTTGGTAGTGGTATTGAATGAGAAAAAAGTGTTTCTATGATAGTTTATATTCCAACACCGCATTTTCTTCCTCCAATATAGCTAATTTATTCCGTAGATCAGCAACTAATTCTACCAACTCTAGTATACCACGTTCACCTTTAGCCACCTGGCAGCGCAGTTGCTTATGTCTACAAAGAGTTTGGGCACTAACGAATTTGCAAGGGCATCTGGGGTGTTCCTATCCGACCACTCGTTGTAATCGAGCGGTCGGATAGGAACGCTCCGACCGCTCGATTACAATCGATTCCAATTACACGGGTTATGTGTATTTCGCCTTATCGAGGCCACGGTGTGTATTGATTTAATTTTAAACCACACACACAACCACCAAGACAGTTATGAAACATAAACCTGGAGATAAACATTACCTGTTGTTTCGTGTATTGATTTAATTTTAAACCACAGGCGACAAGCTATCGAGGTACTGTATATATATGAGAGAGGTGACGACTGCGAGACACGGTAGCACGATTACTTCCCTGTACGGACAGTTTGCGGTTATCTACAAGTATGGTGGCCGGTGGGTGGCATAATCACGGTGGTGTAACAGGTCCCGAAAAAGTTTTATGTTCCAGCTCCTGAGCGGGCGGGGCCGTCGGAACAGATGGATTGTATGGTGATGGGATATACTGCTGCCGCTGCAGACACGCGAATAAGAATATCACATCCCGAGACTGGTGAGGATATTTTTTCTCTCGTCGGCCCTCCCCTCCGTGACGACTTCGTCTGTGAGAGGTTCAACTTTGTTGAGGGCGCGCGCCTTAGTCTGAATAGTATTTTTTAAGTCCTGATATCTAGATATCTCCTCCACTACCAATTGTCCAATCGCGGATTGGATGGTATTGGGTTCAATGGAGTTGAGGGAGGTGGTGTTGTTGTAACAATTTCCCCCCCCCCCTTTATCTCCCAGTTTTAAACTGAATTTATCCCTATCAGTATTCTCACCCAAATTTTGGCTGGGAAGGTTGGCGCGCGCCTTAGTTCTAATAGTATTTTTTTAAATCCTCATATCGAGACATCTCCTCCACCACCAAGTCAAATTCGGCGTCTGATATATTGTTATCGGCCAACGCTTTGGACACGATAACGTCGATGCTATTTTTCTTAGACCTCGCGAGAACTGATATTCTGTCGTGCTTTCTACTTTTATTGTCGAATTTTCTCCCCACTGCTCTAAACGCCATACACAGCAGTCCTGCACCAGCGGCTACCCCACTCAAAGCTCCAGCGACAGGCACAGCCACGACTGGGGACAACAAGGCCGCGCTTCCAGCCCCACCTATTATACTCAACAAAGCTAGAAACGTCCCTGTTTTATAGCCTGTGTAGCTCTGTCTATGTATGTACCACATGTTCAAAGTACATGTATTTTAAACCGTGGCGATGTTCAGAATACGATCGTGTAGAGTTTAGCCGATACACACGGTTTACATAGCGGCCAGTGACCGGAACGTTGATTTCCACTTTTTGCACGTGCACGCTATACTTGTCATCGATAAGGTGATTCAGTTCATGTCGTACCATTCATGCGATAGTGGCTATTCGGAAAATTAAAAAACTTTTTTAATTTTTCACTGTTTTCGATATGCCACGGCTTTCCGAAAACGAGCGAAATCAGGCAATTGGGATGCTTGCGGGTGGGATGGCCCCGCCAGGGCGGTCGCGCCTCGGTTTGGTTGCTGTCGGAAGACGATTGATCGTCTTGCAGCCCGGTACCAGCAGACTGGGGCTGTTCACGACCGGCAGCGACCTGGTAGGCCTCTTGTAACGACGGCCTAGAGCCGATCGTTACATTACGTTGACGCACTTACGTCAACGTCGATTGGCAGCCACAGTCACTGCTAGGCGATACGGTGTCTCAGGGCAGACCATTCGCAAACCGGTTACGTCGTAACGCCCAACCAATCCGGGCACGCCGCCCGTACACTGGTCAGATAATGACCCAACGTCACCGTGCTGCCAGACTGTTTATGGCGCGACGTCCCATCTGAACTGGAGAAGGGCTGACTGGAACCGAGTGTTGTTCACCGATGAATCTCGGTTCACAGTTAGTCATGCTGACGGAAGATTACGGGTATACAGGCGTAAAATGAAAGATTCACCGATTGTTGCATTGTTGAGAAGAACAGGTTTGGGGAGGGAGCGTAATGGTCTGGGGTGGGATCATGGGAAACCGGAAGACAGATTTGGTTGTTGTACAGGGCAACATCAATGCACAACGTTATGTTGCAGATGTGCTAAATGCACATGCCTTACCATTTATCCGTCAGCATGGTCCTGGTGTGACATTGATGCACGACAATGCCCGCCCTCACGTAGCCAGGGTCACCACTCAATACTTACAGCAAAACAACGTCGACGTCATGCCATGGCCCGCGGTCTCCCCGGATCTCAATCCCATTGAGCACATATGGGATGAGCTGGGCCGCAAAGCACGAGCTAACCATCAGATTGACAATGTTCGCGATCTTACACGGGCGTTACAACGGGAATGGAGGAATTTGCCCAACGCATGGTATTGCGTTACGTCACGTCGATGCGGCGTAGGAATCATTGCATGCATTCATGCAAATGGTGGCCACACTCGGTACTAACGAGATTTACTGAATTTGCCACATTACTTATTGAAATTCCATCTCTAAACATTAAGTAACACATTTCTGAGTTTTTGTGATTTTTGATTTTGACCCCTACCGCCCTTGGCCGGTTATCTCTCGAATATTTAACAAGATATCCAAATGCAATTTATTGGCTTTGATACAGAAATGAATGAACTTGTTTTTCCATTTTGATTTTTAAAAGTAACCCTTTTGGTTTTTGATGAATCTTTCCTTAAACATCGAGGGACGTTTCTAGTTTTGCTCAGTATAGAAACGGACGATAGCAAGGTGCTCACCCCCTCCGCTATATTTGTAGCTCGTCTATATGTTTTAGCATTTACCCTCCGACTTTCCCCCTCTTGTTTTAGAATCTGCTGTATCTCGACGATATTTTCAAACCTGAAGTTTGACGAGGTCCTATCCCCCAATTCCAATGGTCCAACACCAATCGCGGGTTGGATGGTATTGTGTGTTGAAACAGGATCGGCAGGGTTTGGTTGTATGTTCAACGGTATTAAATGTTCACTCGTCATAAATCAAGTTCAATTAACAATGTTACAACAGTGGAAGAACTCGCTGGGTCAGCGATTTTCGTAACAAAGTTAATAACACTACCTTCGGATCAGTGATATAGTTTTTCCGGTAGTTAAAAAATCACGTATGGGGTTGGATCCGTCGGGAGCTCCAATCTCGATTGGGTTGTTACTCGAATTCTTTGAATTTATATCTGTCACCGAATCGCGATTGGAATTGGAAGAACTACCTGGTCCGTATATACTCATAATGTTGGTTGTTATAAATTCTATTACGAACTTGAGTCTAATTCTTTTAATTAATTTGAAATTTCTAGGACGACCGAAATCGGGTAATAGTTCTTCAACTCTCTCGCTTGATCATCAAGAATAGAGACCGTAAATTCGTGGATATGTCCCGATTCCAAAACTTTCATCTCGGGGCATGGGAAGTCTTAAGGTCACAGTCTCCCCAAAGAAACATTCACTTGCTTGCACGGTTTTCAGTAATGTGCTGGGAGATCCGTCTACCGTGTTGTACGATGTGTTCACCCGAACCAGGTGCACCCTGAGAGTATTTATAAAGACAAAATCCACCGGGTTATCACCGACGTACTCACCCGGGGCAAACAACCCTTTCTTCGCGGAGTATATCTCTCTAAACCCGAGTCGAGTACCCAACGTCGGGGAGATCCTTATTCGGCTGTCTGGGCCGATGGTCATTGTTGTGAGCCTGGTAGCCTTCGATACTGTGAGGCTGACTATACCGTCAAGCTCTGAGGTGCAGCCGCCGCACCGCCAGTGAAAGCTAGAACTATGGTCGATATAGTCATGCCGAGAGCTGTGAGGATGCTTAATATCGTGACGCCCTGCTCTCTGAACAGAGTGCGAAGATGCTCACCGAGTTTCGTCTCCTCGTGCAGAACCCTCGAGATTGTTTCGCTGATCCGACTTATTTGGATGGGGAGAGCCTCACGGAACGCCGATGCAGCCTCCAAGCGAGCTTCTCTTTCATCCCGCAACGACCGCAGGCGTTCGGTGATACGCTCGGTAAATTCGCTATCGCCACTGGCTTCCCCAAGTTTTCTTTCTTCTAGCGCGATATGTTCATCCAGCGCCGTGAGTTTGGAGAGGCTATGGACCAATTCGCCCCGGACTGTTTGCAAAGCCTTATCGAGTCCCCGGAGCTCGCGAAGAGGTAACGGTTGGTCATCCATCGTGCTGAGTATTCCATCTATCTCGCTTTCGCTGAGCTCTATTGTGCGAATAGCGTCGGTGGCTACACGAGGGACCTCGCCTCTATAGAGGCGGCCGTCTTCACAATAGTTTCGTCGGTAGACTGTAGGGTCTCTACAACGCGGGCCGGCATAATTGTTTTACCCCGCTTCCAAACCGTGGATCCGAGGTCGTCCTTTACGATTTCGCCACCGTCCCAACTTCCGGCAATGGTGCTCAGCGATAGGGGTTTTCCGGTCCTCATTTTGACGATCGGGATATTTGATGCTTTTAGTCGCAACCTACCGCGCAGATCCAATTCGAACTTGGAGTAGTCGCGGCCGACACCCGGGACCACACCTTTTACTGCCAAACTGCCAAATTTTCGACTTAGACTAATGGTGTTGGTAGCGCCACCTATTTCCCCCAATTCACGAATTGGAACTGGAGTCTCTATGAATGTAGTTTCGTTATCATTTTCGATCTCATCATCATCGAATGCGTCATCATCGAGGTAATTGTCTCGGCTGACTTCGTCCATGCCAATATCGTAACTAGCCATCTTTAACGATGTATTAAAGAAAAAACCATACGGGTTTAATAGAGTATTTAGTGTCACTGAAAGTACGTCTTCGCGTCAATACTGCCGCAAACACAATCCATACCGCAGACTGCGGGAGCCCCTTGGGACGAAAGGCGTGAGACAGAGCGTAGTTATTACGAACAACCCATCGACGATCGACCAGAACCAGCAGATCTTGGCCCGCTTCCCCAACCTCGGAGCTAGTGACGTCATTGTGCCGGGGACTGTTCGCCTCGCTTTCACTATTTCGCTGACGTCGACAGACGCGGACCGAACCGTCGTTCAGAACCTGGGTCGCGCCATCGTCGAGAAGACCATGATAAAGATTTCTGGTAATGAGGTGATGTCGATCGACGACAGCGACGTCTACCATTATTACCAGGACCTGTGGAAGACGGCGCAAAAGCGCGAAAACGCGGTCTATCAGGGTATTGACACCAGCAAAAATAAGAACATAACCAGACTTAGAATCGGGGCTGGTAACAAGGCAGATAACGTCGCGAGCGACAACGCGATCGCGGCCGCTTACGGCAATCGCTTCTACATCCCGCTCGACTTTGAGTTGCTGGAGATGGCATCGACGTATACGATCGACAATGTTTCGCTGGAGTACGACATGGTCACGATGCCCGGACTCGCGCGATTGTACAGAACCCAGTACGCCTTGTGCTTTGCCATACTTTACGACCGAGTTCTTCGCCACCGCCAGATGACGAAAGATAAAAGCGACACATTGTGGAATATTAATGTCAACGTACCCGCCCGCTTGATGAAAGGTGTACTGATGCTGTTTGAGGAGGGTCGATTCGCGCTCGGGGTTAGAAAAACCGACAAATTCTATAACCTCAAAGTCGCGAAGGTAGAGGTGACGATCGCGGGTGTCCCCAAGCCAGGGCCTTCGCGCGCACCAGCAGTGGGATGAAGTCAGAAAGCAGATTTTTTGCCGGCTCTAAACGCTCCCCAGAGGTTGCCGCGGTTGCCAAAGACCTGCAGCTCTCGGACGTCTCCCTCGCGCAGTTCCTGACTACCAAATACGCGTTATGGCTAGACATGCGAGTCAGCGACGACGACCAAATGCACGGTAGTGGACGCCAAGCTCAGAACGCTAGCGAGGGTGTGACGATCCAGATAACCAAAGAGGCGGATGGAGCTGGCCCATTGAACGTGTACTTATATATAATCACAGACGCGCAACTCAACATCGAAGATGACCGATACGTATCAGCAATCTACTGAAATTCTACCGAAGGATGCCCACTCTGCCATAATATGTGGGTAGACAGGATGCGGAAAAACGGTTTTCATATTAGAGTGGTCCTACCGCGATGCATTTCGATCCTGTGTCCCACTGTGCGACACAACGAGACTTATCAGCGGCGCCCGTGGATATGGGTCGACACCGAGGTATACGTCGTTGACCCCGGCGACAGGCTTCACGATTGGCTGCGTGGCTTCTACCAAAGATTCCAGGGAGAGCCCACCATATACGTGATTGGCGACTGCTCGGCCAAGGCGGCGATGACCAAAAAGAAGAACATGCTCTCCGAGCTCGCATTTTCTGGCCGCCATGCGGGGCAAAGCGTATGGATCTCCACTCAGAAGTACAACGCCGTCCTCAAGGATCTGCGCGAGCAAACGAAGTGGGTCGCCCTCTTTCACTGCAAGGACGGAGACTCGTTCGATTACTGTCTTCGAGAGAACGACGTTATCCCAACGCGCGATGAGCGCCTGGAAGTTCGACAGTTGCTTTCGGAAACTAAGCACGCCACGCTTCTGCTAAAGACAGATCAACCCACAAATTATGAAGTTATCAATTAATTACTGAATTCGTGAATTCCTGAATTACTGAATATTTACTGAATAATCTACTAATATCTACTAAATATTTACTAAATATTACTGAATTATTACTGAATTACTGAATTATTTACTAAATAATCTCCTAAATATTACTGAATTATTACTAGTTACTCATAATTAATTTTAAGAAAATTACAAACAGTTTTATGTTAAACTTATAAGACTAGTCAGAATAGTACACCCAACACTGTTGGAATAATGAACTGCGACGAACTACTCGATCAGCTAATGGAAGAAACAGTCGTGTCGACTGCCGACACGGTATCTTTCCTGAAAGATGGCCCGACTGCCGACACGGTATCTTTAATGAATGATGGCCCGACTGCCGATACGGTCCTGAAAGAAAATGAAAACACGACGCTACGCGAGCGGCTAGCTGCGCTGGTTGTTGGGGGGAATCGGAGCAGTATTTCGGTAGGTGTCTCTCAGTTTGTCAGGTGGATAAAATGTCAGATGTCGAGGTTGATAAAATGTATGCGCGAAAACTCTTGGGTCGGCGGCTATTCATTTGTACGCTACCGCTGTTAGTGCAATTCTCCCAATAACTGACACCACGGGGTTAATTGGTGATTTAGAGACTGAACCTTTTGTAGGACACACTCTTAGAACAGCCTGCTGCTCAATTTATCACAAATTTTGGAATGTACTTAGCTCCGCTGACAACCGCGTTGACCACAGCTAAGCACTGTCAATTTGGACATATATGCCCACGAACTATAAGCGCAGACAATGAGGATACAAGACGCACCTGCGAGAGTGACGGAACAGCCCTCAAGACTGTTGAACCCGATTGCACTTCCATCCCCGATTGCACCGCCAACTGCACAGGTGTGGTTGGATAAACCCTCAACACTTTTGAATCCGATTGCACGACACGAAAACCCAAAAAGACAGGCAGCTTGGCGGGCCACCCGAAAAGCTAAACAAGATAAAATACTCGCCGAGCTTCGAGAGGCCAAACAGTCGTTGTTTGTTCCAGCCGCACCCCAAATCCAATCGTGATTGAAAAAGAATTGGTACTGGAGCACCAATCGCAATTGGAGTTGGGGGCAGAAACAGCAAAACCCCCGAATACAGCTGCGGTTCAATCTCCCCCAATGCCGTTGGAAGAGCAATCCCCGATTGAGGCTCCTACATGGATCATCCCGTGGGTTGTTGGTGATGGTCTGGCAGTTGTGGGCACCCTGTGTGTGCGGAACTACCTTTCGAAACAACCAGGCGCGGTTCCGAAACCGATTGCGCCCCATTTAAACATTGATCGCGATCCATTTTATATGCAATAGTCACTATATGTAATGGCTGAACACGATGGTAAAATGATAGTGAACGCGCTTTATCACGCCGTGGTGATATCGGGTCTCAGTATCGGGTTTGCTCGACTATCAAAGATGACATTAGGAGGGCCCGCTCCCAAATTGGACATGACCGCCAGAGACGTAGGGCTTGTGACCTTAGATGTAGCGGCCGCAGTTGGGACTCGAGATTATCTAATTAAGCTGGAATTCTACTTGCTAATATATGGAAATAAATGGCTTCGATCGCATTAATGCTAATTGGTGCAGTCGTGAGCGCTGCGGCATTCGGCGGTTGCAACTATTTATTCTCGTTAATAGGAAAAAAACTCGGACGCGGAAGAGGAGCGCAAGCGTCACGATTTAGCTGCAGAACAACTCAAGACCGCAGACGCAGCATGGTCGATAAAACGAACCGCCCATCTGGACTGGGTCAACGAAGAGCTTCGCCGATAGAATCACGCCGGGCAAACTTCTCTGAACGTTGAAGAAGCCAACCGCGAGTACTCGCGGGCATATCCGCAGAAAATTCTCGCGCCGCTGGATCCCGAGCCCCAACTTTCAGATTTTTATGTACCATCAGAGGCCCAAAAAGACCGCGAGATCGCGTTCATCCTCGTGGGAATGCGTGCGACGGTCTCGTCAGCTACTATATTGGAAAAACAATAAGCAAAAGCAATAAGCAATAATTATTTAAAAAAAAAATTTTAAATAATATATATAGAATGATCTTACTTGACGAGCTTTATTACGCTTTGATCGATGTAGGCTACACGGCCCTTAAACACCGTTTAGCTGGCGCAAAGGGTCTGATCAGTCTGGCCCAAGACTCTCTAGAGACGTGGCGCGAGGATGAAAAAGCGGCTGCCCTTTTCGCAAAGCGGATGTTAGATTCCCCCGAGTTCCCGCTCCTGTTCAAATTCTTCCAATCGCGATTGGATTGGGGGAACTTAAGCGACAGCTGCAGCGAAACTTCCCCCAAAGGTTTAGTATGGACGACGCAGTTACCAAATGATCTGGCGAGGGCATGTTGGAGATTGTTCGACATACTAGAATACCTCGCATGCGATGGACACGCGCAAGCTTGATAGCAAACTATCAGTTCGCCTAACGTGCAAGCTAGCGAACACATACTACAGGCCCCGCGGCTACTGGAAGGGATTCGCGGCCATCAAGAACCTCGCGGCGGCGACGAAGGTTTCCGAAAACGCTGCCAAGGAATGGCACAAGAAACAGGCCATTTGGCAGATCTATTTGCCCGCGCTTCACAATATTCCGCGGCCGAAATTCGACGTGCAGGTGCCGAACGAAGCCCACCAAGCTGACCTCCTGTTTCTCCCTCACGATCGCGTCGGTGTCAAGACGTACAAGTACGCACTGACAATCGTTGACGTAGCGAATCGGTATAAGGGGGCTGAGCCGCTGGCCACTAACGAGTCTAAGGAGGTGGCCGAGGCTCTGTCCCGAATATATTAGAGGAGTCCTCTCAAATGGCCGAATCTTCTCCAGGTCGATCCCGGCCGCGAGTTCATTGGCGCGGTCTCTCATCTATTGGCTAAACACGACGTTTCTGTTAGACGCGGCCGCGTCAACATCCACCACCGGGACCAGGGGATCGTGAACAGGTTCGGACACCAACCTGCTGTTCGGACACCAATATGCTAAAGAACTTGTAGACCCTCATACGCGATCGACCGATTGGGTGACCAGACTTCCCGCCGTGGTCTCCACAGTGAACGGCGAGGTGACGAGATTGATCGGTAAGAAGCCTGTATATGCCATCAATGCAAAATAGGTGATGCACAAACATCCGCCGTCTCGCGCGGGCGACCTGTTGGTTTAGCGGAGAAACGGCTTCCATCGGTACCTCTATCAACCGGGAGAGCTCGAAGGTGGTCGCCGACGTGCGACTGATCCCGTGTGGTCTCTCAATGTATATTATCTGGATCGATATATTACCAAGCCCAATGAGCCTGTGCTCTACTATTTGGATGATGGTCCATCGCGCGGGTTTGTTCATGAAGAACTTCTCGCGGTGCCTTCTGACACCTAGTTACCCCCCGACCGTCCGTCGTCATAGTCAGTCAGGCTCTCGTCAGAGCCTTTAGTATTCTCCCCTTTGTTTTACCTATCTATAGGCTCGGTGTGTACCCCGTCTTCCATCACTCTTCTCTTGTCGTAGTACGCCGACAACCCCAGTTTACTCTGGGTGTATGTTTTCATTACTCCACCGTTCATACGGAACCCTATATTTTTAGCGACGTCTCTATGGCCTTCCAACGCGTTCTTATATCTATCCCAACTCACGCTGTTGGTTCTCTTACTCATTCACTTAGAGGAATGCTTCACTACGCCCGGGGTTTCAGGTCTGGTTGGTTGTGTTGCCAGCGCGCGTCGTTGGTGCCTGGCCGGATGCCACTTGGAGTCTTCACTCTCAGTCTGCTTTTCTACGAAGTAACACTTACTGGATAGCGCTATAGCTCTATCTCCTTGGAACTCCATCTTGAACAGCCCAGGTTCCCTGTTACTCCATTGGTCCCATGCGAGCCAGTTGCGCTTATTTTTCTCGTATGTCACACGTTGTCTAGGCCTTACCAGCGTGTCTAGGATTTCATCGTTAGCTGTACAATCCGGCTTAGCACTCACACCTATGTACATGCTGTCCGTATCCATCTGAATTAGTTCAAAGTCCTTTCTCGATACGTACTTGTCTAGGAAGTCTTAATAGAACTCTAACATTCTCAGCTTGGATAGTTGGTACACGGCTATCCCACAGTGGAACGGTCTCTCAACAGCACACTTAGCCTTCCTACTATACTGAGCAAAACTAGAAACGTCCCTCCATGTTTAAGGAAAGATTCATCAAAAACCAAAAGGGTTACTTTTAAAAATCAAAATGGAAAAACAAGTTCATTCATTTCTGTATCAAAGCCAATAAATTGCATTTGGATATCTTGTTAAATATTCGAGAGATAACCGGCCAAGGGCGGTAGGGGTCAAAATCAAAAATCACAAAAACTCAGAAATGTGTTACTTAATGTTTAGAGATGGAATTTCAATAAGTAATGTGGCAAATTCAGTAAATCTCGTTAGTACCGAGTGTGGCCACCATTTGCATGAATGCATGCAATGATCCTACGCCGCATCGACGTGACGTAACGCAATACCAGTGCGTTGGGCAAATTCCTCCATTCCCGTTGTAACGCCCGTGTAAGATCGCGAACATTGTCAATCTGATGGTTAGCTCGTGCTTTGCGGCCCAGCTCATCCCATATGTGCTCAATGGGATTGAGATCCGGGGAGACCGCGGGCCATGGCATGACGTCGACGTTGTTTTGCTGTAAGTATTGAGTGGTGACCCTGGCTACGTGAGGGCGGGCATTGTCGTGCATCAATGTCACACCAGGACCATGCTGACGGATAAATGGTAAGGCATGTGCATTTAGCACATCTGCAACATAACGTTGTGCATTGATGTTGCCCTGTACAACAACCAAATCTGTCTTCCGGTTTCCCATGATCCCACCCCAGACCATTACGCTCCCTCCCCCAAACCTGTTCTTCTCAACAATGCAACAATCGGTGAATCTTTCATTTTTACGCCTGTATACCCGTAATCTTCCGTCAGCATGACTAACTGTGAACCGAGATTCATCGGTGAACAAAACTCGGTTCCAGTCAGCCCTTCTCCAGTTCAGATGACGTCGCGCCCATAACAGTCTGGCAGCACGGTGACGTTTGGGTCATTATCTGACCAGTGTACGGGCGGCGTGCCCGGAGTTGGTTGGGCGTTACGACGTAACCGGTTGCGAATGGTCTGCCCCGAGACACCGTATCGCCTAGCAGTGACTGTGGCTGCCAATCGACGTTGACGTAAGTGCGTCAACGTTTTTTAATGTAACGATCGGCTCTAGCCGTCGTTACAAGAGGCCTACCAGGTCGCTGCCGGTCGTGAACAGCCCCATTCTGCTGGTACCGGGCTGCAAGACGATAAAATCGTCTTCCGACAGCAACCAAACCGAGGCGCGACCGCCCTGGCGGCCATCCCACCCGCAAGCATCCCAATTGCCTGATTTCGCTCGTTTTCGGAAAGCCGTGGCATATCGAAAACAGTGAAAAATTAAAAAAGTTTTTTAATTTTCCGAATAGCCCCTATCGCATGAATGGTACGACATGAACTGAATCACCTTATCGATGACAAGTATAGCGTGCACGTGCAAAAAGTGGAAATCAACGTTCCGGTCACTGGCCGCTCTGTAAACCGTGTGTATCGGCTAAACTCTACACGATCGTATTCTGAACATCGCCACGGTTTAAAATACATGTACTTTGAACATGTGGTACATACATAGACAGAGCTGCACCGGCTATAAAACAGGGACGTTTCTAGTTTTGTTGAGTATAGATATCTCATACGCGTCTCCGATCTCCTCCAGATCTTCGAAGAACGCTGAGCGTAGTGCTTTATCCACACAGCTCTCAATTTTAGTGTACGTAGTGTTAAGGTGTCTCTCTGATGCCTCAATCATCTTACCACAAGACGAATTACCAACCAACTTAATTATTTCAGCTACCGGCTTCTTCGATTCATCTTCGTCTCCGGTCCTCCTAGCCGCAGTCACCTCTTCGACAAACCACGCGAAGGGTTTTCCAGCTTCGTAGCCTAGGATCCTGTGGAGGCCGGTTATCACTAGCCCGTGTTCTAGATACCACTTCAACAGCGGGGCGTACAGCAGCATCTTTTTTGGCGACAGCGTGCCCACTAATTTGTTTCCGTCTCCTCGATTCCTGTCTGTGTTTTTCAGATACTGGAGCATGTGCTCTGGAACCTCTTCAACTATCCTGTTTATGAACAGTGGAGACATCTCTTCAAACTTTTCTCTCAGGCTCTCGGGGACTTCTATGTCCACCTTGGCGAACCCGAACCAGTAATCGCTTCCCCTGTGTACCCATTGGCAGAACTTGTCTATGATCTTTTGGTTGTGGGGTTTGAATTTGGAATACCAGTGCTCTATGTCAGGGAGCCCTTGATAGTCTAGCTTGTCTACAGAATCGAACCACTCATACGGGAAGAAGGACTTTTGAGATGAGCAGTCGTATGCCTTAATCCACTTATCGTAACTGACTCCCGGACCAAGGTACAGGAGAACGTCCAGGAATCTGAATTCCGGAGTGAATAGGAGTATGGTGTCGTTAGACCGTTTTCCCACCATAACTTTCGTGGTCGTGTCTGCCAGTTTGCCCACCAGATGTTTCTTGATGAGGTTCCTGTCATACCTACTGCAGTTGAAACCCAACGCTGGGACCTGATCTATCCACCTGTTTATCTCATCCATTTGGCGCGGCCTGAGGTGCTCCGTGTACTCGAACCTGTACCGGCGACCCACTTCTTCGCGAATGTCCATACCCCTCTCCTGAAGATCTGCTATGAACTTACTTACCAGTTTGGCAGAATCCGTGTCACAGATGTGAGATCGGGTTCCGGACAGGCTGTCCCCTATGCTAACGCTTACGGGCACGTGCTCTGTCTTGTGCGATAGGTCTGGCGTTTGGTCGGTCCTCCCTTCCTTACTCAGATACGCTTCAGAATCATATAATATCTGGTACGGGTACAGTGTGGTGGGATATCCTGTCTTAATCTTAGCGCCTGTCTTTTTATACTTACACTCCCACAGTATCACTAGGTTAAATCCTGCGTTACGGATCTCTTTATCCCGCTTGTTGCTGGTGCGAAACTCGTGGGATCTCGCCGGGTGATGTTTCGGACAGCCGTACCAGAAACACCCGTGATACTGGTACAGTGTTTTATTTTCCTTGCAGTATCCATCTACTGGAGATCCACAGATCCACCTCTCCCCACCGTGCCCACACTGCTCGTGGTGGATGTGCACGTTCTCCTCGCTCTCAACAGACGCCATCCAATCAAGTGCCCCTATGCTTCCATGGCTATTTGTGTAGAAGGCCTTCTCGAACGCAGAGCGAGGGCGCTCGATAACTTTTCCTTCACATACGGCGTATGTCTCGCCCTTCATGCACTTGGGTCCGTGCCGAGTAACGTTACTAGCCTTCGTGAACCTCTGTTTGCGTACGTTTTCGACAGACCTTTTAGGTTGGTTATCAGGAACGTGTGTTTTTTTTAGATGCCTATCGTCATGTGCTTCGTACCTACCTCCTCATAGTGTGCTGGGGCCTTCCTCAACCACCAGATTCCTTTCTCGGTTGGCTGATATACTTCTATACCCACATTAAACCTCTCCTCAACCTTTTTCAGCTCGTCTAGCGGAATAGGCACAGGCTCTCTCTTACCGAAATACTTAGCACTCATCTCTCTGGCTTGGGCGGTACACTTGTCTGCTCGCGCCCCGCCGTGAATGGCCAGGCACCTGAATAGACACAGCTCATCGTTGTATTTGTCTAACGAGTACATACCTTTCTTATTCCTCAACCAGTCTGGGAGAGGTCCACCAGCCGCGTGTTTGGAAGTCAGCCCGAGATCTGTTCCTCGTGTTCCTTGCACTAGTTTTATAAAAACCTGCTCTCACCTCACGAACGTCCATTTTGTGTTGGGCCTCTCGACTTTATCTATATCAATCCGCTTTCTCTCGTTATCTTTCGCCCATTTCTCTACTTCACCTAAGGAGTCATCCACCTACTCCGCCCAAGATTCTTATTAAATATTATCGTCTTTGCGTGACCTCGGTAATCTTTTTCCTCAATGCGGTGTAGTTTGTAGGAGTATGAATATCTTAGGTGGAAGTTTGTTGTCAGATGAGAATTTAATTTCCCTACTATCCTATTAGGTATTTCAGTTTCTACGTGCTTCCTAAATGAGAACGTGAACGTGTGTCTACCCTGCTCGACTTTCTCCGTCTCTTCGTCTCTAACCCCTAGAACAGCCTCGCCCTCGTCATCTATCGCGTGTAGGAGGGCGGTTTTAAGCTTACGCTTTGGTTTAACTACGGCGGGGGAAGTCGGCAGGGCGACCATTCTCAGTCCAATTATACTCTCTACTTGTAGTCGTTTTCCTATTTGAGTGGTTAACTCCTGAGACCATAAGACGGCATTTGTGAAGGAACCTCTGGAGTATGCCCTACCTACTCGACGTGTAAACGCCTCATTCTTTGTTACGTTTATCAGCTTATTTAACCCAGGAACACGCATACGGTTGCTTTAGACAATGCCAAGAGATTTAGCCTTGGCTCTCAACGTTTCAATCTGAACCTGATTAATTGGGGTAGGCATTTTTTTATATCAGTATATTTTGGTATATATGCTTTGGTATGATATAACTTTATATAATTCAATTTGGTGTCACAATTACATAAGGTTGTAATAGTTGTCATATTTATCGGAAAATAATCGATAATACAACCTTATGTAATTGTGACACCCAATTGAACAGATAAATCTCATAGGTATAAATGGAGTGTGTTACATGTTGTAAAACGTTTGCACGACCAGCCAACCTGCGAAGGCATCTAGCAAAGAAATATCCTTGTGTCGCCCCACAAGTCCAATGCCCCAGATGCCCTTGTACATTTGTTAGTGCCCAAACTCTTTGTAGACATAAGCAACTGCGCTGCTAGGTGGCTAAAGGTGAACGTGTTAGACTAGAGTTGGTATAATTAGTTGCTGATCTACGGAATAAATTAGCTATATTGGAGGAAGAAAATGCGGTGTTGGAATATAAACTATCACGCGTGGACGCGCCGTCTCTTACTTGAAATACAATTTTTTGGAGGAGTTTTCCTCGTATTTTTGCCCGAGTTTTACAATAGATTATAGAGCGGGTATCATTTTGACTCTTCCAACTTTTTTGATCCAACGTTTTGGTCCAACTTTTTCTTGTTGGTGTTGACATATTAGAATTTTTAAAATATTTAAAAAAAAAATCCCAAACTCCAATCTAATTGGGACTACAAGACCACTTTTTTCTCATTCAATACAACTACCAACAAATGTTGGTGGTGGGAGCTACAATAGAGCTCAATAACAACACAATGCTTGCGGGTATCATTTTGCCTCCCTCTATACTACTAGTACTGAAAATACGACAACAAAAAATTCTAACAAGTTTGGGCTTCTATACATTGAAAATGTTGACGTCATTTGTATGTTTTAATATGCTCGATCCGGGGCCAACTATTTCATTCACAAAACAGAAGTAAACATAGCGATGTACCGACAATGCATTTTCAGGCGCGACACGCTTCAGTGGCGGAATTCTTGTAACTATTGCTCTTCAATCAGTTTTCAATATATCTATAATGATCATAGATATCTGGAATCTGTATTTATACTTGAATTGATGATGTCTTGTATATGTGTTTACCGTATCTGTCTGAATTCAGGGCCGTAGCGGCCACCACGGCAGCACGGCGCTGCCGTGGCATTATTTTGGCCTGTTTTTTATCTCTTTTTTTCGTCAGCTTCATGCGTTGAACATCCAATAACAACGCAATAACAACGTCTTTTTTTCCTGTATAACAGAAGTTATGTATTTAAATGTGAGCATAATCCATGCTCCGACGGTGACTTTAGAATGTAGGAAATGCGATTTTCAGGGTCTATGTGGAATTTTTCCCGCTAAAAAGGCTGCCGTGGCATTATTTTACACACCGATACGGGCCTGCTGATATTGCTATGCATAATCTGTAATTTTGTTGAATGTCTTGGTACATACTGTAGCAGTGCATACTGTACTTGTGCCATATCAATAGTTTACCCCTTAACCATTAAAACGCTGAAAAAGAAAATTGCCGTCTGCTCATTTTATAGATTTTAATCCCTTTACAAACCTGTTTTAGCATCGCAGTAGAATCGTTTCAGTATGTTTTTGAGGAGAAAATATAAAAATATTTAAAACAGCAGACGACAATTGTCGTTTCCAGCGCTTTAAAGGTACATGCCCACTCAGTAAGCCCAAAATGTAATTTATAGGAAACAAATAAGTGTATAACTATGTCACTATTCCACCAGTTCTAGACATGCCCGCTATACAGATATAATAATTTAGTAACATTTATTTTACTGATAGTGACGCGCGGTGGTATCAAGCTATTTTCATTTGCAAATGAGGTATCATATTTTTTAATTATTTATACTAAAGAAATGTGTCACCTGAAAAAATAATATTTTCGACAGATGTTAAAGTATGATAATTGCACATCATAAAATAAATATAGAGATTAAAGGTACATGCCCATGCAGCAGGTTACACTGTACTACTACTTTTTTTTTTTTTAATTAATATTTTTTATTATTTTTAAATACAAACATGTACATACAATACAACACATGTATTATTAACTAACACACTGTGACTAAAGTCGCTATGAAATGATTGCACATGCACTCATTGTACTTGAAAATAAGTTTTTAGAGAAAGAGAAGACAAAAAGAATATAGAAAAGCATAGATGGTAAAGTACAATCAGGAAGAAGGAAGAGTATCGAAAAGTATAAAATATGTCCCCTTTTGTTCACATCCGCTTGAATTGAGTTGTTTTTTTTATATATATATTCGTTTACTTTTGTGTGGTTAGTGTGATTGAACCTTCCCTACTATGCCCAAAAAAAACATACTATGTTTGTAAAAAACATCCATTTAATGTTGTGTTGCTCAAGTTTGTCTTTTTTAGTAGCTATTAACTCTCTAAATTTATCCTATATTTTAAGTAGTTTATAAACGGTTCGAAAGCAATTTCCCGGTTTTCATATTTACATTTAACAATAAAGTATTTGGCTAATATGAGTATAAAATTAAATTGTTGTGCCTTGTGTGTACTTTCATCTATTCCTAAAGAAATACTTTGGAAATTTACAGCGTAAGTAAAACCTTTTTTCATTCAAATAGGTACGTAACTGTGACCACATATGTTGTACATGAGTACATTCCCAAAACAAATGTTTTATAGTTTCTACATACATAGAGCAAAAATCGCATAAACTACTATTAATTAGGTTACATCGAAAGAGTAATTTATTTGTTCCATTCATTCGCATAAGGTATTTATATTGAAAATTCCGCAATGTGGAATCTATAGTACAATTAAAGGTTGACATGTAAATATGTTTCCAGTTTAAGTTGGCTTCCGGAAATTCAGCTATCCATTTTTTTTCAGACTTTTTTTCTTCAGTGATTTTTTTTTCTGTTTGTATTGTATAAAGTAATTTATTAACGTATTTGCTTTTTTGTACCCTTGATTTCAGTGTTTCAGACAGTTGTATTATGTTTATTTGTTCTGTTTTTATTGTTTCTTTCCATATTGGATTTATACTATTTAATATACATTGATATTTCATAAATCATCATTTCTTATGCTGAATAACTCTACAATATCACCGAATGTCAGAAAAGTTTTTGTTCTATAATCGTATAATTGTTCGAGGTACTTGATACCCTTATCAAACCAGTGTCTATGAAACAAAGTTTTATTTTGATGTTTTATATTAGAGTTGTTCCAAATTATTTCTTTTGATACTGTATCTGTTTGAGAAGAATAGTTTATACTTGCCCAAGATTTCAAAACATTGTTCAGGAATTTATTTTTCACTATGTTTTGTATGTCTTCCGGTTTCAAGTTACATTCGAAAATAAAAGTCCCGCCATATTTTTCAAGTATTTTTTCGTAAATTGCTTTCCATTTCCCTATGTTAGTAGTATCGCATATTCTTTTTTACCCATGAAGCTCTTATTGAAGTAATAAAACTATCGATGTCTAACATTTTTAGTCCCCCTTTTTCGTAAGCTTGAATAATTGTATTTCTTTTTACTTTATCAGGCTTGTTATCCCATAAAAATTGAAATAACTTGGTTCTTACACGTTTTATCATATGTTCTGGTGGATCATGTAAAACTGTCAATGGGTATATTAATTTTGGGGCAGCAAATGTTTTTATTACCGTGATTTTTCCGAGTAAGCTGAGCTTTCTGTGTTTCCATTTGTCTAGGCACTGTTCAAATTCTAAGATTTTTGTAAAAAAATTATGGTCATGGGTATTAATATTATCATTTAGGAATGTGATGCCTAATGTTTTCGCGCTGTGTGAGGTCCAAGTAAATTGTTTGTTGGGGCAAAATGTGGTTTCTGTATGTTTAAGAGCACCTATTCTCATTACTGTTGATTTTTTAATGTTAAGTTTTAGGCCAGAAATCATACTGAATTCGTCTATTATGTATATTAACTTTTCGAAGGATTTTTGAGAGCCGTCTGTCATAAAGGTTGCATCGTCAGCAAACATTGTGTTCTTTAGTTCTACATCATACATTTTGACTCCGGTTATATCTGCTTCATTTATGATAGATTGTGATAATATTTCAATGGCCATAATAAAAAGATACGGTGATAACGGACAGCCCTGACGCACACCTCTTTGTATTGAAAAGAATTCTGATAAGTATCCGTTATTTGTTACACAACTTTTTGCATCAGAGTAAAATATTTGTTTGATCCAATTAAGTATATCATTACCAAAATTAAAATAGTCCAATGTTTTCAAAAGGTATGTATGTTCAACAGTATCAAATGCTTTTTCGAAGTCTGCGAAAAAAAAGAGACCTGGGGCATCATTTTCGTTAAGATGATCAATTGCTTCGTAAAGAGTTCTAATGTTTTCGCCAATATATCTTCCCTTAAGAAATCCAGTTTGTGAATAATCTATTATTGATGGTAGAACTTTTTTAATTCTATTTGCAATCGTCTTAGATGCTATTTTATAATCTACATTAAGCAATGATATGGGTCTCCAATTTGTTAATTTTGATAAGTCGCCCTTTTTCGGTAGTAATGTTATTATTCCTTGTTTTTGCATTTCGCTTAGCGACCCGTTTGTTAATGAATAGTTGAAAGATTCTATATAATACTTTTTTATATCATTCCAGAATATTTTAAAAAATTCTACTGTTAGTCCATCGGAGCCTGGGCTTTTATTATTATTCATTTCTTTTAGAGCAGTGCTACATTCATATTCGGAAAGATTACCTTCGCATAGCTGTTTGTTTTCTTCAGATAATTTATTCTGATCGTTGTTTGTAAAAAAATTGTGATTACTATTCTGAACATCTTTTTTGCTATATAGCTTTTTATAGTATTCGTTTGCTCGTGTAATATATCTTCATTTTTCGTGACATTTTTTCCATTTACATTTAATCGGACTATAGTTTTGTTCTGCTCGTTTCCTTTCTAAATTTGCAAAATATTTTGTTATTTTTTTCATTACCCTCTATATATTCTGCTTTTGATCGTATGATACTTCCTCTTACTTTCTTTTCATGGATGTCCTCTAGACTTTGTTTTTTAGATTGTAATTCTAATAAAGTGGTGTCCGATATATTGTTTGCGTATTCTGTTTCCAGTTATCTATTTCTTCTACGAGTTTTCTTTCTAACTTTAAATTTATTTTATTTTCTTTCGATGCAAATTTTATTGTTTCATTTCTTATCGTTCCTTTTATAATTTCCCACAATGTGTTAGGATTTGCGTCGTTGTTAATATCAGCAATAGCTGTTATATTATCTAATTAGTTGTTGGTAATCCGGTTTTAATAGCAGACTATTATTTATTTTAAAGTAGCCAGGTCCTCCCCGTTCATTACAATGCGTTAGTAATTTTATATATATAATCGAATGGTCTGATTTAATTCCTGTAGTGATTTTGCTTTTTGTTAATTCTATTTATTATATTCTCCGATATTAGAATAAAGTCCAATCGACAGAATATTGGTGGTTTAGTATTAGAGTGCCATGTGAATTTTTTAGTATTAGGGTTAAGGATTCTCCAGATATCATGTAGATTAAATTTGTTCATAATCGACACTATTTTTTCTCTTGTTTTTTTGTTAGCATCATGTCTACCATTTTTCTTATCAAGGTCGGGATCTAAAATAATATTGAAGTCCCCTCCTATTATTAGCGTATCCTGTTCTACAGATTCTAAATATGTCTCGAAATTTTGATAAAATTGAAAACTATTTTCATTTGGCCCATATAGTTAATTAATGTGTATTCTTTGTCGGATATGCTGATTTTAAGAGTTTGAATTCTACCAGTTACAATGTTTTCATAATATACAGTTTCATGGTCCAAACCTGGTTTTATTAGAATACATACCTTCCTTATTACTGAATTCCCCACTAAAAAAAGCGTCTCCACCCCATTCACTTTCCCACTGTGTTTTGTCATGTATAGTGAAGTGTGCCTCTTGGATGAAGCATATGTCATAATCATTTTCTTTTATCCATTCGAAAAGTTGTAGTCGCTTGACTTTTGACCCCATACCCTTTACATTGAAGCTTCCTATTTTTAAAGTCCATATTATTCTATCAATATTAACGTGTATTTAATCAATCACACTACTCACTGACATATAGTTCATCAACGATTCAACAGCCGTGAACAGAAGGAGACAGATAAGAGGGGAATGTGAAGAGTTGCATCAGTGGAAAATTTTGAACAAGAGTCACCGAATCATCAACTATGAATTATACGTGGCCCTGCCGTTGTCAAAGGAAACCCTATTTTATTTGCCGTCATAAAGATTACATTTGCATTCACATTATTATGTAGATACATGAATAATTATATTTTGCTATTAATTTTAGGTTGTGTTCGATTAGCGCAGAGCCCGACCAACCAGCGCGAGTACGCCGGCTAATCTGGAGCTACTCTCGTCGTTCATAACATGCGAGTTTCCTTCCAAAACAAAAAACAAAACCGACATACTATGTTAAACAATTATGTAGAAACAATGCTAGTTTACATGTTATAACACATATGGCACAACTCTTGATAATTTTCACGACCTGTACAATAGCCATAATAGTGTATACATTGTACATAGTAATATTGTAAACGTTGATGAATTGCATATGTTGTTTTTTTTTTAATATTTCAATTATTTTCCGTTAGAGATTATACCTTTTTTCTGAATAGTCGGGACTGTACTACTACTTATCATTTTCTGTCATGCCTTATATGAGCCATTTGTCTACCCACTAACGAGTTATTTTTAATTACGGCGCGTGTTAATTGGTGTTAAATCGCATTTTATATGCCGCGACCAGAAAGGGTATTTTCCGACCTCGTGCTATTTTTACCAATACACGTCACGTGACACGGTCAATCAAATCACATCTTTGACATGCGCAGTGAAGTATCGGAAGTTGAGAAGAAAAATCTCTGTTCGAGTCCAAATCTAAATCTCCACGTAACTCTTTCCATTTGGTGATTTGGTCGCCAATATTACCCACTCTCTCTCTTTGTACTGCCTGTCCCTCAGACATTTCGCCTTTTTTTTGGCCGACGCCGTTTCATACAATTTCCGTCCTGGACGTTTCGACATATTGATATTCTTGTTTACACATTGGGAAGCCTACTGGCGCGCGTAGTATACTGCGCATGCGCACCGCAAGCCGTGATGTGAAAGTCGTCGTCCCCGCACATTATCAAAATAGACTTTTACCACCGCGCGTCGCTAACAGTAAATTGATAATTAATAAATGATTATATCTGTATAGCGGGCACTCGTAATTTTTAGAACTGGTGGAATAGTGACATAATTATACGTCTGATATAAAATGTATGATAATGCCAATCAGTACGTGGGATAATGGCGCATGAATGTTTATTTTGCCAGGAAATGTCTCAGATGATGTATCTGATGTAAAAAACATTTTGTACCTACTGAGTGGGCATGTACCTTTAAGGGTTAATGAAACTGCAACACCAACAATCAATCAATCAATCTAGTTTAATCTTGTAGTACCCTATGTTCAGTACTTTCAGTACTTTGAGTATTACTACCTGTATTCAGTGCAAGTCGTGCCTCACTTGGTTCGTCCCTGTCCCCTGATCTACATGTATTCGCATTGCCTAGTCTCTATAGCGGAAGTAGCGTGTTTTTGTTGTTTTTGTTGTTTTACTTCGCCTTTGATCTTGCTACAGCACATTAGAGACAACATACAAGATATCAGTAGATTTATTAACCCCTAGATAAGATACAACAATACCATTAATAAATATGGTTTCCGACAACAGCATGAAATAGTAGGTACTGATAACAGTACACAACACCAGTAGCCTATTTCACCAACCTTGCAAAGTATACTTTTTTAGAAAAGTATGCTTTGAGGGAGAAATTTAAATTATTTGGATAAATATGATATGACATTATAATATCAGTCAGTAAATATTCGGTCAAACAAAGCTCGTTACCTGATAAAAATGTGTTCTTCTCTGAAACTGGTAATACGAATTGTCTACCACGAACTGGAACCTATACAACGGCATATTTATCATATCATATTGCTAGTTTTAACACTATTTTCACTGTGGAGATTTTCAACTAAATACGGAAATAGTCAGTGAAGTCTACATATTGAAACGTTTTGGATATATACAAGGGTTCTGCTCTTTGGAGGGTGAAGCTATGTATGTGATGAACAGAATCTCATACTCGGTTCAATTTGATATGAGATTTATGAAACTTGTTTCATATATCTCACATCAAATGGAAACTCGTTTCAGATTCTCTGTTTATTTTAGCGTTACCAGCAGCCGATTTCATCAAAATTGCAAAGTATACGTACCTAGCAAAGTATTCTTTGAGGGAGTAATCATTTATTTTTCAACTTGTTTCATATATCTCACATCAAATGGAAACTCGTTTCAGATTCTCTGTTTATTTTAGCGTTACCAGCAGCCGATTTCATCAAAATTGCAAAGTATACGTATCTAGCAAAGTATACATTGAGGGAGTAATCATTTATTTTTCAAAAAATGCATTATTTCATATACTAACCACTGTATATATTTGATGAATACAAGTATGCAGAATTACAAGAAGGGGGATAATTCTGTAAGAATTTGAGGTGCAGTGCAAATGTTTGTGTTACGCACTTGGTGTATGCGCAGTATGAATTGGATCGGTAGACAAATGTAGCACTAGTTCCCCGTACGAGCCAAAAATGGGAATTTCGGAGTCGAAAAAAGGGGATAGAAAATTGTTGCGTATAGTATGGGGGCGAAGTTACGACGTTAACGACATGCGTCGCCCGAAATTTGTTTTATCCAGTTGAGTAACAAGTGTACTCAACGTCCGTGTGCGTAAGTAAATATGATAACCAACAGTCGCTACACTGCCATTCATTCGTACCGACGGTAGGGAGTTTAGCAGAGTTACTGTCCGCAACTACACTGTTCTAACCCCCTTTTCTCAATCGCTACACTATCCTTAGTTGTGGGCAGTAGCTCTGCAAAACTCCCGTACCGTGTTTAATAGCTGGTTTTGCAGAGTTACTGTCCGCATCCACACTCTTCTAACCCCCTTTTCCCAATCGCTACACTACCCTTAGTTGCGGGTAGTAACTCTGCAAAACTCCCGTACCGTTCTTAATAGCTGGTTTTGCAAAGTTACTGTCCGCAAATACACTGTCCTAACCCCATTTTCCTAAACGAGTGGCCCATTTCACTCACCGCCACCGTTTCCGTCGTGAAGGGACACGACACAATGTTGAAGGTCGACGATGTCGTGTTATAGCGCATGCCCAGTATAGCGGTTATGGGGTCCCCGTTCAGTTTCGTCACAAACCGCATAGACATCGTCCCCTCCTTGCTGTTAACCATGCAGTGAGGCGGACCAACTGGACACCGGGAACAAACGGGAACATTAATGAACTGCAGTAGTTATTACAGTGTGCTTTTATTATTTTATTACAAACTACATGCCGAAATTACTATCACAAAATACCAACCCAGTCCAAAGTTGCAAATGTTAAATATCTGCATAATAAGTTATGCAAATAAGAACACTAATTCTATTTCTTAAAACATCATTATAACATATAGGATGTGCGTTGTGCGTAGAATATGTTATGGAAATTAATATAAATAAAGTTATTATATACAATTTCTCAATGACGTCATTTGAGTCCATGAATATTTCAGCTCATTGAAATGTTAAACCTCTTGTTAACCACTTGATATTTCCACATGCAGTTTCAACAGTACTATAGTCTGTTTCACGAAAGCTTCCCAAATTTTGCGGCCATATAAACAATTCAAAAACCATATTTGTTTCGATAATATTAAATTAAAGGAAAATTTAAGAATGAGCCTTCTTTTTATTTCGTGAAATTTAGTCAAATATTGATTTTATTGCGAAAACAAAATTTCCCCATGTTAAATCCCCATAGACATCTTCACGGAGTGAAGATGTCTATGGGGATTTAACATGGGGAAATTTTTTAGAATTTCTGAAATACTGGACAGATTTTTAAAATTTAACTTTTGTTTTCTAAGTTAGATCATTTCCAAGTTATCTAGCTATGTTTCGTAGTCAATTTAAAAAAAAAATTGTTTTTTGACTCCTCCCACAAGTCCTACCTCTTTTCCCCCCATGTTAAATTCCCATAGAGAAATCAATTTTTCGCAATAAAACCAATATTTGACCAAATTTCACGAAATAAAAAGGCTCATTCTTAAATTTTGCTTTAATTTAATATTATCGAAAAAAATATTGTTTTTGCGTTGTTTATATAGCTTTAATCTTATAATTCTATCGTTTTGACGAAGAATCGGTTACCGTAAATGTAAATAAAAACTAGAGCACGTGAATGTAAGAAATAAACGGTACTCGATTCTTTGTGAAAATTACAAGTTATTGTAAATAACTTTCAGGGCACCCATATAATACATATGCCATCGTATTTGATGAGCTACATATCATCAAAATCCGTCTGTTTGTTAGGAATATTTTAAAGAAAATCTACCTAAAAATTACGTCACAGATTACTTCACCTCGAAAAATCGGGTTCGAAGACCACGTGATCATACACCGTGTAGTAGTAGCAATAAACACACAATTCAGTCTGCGGTTCTCCTTTAAAGAAAGGCACGGTGTCTCAGATGATGTCTCGCATATTATATAGTTATCAGGTAATTAGCTTGGTATTGGCCGAATACGTGCTGACTGGTAATGTCATAATTTCTTATTTTGTAGCCAAAAACGATACCTGATACAGTCAGAATTCGTTACAACGGCATAGTTCGTCAGAGATGAATCTGCCGTTATAAAGAATATGCCGGTATAACGAATCGGCGATTTTCTCCTCGCTATCAGACTGTCGGGATAATTCCGGTAATTGGAACATGTCGGTAATTGGTAACCACGCATTGTATCGACGCTATTTGCTGTCATTTTACATTAGCATTATCGGCGAGATATATACTTATTTGTCACCACATTGATAAAGCAATGCATATATACGAATTTTATACAAGGAAATAAGGAAACCAACAACATTCAAAGCTAATCCGGTATTTGACAAAGTCTAGGTTACAGGCGAACCTGTTGTTAATTGTAGAGCGCGTGGTGAATACCGGATTATCTGTGAAATTGTTTCTTTATTGTTAGCAATTCGCAAACATGTGCATATAGAAAAGAAACACATATTTTAATAAACAGCTTGTTTTAATTTACATGCTAAAATTTATAAAAATACAAAGCAAAAACATGTAGAGTGGTTTCCCTTTAAATATTTACATGACGATACGTCCCTGTCTGAACTCGCCCCAGAGGCAATGTTACACGATAATTATTTAAATTTTTCACGATTAAGATATTTTTTTATTTACAATCTATCGGCCCTTGCTGGATTTAATCACTTCTAAATTTAGTTGCTAACTATCCATTTCTTAATTGATGTTTGCAAAATAGTACATCACAGCAGGTGACAAGGTACCGACACGTTAATTGCCGCGATTTATGACAGCAGGTCGGGGTTAATCAGCTGTGAAATTGTTTAGATATGGTCTGTGACTGGTTCCCGAATATCGGTTTCCGGCACGTAATGCCGGATAACAGCTGGTACCAGCGACGCCGGATACCAGCGACGCCGGGTACCGGCGCCGTTATAACGCACATTAAATAAGACTTAAACTGTGTATTCGTTTGCGGGTATTCCCTGCCGGTGCCGGAAGCCGAATTTGACGGTATATCGAGCAGATTAAAGAGCATGCCGATTGGTTTGGCGGCTTATTGTGACGGGAGGCGAATATGCCGCTGTAACGTGTGCGCTGTAACAAATTCTGACTGTACATAGAATATCATGCTAGTGTCTTTCGATATCAAGTTTATCAGGCTTGGCTCGGCAACGGCAGGAATTCCTGCGCATTTTCTAGCCTTCCCTGATAAACATGATATCAAAAGACACTATAGATTGCGCTTCATGTAATGTAAATTACCTACATCAAGCAAATTGATGTATTTACATTTAATGAGCATAGGCTGCTTATGCAGCCTATGCTCAATAAATGTAAATCCATGGCAACCTTCGAATCTGCTATCCACATGGAGATACAGTGGTTATGTATTTTCACTGTTTACGTTCCAATACTATACATTGGCCCGATTGGCCCGTAGCAAGTCTGTCCAAAATATATATCCCAATAAACTTCCACGCCGAACTACTTTCCGTAACCGTGAGGCGCAGTTAAAATAATTCTTAAGAAAACGGAAAATAAACACATTTTCTTGATGATATTTTATTTCAAATGCTGGAATTATAAGGAATGAAATGCCTTGTTGTTGAATTTATCGGGGATATAAACTTGGAAAAGTCGCGGGAATAATGCCTTCCGGCCTTTATCCAGTATTCCCGCGACTTTTCCAAGGTTATACCCCGATAAATCCAACAAAAAGGCCATTCATTCCTATACTATTTTGTGGTGAAACAGCTTATCACCCAATACTATATTTAGAAAGAAGATGGCCGCGGCCCGCATGTCGCGCCCGCCGTGGCTTTGATAGTATACAGAAAAACTTTAACCAAAAACTTTGACCAAAAACTTAATCAAAAACTTTATCCAAAAACCTTAGCCCGGACGCACGTACGGGGACGTACGTACGCTGATATGCCAACTATATCGCTCTGTCCGCAAGCGGGCGCGACAATAAATGTGTAACCATCGATTGCAGAATGACGTTTCGACACAACTCAGGAACTAGTGTATGATTTCTGATCAGGATAAAGTATAACCCGACTTTTCTGGCTGTCAAGCAAGACGATTTACGTCAGAAAATTCGGACGAAAGCCAGAAACTCCCGGTTAGATAAAGTATATACAATTCGGGACATTGCATACCAGCACTCTGATGACACCGCCTTTTTTAGCTAACAATATGCGTAGCGGTAATCGGCTATTACCGCTACAATGCTCTATTCATTATTCACGTTAGCAAAATATACTTCCCCATAAACATCGACAAAAGTGAAAAAAATAATCTACACATATATGTATATGTATATAAATACACAATTTCGCAAAATCAGTCCCAAAATATGTTTATTTGTTTATATATTTGACTTTATTCGCAAAATTATTGTCTGGACGTTGCAGCCGTTTCCATCCGCCGCCATCTTTAGTCACGTGATCTCTCTTGGTATCACATGATTACTCTAGTTTCCATATATGGTAGCGGCGGCCATATTTGGAATGCTGACATACCGCGCGAAACAATGGCCGCCACAACATGTGTTCATTGTGACAAGCAATTTACAACCAAAGGCAAAGGTTTTAGAAGAAAAAGCTTAAATTCAAAATTAAGTGTGATTGACAAAACAATAAAGGAAGTTATTGAAGCCGAATTTGACGTATTATTGACAACCGAACAGAAGCAAACGCGCTTACTATTTACTATTTCCGGTGGGTTCGTAGTAAAAGTTGTAGGATGACGTCATGGGTATGTCGCTATAGCCCCGCCCACTAAACACGTGATTAGGTCCAGATTTGAATGTTTCACATGCGGGGATATCCGAATGAATCGGGAAATGGAAACAATATGGAGAACACGCAGAAAATATGATGGTGGTTTTTATACCCGCGTTTAAAAGCACAACATCGCCATACCATGCTGTTTCGATATGCGCAGGTCAGAAAATAATTATTTATTGTACTTGTAGAGATAATTTCAGGACCGTTGGACCGTTTGTATACTAGTTCGATCATAATCGCGTTCCAAATGCCGCATCTCGAATCGCGTCACAAACCAAGAAAGTTTGCTAACGTATTTATAGAGCACCGCTTTCATACTGTAGCGAGAGCAGAAGTATGACTATTCATTCTACGCCTTTTTATGTAAAACACGTACATAACTGAATTTGTTCTTGAAATATCTCAGCAACGGCTACAGCCATGGGGACGGTGTTATCGGGAAGAGACACTATATGAGACACACCATGTGATTTTGTACCCAAGAACACGTGCGATATTGAATTATTTCTTTTTTAAATATACGATATGTTTTTGTAAATGACGTCAAAAGTTGACGAGGGTTCATTTCAAATTTCGTCATCTTTCGATGTCATTTACAGAAAATATCACAGTTTCTGGAAGTATATTTCATGAAATATCGCACATGAGTTTAGGTACAAAATCACATGGCTTGTCTCATATATGGCTGCGACTGGAGAAATGGGGCTTACATATATGTGTATTGTGACCAGTGTAGCTCATAATTAAATCGTTTGGATTTACATTTATTGAGCATAGGCTGCACAGGCAGCCTATGTTCAATAAATGTAAATCCATCAAACACTCCTGTTGCCTGATAACGATATATTGCTTGTTCTAAAGTAGCAATACGGGTGGATGGAATGATGGAATGGCGACCAGTGCAGATCCTGGTCAGACTGATCGAAAAACCAATAAGCCCAATTTATCCGGTCATAGACGCAAATAAGGCGTTTCTGTTCATCCTCATAACGATATTATTGCTTGTTAGAAGCAAGTCGGTTGCTTTATTGGCGAACAGTGCAGATCATGATCAGACTGTGCGAATGTACATACTGGTCGCAAAACCCCATAAGCCCCATTTCTCCAGTTACAGGCATATATAATGTCAGGGGTATGTATGTAGAGTTCATAAATTCAAGAAATACATACATGTACATGTACATGCTCAAATTACGGCCGCTAACTGACTACCCTATCGGTGCGTTCGTCAGAAACTACATACACCTCACAATTCTAGTGAGCCGTTTTGATCCCAGTACATCTTGCTCCACAATGATCAGGAGCCGGACTGGGCAGACTATTGTCACCGAGTGTCACGTGACTACTTACCGACCCGCTGGGGCGTGTCCTGGCCAAGCGCGTACGTCACCAGACACAGACACTGAAACAAGACATAGGCGGTGACTGGACAATGGGGCTTATGGTGAATAGGGCAGAATGGGTCGTACATTGTCCACCAATCATTATGGGCTGTCTGTATCGACACAATGGCACCAGGGCCCGTTTCACTAAACTTCGTACGACTAAAATGTTCGCAAGTGCAAATTTAGGATCGTCTGGAAATTTCACATTAACAATGTTTTCTTTTAAACAATTATTGGATTTACATTTATTGAGCATAGGCTGTATATGCAGCCTATGCTTAATAAATGTAAATCCATCAATTGAAATTTCCAGACGGTCCTCAATTTGCACTTACGAACATTTTAGTCGTAAGAAGTTTAGTGAAACGGGCCCCGGACATAGACTGCACATTTTTACCGTTGGAAAAATGAGGCTTTTCAGTTTTGCGACCAGTGTAGATCCAGATCATCAGTGCAGATCTAGATCAGCCTGTGCATACGCACAGTCTGATCAAGATCTGCATTGTTTGCCATTCCAGGAATTAAACACCAGTCACTCTCATAATGAACCTATAGATCGTTATCAGGTTATATATGATTGTGCTATTTGATCAGGTGCTATACTGGTTACCAATCCCATAAGCACCATTTCTCCAGTCATAGTCACACATGTATAGATCGGACACACACTGACTGAATACCACACCTGGTGCCCATTTCACTAAGCTGTGTACGACTAAAATGTTCGTACCGCAAAGATTTCTATTTATTATATTCCTACCCATGAAATACATAGTTATCGATGTAAATAAAAGTCATATGTTCTCATCGATGAAATAAACATCTTCCGGTGAAAATACGACTACTTCCGCTATCTATATTCATAACGCGCACCTGCAGTGCCGGACTGCAAATAGGCTGCAAATACACATTCATTACCGTATACAGTCTAAACAACTGCTAATGTCCATGGAGCGGTATATAATAAATAGAATATTCATATTTTCGCAACGAATATGACATATATGTTCATCTCGTGGTGTGAAATGTCCATATTACACTCGTGCCTAACGGCACTCGTGAAATATGGACATTCCGCACCACTCGATGAACATATAATTATGTCCTATTCGTTGCAAAAATATGAATATCCTCTATGAATTTGCTTCCCACAGTAACGTGCATTTACCTACCGGTTCACGTCATTAAATGTAGTACATCCACGAAAACTGTTTCCCAAAATCGAATGTCAGAACACATATTAAGCGGCCCTCACATATCGGTCGCGGCACCCGCGCGCCTCCTAAAACAGGCCAAAAAGGGCATTTTCACGAGGCGTCCGGCCGGACGCTGCCTGATTTCTACGGGCTCCGCTGCGATTTTTAGGGGTCGCCCTGACCTGACTCCCAATTCTGCGATTTTCCAAGCGTGATTTTAGGTCTTGGCAAGCCCGTAGACACGTCGCTAGGGCCCCGCCCGGCGGCCTGCTGGAAACCGACCGGAGATCTGGCGGCCGCCTGAATAGTTATACAACGCATCTATATATACTCGAGGCGCGGACGCAGGGGGGAAGCCAGACATTAATCGCCAGTCGCCCGGCCGGCGTCCTGGCGGCGACCGGCCTAGAAACAAAAGTGCTACCCAGTTCCATACATCTCGCGTGGGTAGCAATTTAACACCCATCTCTTTAATGTAACGCTTGGAAGAGTGATTTTTGCAATCGGTTATCCGGCGTGTTTGATATAAAACTGTCAAAGCTGTATCAATAAATTATTAATAAAGAACATACACATGCAGAAATTTGTTATTTTACCGTGTCACGGTGTTTATCTCAAATTGTAGCCATAGATAACATAATGGATGCGAATTATTGTAGCTACGCCCGGCCGGGCTGCGCCAGGACGCTTACCAATCTGTTTGTTGATCAGCCGGCGCCCGCCAGATTATCTAGCGGCATCCGGCTGACGCCCTAGCGGGCGCACTGTCTCCACTACGATCCAATGTTCAAAAGGCACCGCACGGGCCCCGTCTAATATGTGAGGGCACACGTTGCTTACATGAAATTCGCCCGATTCATCCACGGGCTCTAAATCTCCCGGCGACTCATGCGAATAAAGAAATCACGCGGACGCCGGCTGATATGTGAGGACCGCTTTATTGTGGAGTTCAATTTTGCACTTACGAACTTCTTAGTCGTATGAATGTTAGTGAAACGGGCCCCGGTTCATGTCCTGCGACCCTACATATATGTAAGCATGTTCTCCAAACCCGTGCTCGAAATCATACAGATTCAGTGATGTTGCACTTCACGCCGGTGTAAAATGTTTCACGTTGAAATATGCGCCGGATTCCTGACGAATTCCCATTTAACTACATGCAGAGGATGCTGCATAAGTAGAGAATAGTAGGTTAGTGCCGTGAATGGGAAAATATATCTGGCAAGGCTTAGGAAACGGGATGGGCGAGGCTCTGCCGAGCACATCCCGTTTGCGTGCCGCGCCAGATATTTTTCCCATTCACGGTACTAACCTACTATTCTATTTATGCCGTCAACACCTACAAATAGCTTTAAAATGCAAACAAAAAGTAACCCCAGTCACCGCATATATTCATACGTGGTGATTATGTCGTATTGACAGTAGATCAAACATGTTTCACGGCTCCGTGTTTCACGACACATATGCACTGAGTTGACGGGATAAATACATTTTCTGCGGTTACTACACGCAAAATGCGTTTATGAGATAGCTCTATGTGGAGCTGAGGGGTATATCGTCATGAAACCGTTGCATTTCGACGTGAAACTGTTTACACCGGCGTATACCAATGATATTCATTGGATGAAACTGAGCACAGCTCAGCTGCTACGCGCTCAAACAAATTTGTTGTCAATTCCGGACGTAATTTACGGACCATGGGACCGTTTCACTAAACTTCGTACGACTAAAATGTTCGTAACCGCAAAATTATGATAGTCAGTAAATTTTACATTAACAATGTTTTCTTGTAAACAGGTATTTTATTTACATTTATTGAGCATAGGCTGCATATGCAGCCTATGCTCAATAAATGTAAATGTATCAATTGAAATTTCCAGACGATCCTAAATTTGCACTTACCAACATCTTAATCGTACGAAGTTTAGTGAAACGGCCCCCAGATGACAGATTTTCAAAATGAGCGTCCTAAAAATACGACCATTGCGACAGGAGAGAATATTGCATAGTCGGGACCACATGTGGCTGTGACTGGAGAAATGGACTGACCAGTGTAGCTCCTGATCAAACAGCATACGCCTGTAGTCTGATAACGTGCATTACTTGTTAGAATAATTACACGTGTTTCATTGATGGAACGAGGAATAGTGCAGATCCTGATCAGACTGTGCGGATGGATCTACACTAGTGTAAAACCCATAAGCCTAATTTCTCCAGTTACAGCTGTATACTCATACGTTCGTTGCATTGTGTGACGATGGACATTGTGCATTTTGGTTTAAACATTCGTGTAATATACAAATCTACTATATGCAATACGTGATGCAACATTTGAAAACATCTGTTCTTACCAAAATCAGCCTCCTCATCGTGACTATAGAGATGACGTCAGAACCTGTAAGCATATGTGATACAGTTACTTACTACATAACCCGAATTTTCTGAAGTCGCCCTGCGTTACAGACAGAAAATCCGGGCTAAGTTACTACAAATATATGAAGGGTTGTATATGGTATATGATTCCGATGCGACCGGAAAATCATTTGATCCTTCGGTTAATAAAAAGGTGCTTTCGATATGTGAAACCAGTGTAGATGCTGATCATCATTGGAATCATAAGCCGTCGACTGATCATGGATATTAACAATACAATATCGGTGGAATTGATGGATTTACATTTATTGAGCATAGGCTGCAAACGCAGCCTATGCTCAATAAATGTAAATCCAATAAATGGCGACCAGCTGAGATCTGTAGCATATTTCACCAATATTGCAAAGTATATTTTTCCAGCAAAGTATACTTTGAGGGAGTAATCATTTATTTTCCCTGAAATGCATTATTTCATATAGAACTAATGACTGCATATATTTGATGATTAAACGTATGCAGAATTATTATACTGAATGTATTACTATATCACAGCCAAAATGGCTATGATAATGTAATACATTTAGTATAATAAAAATTAATAAATTTATCCCAAAATTGAAAATTTCTCCCTCAAAGTATACTTTGCTAGAAAAGTATACTTTGCAATGTTGATGAAATAGGCTACATGAGCACACGGGTCAAAACCTGAATGTGACTGTGACTGGAGAAATGGGGCTTATGTGCTTTGTGACAAGTGTATCTCCTGAACAATCAGAATACTCATTTAGCTTGTTAATGATCTATTATTGGATTTACATTTATTGAGCATAGGCTGCATATGCAGCCTATGCTCAATAAATGTAAATCCATCAATTATATTGCTTGTTAGAAGAATGATGCGTGTATCATTGATGTAATGACAGCCAGTGCATATCCTGATCAGACTGTGCGGATGCACAGGCTGATCTGGATCTGCACTAGTCGCAAAACCAATAAGCCCAATTGCTCCTGTTACAGACGCAAATAAGTTGTTTTTTATCATTTTAGATGCATCTGCGTATCCCGGCTTAGCACCGACATCTTCATTTCCTACATGAACATCTTTCATTTGTCTACAAGTATCTAGGAATGGTTATAAACGATGCAATGTGCAATTTTACAAGCGAAGTCTTGTTTACGGAGCTCCGCAGGTGAAATGGATTTTGTTTATGAATTCGTTCCCAAGAAATAACAATTCGTTCCCTCAATTTAACAATTCGTTCCCTCGAATTAACAATTCGTTCCCAGTATATAACAATTCGTTCCCTCGAATTAACCATTCGTTTAATAAATTTAACAGTCCACGATATAAATTGAAGGAACGAATTGTTATTTCGTGGGAACGAATTGTTAATTCGTGGGAACGAATTGTTAAATTGAGGGAACGAATTATTATTTCGTGGGAACGAATTGTTATTTCGTGGGAACTAATTAATAAAAAAAACATTCTACATCCCCTGCGGGACTCCGTACATGTTGGCGCTAGTCTGTAAACATAATACAGTTTAATATGAACGAATTGTCATACAATAATGCATTTACTAATAAAATATCGTTTTCATGAAACATAATTAGTCACGATAATGCAATAGTAATGTATATACATATAACATGATCAACGGATATCACTGAACAAATACGAGTATTACAACTAGTGTTTAGCAATCGTTGTTGTCAAGAAAGTGACTATCGATATACAATGTACAGAGGATTCATGAACATATATATAAACAAACAACATGTTTACCGTTCTGTGTAGTCTATGTTGAGTATGAGGAATACTCAATCAAAGATGGCGTCCACGATCCTGATGTTATAGAACATAAGATGTATATTTCACTTCACGCACCACTGACTGGACACAGCATCCACCCGTCACACGCCAGCGAGATATGTCGGGGGCTCTCGTGTGCAGCGAAGTGTATAGTTAACCATGCGGTACATTGGTTTTTTATCTGTAAATATGTCACGGCTGTTAATATTTTGTGCACCGAACCGAGAATATATGTTGTCAGTGCACAAGGAAAGGCACCGTATGACATTTGAGACACGTCATGTGATTTTGTACCTAAGAACATGTGCGATTTTTTCATGAAATACATTTACACAAACTGTGATATGTTCTATAAATTCCGTATTTGCTATGCAAATTTCCTCATCTTTCGACGTCATTTACGGAAAGTATCGTAAATTGTGTAAATATTTTTCATGAAATATCGCACATGTTCTTAGGTACACATTTACATGACGTATCTGATTTGCTTTCAGGTCTAACCCAACCCGTAGACTATATATGACATTTGGATGCTCACCAATTACAAATGTACATGTTTTACCATATTGTAGACAACAGCTATGTTTAACTGCACACTGGCTGATGCTGAATCTGTATCTCATATACATTTGGACGCCAATTGGCTAAATTACCAGCCTCTTTTTGTGATGCTCTGGGTGAAAATATTTGGTTATCACCCCGTGTAGGACTCACTGGTCGGTAACTGCCTGTAGATCCATTCAGCCGAAGCATGACTTGTTTGCGTATATATTTGCCGACATGCCACCATGTGAGAAACGTTACTATCATTGAAGTTACCGTGCTTTTATATCAGCATTAACTGTCAATGAATGGCATGCAAAGCAACAGTGGTGGATGTGCAGACTTATCCGTGCGTACGCCGTTCGTGTCACCCTGTCACCTCCCAGGTGGCGCTGTTTGTGGCGGAATTGTCTATATTGGTATATTGGTTTCGTTGTTACTTTTTCGTGAAATGTGTAAATGTGTATGATATAACGCCTCTGTCACGGACAAGCTGTTACAAGTCAAACGGAACGAACCAGGGTGGCGTGCAAAATATTATTAGCATTCATATTTTTAATTTCAGAAAAAAATTACCAACGCCCATAATTATTTACATTTAAGCGAAAACTAACCACACCTATGATGAACCAATAACATCGGGTAGTCATACTTCGTTGACCGAAAAATGGCAAAAACATTTGGTTACTTCCCTTTGACTAAATTTTCAGTTTGCGATAAAACATCTGCATTATGTGGTTGTGACTGGAGACATGGGGCTTAAAGATTTTGCGACCTGTGTAGATCCAGATCAACCTATGCATCCGCACATTCTGATCGGGATCTGCACTGTTCGCCATTCCATCAATGAAACACATGTCCTGCTTCTGACAAGTAATATATATCTTTATCAAGCTACAGGAGTGTGCTATCTGATCAGAAGCTACATTTGTCACAAATCTCATACCCATTTCTCCAGTCCCAGTCACATAATTATATCCTTATTGATTCGATGGCAATATATAGAGAATAGTAGGTTAGTGCCGTGAATGGGAAAACATATATGGCAAGGCTTATGAAACGGGATGGGCGAGGCTCTGCCGAGCACATCCAGTTTCTGTGCCGCGCCAGATAGTTTTCCCATTCACGGCACTAACATACTATTCTATTTATCCATCAACATTACAAATAGCTTTAAAATGCAAACAAATAACTCCAGCCGTATCTCCACATCACTCCACTCCACAACATATTGAAAAACAACATACTAAACGGGACAATCATGGTATCTCCAAGGGTAGAGTTGAAGAGGTCAGTGGGAAAGGGGGGCTAACTCCCCGAGGGGGAGTTAGCCCCCCCTAGGAGTTAGCCCTCTTTTTTCACTACCCATTTCAGTCGCCTCATTGAATTGTCATAATTATTACACTGACCTCTTCAATTGCAACGCACACAGATGCACATTGAAGTATGCATATACTGATGTTTGCAGTTGAACCTGAAACCCCAAATGTTGTCTTGTTTAGAGAGGTGGTTCCTTTGTGTTATGAGTGTTCGAGACTGTGCTGTACCTTTGTAAAGGATCACCTACTGTCTGTTCCACGTTTTTCTGCCGACGAACTTTTGGCCATTAAACACATGAAATCTAGAAAATATTTAAAAGTAAGTACTTTCTCATCAATAACAAAAAAGTCACCCTCCCCAAACAAAATTTATTTGATGAAATTCCATCAAATATTGATTTTATTGAGAAAAAACGATTTTCCTATGGGAATTTAACATGGGGAGTCAATTTCCAAAAAAAATAGTTTTTTGATCTTGAAGGATAAAAAAACGAACAATTTTGGAAATTGACTCCGAAACCTGGCGATTTAGCTTGAAAATGATGTAACTAAGAAAACAAAAGTTAGATTTTGAAAATTGGTCAACAAATGAAAAAATATTTAAAATAAATCTATTTTTAGCACCCATGTTAAATTCCCATAGGAAAATCGTTTTTTCGCAATAATATAAACATTTGATGGAATTTCATCAAATAATTTTTTTTGGTGAGGGTGACTTTTTTGTTATTGATAAAAAAGTACTAAAGTACAAAAAATGTAGACCACCAAGGTCTGTATTTTTGTTAAATTGATGTATGCATATTTAAATGTGATTGTGACTAGTGACATGGAGCTTGGTATTTGTAACAAATGTAGACCCTGATTAAATAGCACACTACTGTGGCTTTACAACGCTCTATATCGCTTGTTTAAGCATACTGTATGTTTCATTGATTGAATGGCAGGAGACCTGGTTTGGCCCTCATATACATCTTTGGCATTTTGTATGTGACAGTTGAATCTGGTTATACCCCTTATGTGAGTATTACGATTACTCGTAATCCTATTTTAGGGGAAGGGGCCAAGTGAATTTGGAGTGGTATGGACCTGTAGCCGATTTCACCAACATTGCAAAGTATACTTTTCTAGCAAAGTATACTTTGAAGGAGTAATCATTATTTTGCCCGAAATGCATTATTTCATATAGAACTAACGACTGCATATATTTGATGATTAAAAGTATGCATAATTATTATACTGAATTTATTACATTATCACAGCCAAAATGGCTGTGATAATGTAATAAATTCAGTATAATAAAAAAATTATCAAAATTGAAAATTTCTCCCTCAAGTATACTTTGCAATGTTGGTGAAATAGGCTACTGGCACCAGGTCAGCTTATTCTAATTTCAGGGCTGAATATATTTTTTTCTCGATGTAAATATTCCCTTCCCAGGTTAGAATGGGATTGAACCCGTTTGCCCAGCCTTACGTGACCTTAGCTGTTGATAGGCCGTTAAACACAAAAACAGCGAGTAAGCATACCATCATGAATCGAATCTGTTCTGATACGCCAGATTCTTCTGTAGCGTACTCAATTGTCAGGGATTCCGCTAGCGATCGCCACTTTCGCAATTGGCGATCAAAATAAACAATTGGCGATAAAAAATTACAATTTTCGGAAAAAAAAAAAAAAAAAATTCTTTTTTTTTTTTGATTTTTTTTCTCGAAAATTGTATTTTTTTATCGCCAATTGTTTTTGTTTTTTTGAAGTGGCGATTTTTTTATTTTCCCCAGCGGAATCCCTGAATTGTATATGTATTACACTAGTGTAATATGATTATAATACACTGTGTTGATACAAACTGTTGTATGCAATAAATTATTTATTTAATCGTCATTGCAAAGTAGGGCGTTGGCACGGGAAAATCAACCGGAGCATAATTTAGCTTTCACGCTTACGTCGTCTTGTTGTAAAGGGTATACGTTACGCATTGCTGGTCTGTAATGCTTGATATAATACAGCATACCACGGCTTCATGATTTTATTAAATGGTATAAGTGTGCCCGGCTGTGAAATTACCTCCCTTATTGCATTGCCGTTTTTCGCCGATATTTAATTCGAAAATCTTCCAAGTTTTCGCAAATCATGTCGAAAGTTGACATCAATTTCACAGCTCATGCGAAATTCAATCCGCATGAACTCTGAAATTTACGTCAACTTTCGACGTCGTTTACGTAAATTATTGCACTTTTTCGAAATTGATGTCGGGAGAAAAACGTCGATGCGATAAGAGATGTAATTCCAGAGCCATGTTAACTTATTTTTGAATGTTGTGCACCCGAGCGTTTCTAGGGTTTCGCTACAATCTTAGTGTGTTCATAAATGACTGAACATGATGTACATTTACATGTTTACACGCTCGTGTGTTGGACAAAACACGTTACGGATGGACTGTCAGGAAGTTGATGTTCCGGTTGAGTGATTCCGACGGAAATATCAAAAATCGGATTGTTGTGAATTATCGGTTTTGGTCTGCCATTTTTGGATAAAAGGTATCAGTTTTCTTTTACACTTATGTCTGTGCATTAGTTGAAAGGTCGGTGGAATAAAGGGGAAGGTAACTCATAAAGTTAGTCCCCTTCTTCCGCCGTTTCCTTCAATTATGTACTCGCATGTTGGGTATCACAATATTTAGAGAATAGTAGGTTAGTGCCGAGCCCATCCCGTTTCCTGAGCCTTGCCAGATATTTTTTTTCCATTCACGGCACTAACCTACTATTCTATTTATCCCGTCAACACCTAAAAATGGCTTTAAAATGCAAAAATAGTATTGACGGGATATCAAAAATGTTTCACGGCACTGTGTGTCACGGCACATACGCACTGTGTTGACGGGATAAATATTAATTATACTAGAATGCGTTGTTCGTATATTTTCACACAAAAAAATATAATTTATAGCTATTTGAAACGGCCTCATTAAACTCATGTGATCACGGAAACATGTCTAGCGACCATCTACATGTACATGTATAATACCAGTACATGTTTAAACTATGTGTATCATTCCCAAATCGTTGTCTGCAACAAGTGCCTACCGGTACCAGATGGCATGCAATCCGTATATTCAAAGGGCGGTTACATTGGTATAAATGGTAGAACGTTTTAATCCCAAGATATCGAATTATTACCATTGTTTAGGCTCAGTCACACCAGTCCATCGCCAAATATTTGAGCAGCTTCCCGGACGGCGCCGGTGATCAACCCCAGACCGTCCGGGGGCATCAGTGACCATCCGTAGTTCATCCGTGTTAGGTGTGACTGAGGCTTAAGATTCGTAACATTTCGATATGGGGGTATTCACGTTTCGGTATCAGTACATTGTATGTTACGGAGCCCCGCAGGGGACATGGATTATTTTTTTTATTAATTCGTTCCCACGAAATAACAATTCGTTCCCACGATATAACAATTCGTTCCCTCGATTTAGCAATTCGTTCCCACGATATAACAATTCGTTCCCTCGAATTAACAATTCGTTCCCACGAAATGACAATTCGTTCCCTCAATTTAACAATTCGTTCCCTCGAATTATCAATTTATTCCCACTATGTAACAATTCGTTGCCACGAATTAACAATTCGTTCCCGTGGGAACTAATTGTTATTTCGTGGGAGCGAATTGTTAAATTGAGGGAACGAATTGTTAATTCGTGCGAACGAATTAATAACAAAACTAATTCTACGTCCCCTGCGGGGCTTCGTAGTATGTAGATGTATGTAGTCAGTCAATAATCCTACCGCAGAACCATTAGTTGAAGTCAATGCCAGTATTACTTTATGATAAATTTATTAATGTTTTATTAGACTGAATTTATTACATTAGTGTAATAAATTCAGTATAATAATTCTGCATACTTTTAATCATGAAATATATGCATTTCTTAGTTCTATATGAAATAATGCATTTCAGGAAAAATAAATGATTACTCCCTCAAAGTATACTTTGCTAGTAAAGTATACTTTGCAATGTTGATGAAATAGGCTACAGGTATTCTCTTTTCGTTGTCGTTCCGATAAGCATATACAGGTTTAGCAAGTGCGTGAATAGTCTTCACTGTTCAATGTTAAACACACATGTATGTAATTGAGTCAACTGTGATGTTAGTCCTTCCAGAGTCATCGTAAAGCGAAACAAAATACACGCACAAAACACCGGCAATTTAAATGTTATCACGCAAAAACTGACATCATCACGGTGTTACAATGAAAGCCATTCATACAATGTAATTGACAAACTATTTCATTATGATAGCATCAGCTATGGCTCAGCCTGGTGCATGTCTGGTCAAAAACAGATTGAAAACTAATGTATGAATGTGACTGACGAAACTATGCTTATGCAATGCGTGGTCAGTCTGTAACTCATGCCCTGCTATCGTACTCCTGCAGCCTGCTAAGTGCATTGTATTGCTTGTTAAGATAATTCACAGACTGAATAAATGGCGAACAGTGCAGACCCTCACGGATGCGCAGGCTGGTCTGGGTCTACACTGGTCGCATAGCCATAATACACACATTTCAGTATTGTATTTTTGCAGGTTGTATAATGTATCAAATATATGCAGCGTTATGTCGTATAAGTTATTCTTCGTTATAGCGTAATAGGAATAGGAATAACATACGCACGGCCATATGGACGGATGCAATTCGAATTCGCTGTGTCTTGTTGCTGATGCTTTTTATTTTTATTTGGATGAATACCTTATTTTATTGTTATATATATTTACCAAATCACGCTAGTGAAAGTGCTTTGCAAAGTACACACCGAATAGTCAGTGGTCCATGCGTGGATCTATATCTGAACTGTTTTGCTAATAATCAATTAAGTACAATGCAATATAAGTTAGTCTGGCTTATAACATAAATAGTATTCAGACAAGTGTTATATTTTCAGGACAAAAATGGGGACCAGTATCCGAGTGCGGGTGGGGTACACCCTGCTGCTGTTCTCATTGGTAAGTTGGTAATATTAATATGTCAGGTACCTAATTGTGCATTGGTAAACTGTTGGTCATAAAAAGGTAAACTATACACTGGTCGATAACGACGTAATCATGTAGTTTATTTATTTGCATTAAGCCAACTGGCCCATGAGCATGTACAACATATACAAAATCATTACAATACAGTGTGACTAATGGCATAGCGAAAATATAATCTAAAGTTTGCAATGTACATGTGCACATATATATTTTTACGTTTACAATTCGCATATAAAGTTATGATAAGTTAGAGTGCATGCACAATGCAACTATGTAATGCATTACATACACTTTGAGACAAACCAAGGCGTTATGATAAGGACGCTTGAAAGCTTGGTGAAATCGGATACGGGGCGAAGATACATTACATTACATTATAACATATTAGACTTTATGTTGTTTAGTATAAAATACGATTCCTTATGGCAAATGCCTTGTAAATAAATATGGTAAGTTTTCTAATAACCATGACATTTTCAGAACTGATAATGTCTATGAATTTTACCATACTTGGGATTTTCCAATAACGTTTCAAAATATAAGATTTACGCAATCTGTATACGTGGTGCATTCCAAAACAAAGTGATACTCATCTTCTAGGATTGAACAAGAAGAGCAATTACGGTTTACTATTGGTGTCCTATTGGTTTAGTCCATCGTCCAGATTCGATTTCTAGACGATGTGATGATGTTCGTACCATGTACCATGCAGTTGGTATATACAGTGGGGTCAGCGTGTAAGTGCACACACGAACGAACACGACAGGTTGGAACCAACCTGTCGTGCTCGTTCGTGTGTGCACTTACACGCTGACCCCACTGTATATGTATTCATCTTGGCTCTAGTTGAGGTTTGCACATCGTATGCTTTATTATAGTATAAGCTTTTTAAATCTCGGTATGTTTAATTTCGATAGGCGTCATTGTAAGTTAGTTATTATATTGTTACGTGTGTACCTGTTCACGATTGCAAAACAAACACGCATGCATTGTAGTGTTTACTTGTAACTGGCTGAAGTACAATGAGACTTCTCTGAATAGTATACGATGAGGAAATTCCAGGGCATCCGGGGCCCGTTTCACTAAACCTCGTACGACTAAACTGTTCGTAAGTGCAAACTTATGATAGTCTGTAAATTTAACATTAACAATGTTTTCCCTTAAACACTTATTGGATTTACATTTATTGAGCATAGGCTGCATATGCAGCCTATGCTCAATAAAAGTAAATCCATCAATTTAAACTTCCAGACAATCCTAAATTTACACTTACGAACATTTTAGTCGTACGAAGTTTAGTGAAACGGCCCCAGGTTTCTAGAGGTTCCATTATATGATTGCACACGTCAATTATGGTTCCGTCTATTGTAGTGTTTCCTCCCGTCGAATTGCCAATCAACAATGACGCTGCAGGGTATGTATTGGCGACATTCTATTGTCTGTTTGGAGTAAACCTGCTGATTTATAACTGCAACATGAGCAGTAGAAAATAGTATTGTTTTTCATTAAAGGGACATTCCCACCCAGTAGGTACAAAATGTTCTTTATGATATTAATTATACAAGTGTATACTTGTGTCACTATTCCGCCAGTTCTAAAAATTACGAGTGCCCGCTATACAGATATACTCATTTAGTAGTATTTATTTTACTGATAGTGACTCGCGGTACTATCAGGGGAGGCTATTTTCATATGCAAATGAGTCATGATATTTTGTAATTATTTATGCTAATTAAATGCGTCACCCGAAAACATAATATTTTCTACAGATTATAAACTACGATCATTGTACATCTAACAAATAAATACAGAGAATAAATAGTAATGCTCGTTAACATTTTATGGAAACACGGTTATCGCCCCTGATATCAGTGTGGAAATTTACGTCTGATATAATATGTACAATAATGTCAATCAATACGTGGGTAATGGTGAATGAATGTTTATCTTGCCAGCAAATGTATCTGATGTAAAGAACATTTTGTGTCTACTAAGTGGGAATGTACCTTTAACACATGTATTGAAGCCATTGTTGCATCAATTTGTCTTTATATCAGTAATAACGCGGTACTATAATGATACGACCCTGGTACCCGTTTCACTAAACTTCGTACGACAACAATGTTCGTAAATGCTAACTTATGATAGTCTGTAAATTGTACATTGTGTCAATGTAAAATTTACAGACTATCATAAGTTTGCACTTTTGTTTTCTTGTAACAACTATTGGATTTACATGTATTGAGCATAAGCTGCATATGCAGCCTATGCTCAATAAATGTCAACCCATACATTTCAATTTCCAGACATTTCTAAATTTGCACTTACGAACATTTTAGCCCTACGAAGTTTTGTGAAACGGGCCCCTGGTACATGTATAATCCGCATGGGGCCAGTTTCACTAAATTACGTATGACTAAGAAGTTCGTAAGAGAAAAACAATATTTCAGATTACCATTTACAATGACAGCCGATGTTATAAAGTATTTAGTAGATGTGCTGTACGTAGGTGCAAAATGGTAGTTTCGTTAATTGCGTTAACGTGAGAAGTGAAATATTAAAACTCTTCGTACGAACGTTTTATCGCAAGACGTTTAGTAAAACGGGCCCCTGGTCAAGTAACTGGGCCTGTTTCACTAAACTTCGTACGACTAAAATGTTCGTAAGTGCACATTTAGGATAATTTGGAAATTTCTATTGATGGATTTACTGTTATTGAGCATAGGCTTACAAGAAAGTATTGCTAATGCGAACTTTACAGACTATCGTCAGTTTGCACTTACGAACATTTTGATCGAAAAATAGCACACTCCTGTAGCCTGATAACAATCTATATCGATTGTTAAAAGCATGACGGGCGTTCATTAATGGAATGGTGAACAGTGCAGATCCTGATCAGACTGTGCGGATGCACAGGGTGATCTGGATCTACACTGGTCGCAAAACCCATACGCCCCAGTTCTCCAGTCACAGCCACATATAATGATCCTCTATGTGTGCCATTTATCCCATCAACACAGCGAGTACGTGCCGTGAAACACGGTGCCGTGAAACATTTTTGATATCCTGTCAATACAACATAATAGCCTTGCCAGATATTTTTTCCCATTCACGGCACTAACCTACTATTCTCTATATCCTCGATCACAGGTGAACATAAATGCAAAAAGCTGCCAGACGATCAGCTAGAAATGGAGCTCCGTGTGTATGACACCGAGTTGAAGGCCGCCCGTCTGTCCGCCATCACGGATGTCAAGGCGACCATCGACACGTGCAACGTATTCGGGTTAGGCTCGCTGACGGCGCCGTTCTACGTGAAAACGGTCCTGAGTGCGATCACCAATAACGAGATATATAACCTCTGTGGAGTCAGAGTGGTAAGGCTCAACCTTTCAACCCAGGAGAAGAATTCACATAAGTGTAAATGTTTTCTAATCCAGTTCTCAAGTGTATGATATATATGTATATATTTGAAATAAATATTGTTTAAACTAGCCATAAAGGCCAGCTGGGACCCATTTCACTAAACGTCGTACGACTAAAGCAAAACTACAACATTTACTGCACAGTTGCCCTTAGCAGAAGAATCTGACAAATATTTTGTGGATTTTTTCAGATTTAATGACCCTTACATGTCGGTGGACACTTGTAGCGTTCCTGTATCGCATTGCTGTTTTAAGTAAATTTATAGAACTCATGGTAAGAAGATATTTTTTATCGTACGAAGTTTAGTGACACAGGCCCCAGAAAGCCAAACTGTGCAAACATTGAAGATCCTAGGGGTCGTTTCACTAAACTTCGTACGACTAAAATGTTCGTAAGTGCAAAAGTATGATAGTCTGTAAATTTCACATTAACATTCACATTAACAGTGGTTTCTTGTAAAGAATTATTGGATTTACATTTATTTTACTCAATAAATGTCAATTCATCAATTGAGAGTTCCAGACGATCCTAAAGTTGCACTTACGAAAATTTTAATCGTACGCAGTTTAGTGAAACGGGCTTCAGATGAGCCGGCTCGTAACGATTTGCCAATATCATTCACCTCTAAAAATCATCATGTTGTCATTAATGGAATAGTCCCAAAATTAGCCTGAGTATGAACAAGCCAATGTAGGATATACAGTATTGAAATGTTAATTAATACTTTTTATCCAGTCAACACGATGCGTATGTGCCGTGAAACACGGTGCCGTGAAACATTTTTGATATCCTGTCAATACGACCTAATCACTGCGTATGAATATGTGCGTTAGCTGGGGTTATTTTTTTGCATTTTAAAGCCATTTGTATGGGTTGATGGGATAACGAGAATAGTAGGTTAGTGCCGTGAATGGGAAAAATATCTGGCGGGGCACGGAAACGGGATGTGCTCGGCAGAGCCTCGTCGATCCCGTTTCCTAAGCCTTGCCAGATATGTTTTCCCATTCACGGCACTAACCTAGTTTGATTGACTGTGCCTGTGCTGTAGCACAACTCAGGCTCAGCCAATCAGGCTGCTTTCTTTCAAACACAATATTCAAAAACAATGTTCAAGTATTTTGTAATAAACATATTTATAAATATTGGCAAGATTAGCGCCGGCTTTGGTGTAACTCGCTATATATGCCTTTATCGAATGCATGGTGCCTGTAGCCGATTTCATCAAAATTGCAAAATTATTCTTAGGATAATTTTAGGATAAATTAATTATTTTTTAGTATACTGAATTTATTACATTATCACAGCCATTTTGGCTGTGATAATGTAATCAATTCAGTATAATAATTCTGAATACTTTTAATCATCAAATATATGCAGTCATTAGTTCTGTATGAAATAATGCATTTCAGGAAAAATAAATGATTACTCCCTCAAAGTATACTTTGCTAGATAAGTATGCTTTGCAATGTTGATGAAATAGGCTACTGGTAACAAAGTGTCCTATCCAGCATGACTTAAGATAAGTATTATTAGGTAAGGAGGTTTGCATTGGCCGAATACATACTGACTGATAATATAGTGTATTATTATAAATTGAGAACTTTCTATGTACGTGATTGGCTAGATGTTGGACACGTCATTTTAAATAAAAAGTGGTATTAACCTGAGAAAAGCATATCGAATAGTTATATTGACCTAGGCGCGGAACTTCCGCTCATATACGTGTGAACTGTATAATGGCTAAACTGATTCGTGACGTATGAAACATTTCAACCAATCACAATTCGTGTTTCAAACCACCAGCGTTCTTACCAACCAAGATGGCGACTGGACGATTTCAAAACAGTTCGGAACTGGAGAAAGAAACAAAAATATTGAAATCGCGCTCATGGAAATTTCTCAATTTATAATAAAACAAGTATTGTCTTCTATTGTTTCGGTCAATACGTGGTTTTATCGCCCGTATAACAGTGATATCAACCTCGGACTTCGTCCTCGGTCGATATCACGTGTATAGGGTCGATAAAACTAAGTATTGATCTCACAAAAAGGCAATCATTGTATATAACCCTGTATTGACGTTTCACTGGTTTCACTTTCAACACACATATACATAAGCACCGCATCATACATTGACGCAGCACTGGCTACGTAACGTGTTTCTGTATTATAATTTACACATCTATTACACTACTGTCTGTTTCACGAAACCTGACCAAATGTCACGGCCATATAAATAATGCAAAAACAATATTTCTTTCGATAATATTAAATTTTGTGAAAAGTTATAAATGAGCCTTCTTTTTATTTCGTGAAATTTAGTCAAATACATGTATTGATTTTATTGCGAAAAAAACATTTCCCCATGTTAAATACCCATATACATCTTCACAGAGGATTTAACATAGGGAACTTGTTTCGAATTTCAGAAATAGTGGACCGATTTTCAAAAAATAACTTTTGTTTTCTGTTTTTTTGTTTTGTTAGATCATTTCCAAGCCAGGTTTCAGAGTCAATTTCCAAAAATGTTCGTTTTTCGACTCCTCCTCCACGTTCTCCACCTCTTTTGCCGACATGTTAAATTCCCATAGAGAAATCATTTTTCGTAATCAAATCAATGTTTGAAAAAATTTAACGAAACAAAAAGAAGGCTCATTCTTAAATTGTGTTATAATTTAATATTATCGAATAAAACATTGTATTTACTTTGTGGATATATCCGTACAATTTGGGCAGGTTTCGTGAAACAGACAGTATGCTATAACACACCACGTTATTACACTGTGAAGACCCATTCGTGGTTGTGACTGTAGAAATGGGGCGTATGTGAGTTGTGACCAGTGTAGCTCCTGATCAAATAGCCCACTCATGCATCCTGATAACGATATAATAGTGCTTGTTTGCAGCATGACGTGCGTTTCACTAATATAATGGCGAACAGTGCATATCCTGATCAGACTGTGCGGATGCACAGGCTGGTCTGGATCTACACTGGTCGCACAACGCATACACCACATTTCTCCAGTGTCACCGACATATTATGAAATAAAAAACACATGAATTCGCCTTCGTTTTCTGGACTGTTCACCCACAGGAAGATTTCCATTGCCTTTGCCTTTCAGAGCTCGCTAGGCGGCACCAACTACCAGTACGATTGGAAGTTCAAGTCCTACACCTACACGACCGGCGACGTCCAGTTTGAACAAGGCGTGGTTATGAATGTCCGGTGTAGGACGTCCGACTTCACGGACGGACTTGTGTCCGGACTCGTACTGCCCAGGTGAGATATAGGTGAACAGCCGCCATTGGTGTTTCCTTTTTGTATAACCTAAGCATTTACTATATATGAAGCATACGTGGACAGCCACGACTTAAGGATCCGTGCTATCCTTGATACTAACTGGTTCCTAAATGTGATAGGATATATGTATAACATATATTATGTGACCATTCACTTGTTAATGTATACTATACAGCGCAAACAATTACGAGTGCCCGCTATACAGAGAATCATTTAGTAATATTTATTTTACTGACTCGCGACTCGCGGTGGTATCAGGCTATTTTCATATGCAAATGAGGCATGACATTTTTAATTATTTATAATAGTTAAATGCTTCACCTGAAAAAATACAGAGAATAAATATTATTGTCCGTTAACATTTTAAGGAAACACGGTTATCGCCCCTGATTTGTGTATGGAAATTTACGTCTGTTATAAAATGTATAATAATGCCAATGAATACACTACCTTATATATTACATTGTAATAAGCCGCCATCTCGTACATGTTTCAGTACGTACACCCTTCGATTTTCGGCCCTTAATTCCGCCGGTATAACGGGGTTGGATCAGTTTGCCAAAGACGCCGTGCTACAAATTGACGCCTTCGTGTACGCGGACGAGGACTTTACGGATCCACGTAAGTTTCGTTACTTGATTCCGGCTTCTGAATTTCCTCCCCGATCCAACTGCTGTAGTTTGCCGATATTGATACAGTGGAACCTCTCTAAACCGGACACCCTGGGGACCTCCCCAGGGGGTGTCCGGTTTAGAGAGGTTCCACTGTAATTAAGCCATCGAATAATTACATTGAAACCCATCAATATTAGACACAATGTGGTCTCCAGGGTGATCGGTGTAGAGAATTTCCACTGTATCGATAAATAATTTCACCACTGAATCACAACCAAACATCCAAAACTTACGGTGTCCCGTTAGGGCCATGTTACATTCTTGCGTTCTCGCTCTCTCGACTTATACACGAGATTGCGAGAACGCGAGGCGAGATCGCGAGATCGCGAGATCGCGAGATCGCGAGAACGCGAGGCGAGATCGCGAGAATGCGAGAACGCGAGGCGATATCGCGAGGCGAAAACGTGAGATTCAATCTCGCGATCTCGCAATCTCGCCTCGCGATCTCGCGATCTCGCATTCTCGCGATGTCGCGATCTCTCGATCTCGCATTCTCGCGATCTCGCGATCTCGCATTCTCGCGATCTCGCAATTCTAGCGATCTCGCGGTCGGAAACACTTCTACAATTGCTAACATTAAACAGTTATAAAAAAGTTGTTGGCGTTATGTAGGTACATGTATGTTCCACTTGCATTATACATACTGACATACCGGCTGATTATCACAAAATGTATTACATCTTCCTCTCTAGCTCAGTTGGTACGTAGTCGGACAATAATCGAACCATGTGTATACTGCCGTCTATTTACCGTGCTACATGTATACGGTATATGAGCCAGTACATGGGAAACCATACCACTTGGTAATGCCACCCAGGGTAGCTCCAGATCAGCCTAAAACATCTTGCGTGCGCACGCGAAAGTAAAAAATATTTACATGTCCCCTCTGTGCCACCGTACAAAACGCATTCCCAGCTTGCATACGCATACTTTACTTCCGACAGTGAGATCCCGAGAATGCGAGATCGCGAGATCGCGAGATTGCGAGATCGCGAGGCGAGATTGCAAGATTGAATCTCGCGTTTTCGCCTCGCGATCTCGAGATCTCGCCTCGCATTCTCGCATTCTCGCGATCTCACCTCGCGTTCTCGCGATCTCGTGTATAAGTCGAGAGAGCGAGAACGCGAGAATGTAACATGGCCCTAACAGGACACCGTATAATGTGGCCCTAACAGGACACCGTAAAAACTTGATTGTCCATACTACACTTTTGAATATTCCATGAATGAGAACATGTTAATTGAATAATACTGACACTGTTTCAGAATTGGCATGTACAGTTGGGTAACGCATATTTTTATATTATATTACACATGTATTAGCCAGTGCAGCAAAATTCTTATGTACTTAGATATATCGCTCATTTGTTGTATTGTTAAATCCGGTATGGCTGGATAATTTTATCGTTGTCGTGTGATATATGTAGCCGTTATGGCTGGATACTTTTATCGTTGTCGTGTGATATATGTAGCCGGTATGGTTGGATAATTTTATCGTTGTCGTGTGATATATGTAGCAAGCCGGTATGGCTGGATACTTTTATCGTTGTCGTGTGATATGTGTAGCCGGTATGGCTGGATACTTTTATCGTTGTCGTGTGATATATGTAGCCGATATAACTGGATACTTTTATCGTTGTCATGTGATACATTTAGCTGGTATGGCTGGATACTTTTATCGTTGTGGTGTGATATAATTAGCCGGTATGGCTGGATACTTTTATCGTTGTCTTGTGATATATGTAGCCGATATGACTGGGTACTTTTTATCGTTGTCGTCTAATATATGTAGCCGGTATGGCTGGATACTTTTATCGTTGTCTTGTGATATATGTAGCCAATATGACTGGATACTTTGATTGTTGTCTTGTGATATATTAGCCGATATGACTGGATACTTGTATCGTTGTCATGTGATATATTTAGCCGGTATGGCTGGATACTTTTATCGTTGTGGTGTGATATATTTAGCCGGTATGGCTGGATACATTTATCGTTGTCTTGTGATATATGTAGCCGATATGACTGGATAATTTTTATCGTTGTCGTGTAATATATGTAGCCGGTATGGCTGGATACTTTTATTGTTGTCTTGTTATATATGTAGCCGGTATGGTTGGATATTTTTATCGTTGTCATGTGATATATTTAGCCGGTATGGCTGGATACTTTTTATCGTTGTCGTGTAATATATGTAGCCGGTATGGCTGGATACTTTTATCGTTGTGGTGTGATATATTTAGCCGGTATGGTTGGATACTTTTATCGTTGTCATGTGATATATTTAGTCGGTATGGCAGGATACTTTTATAATTGTCTTGTGATATATGGACCCGGTATGGCTGGATAAGCGTGCTATATTCCTGCTTAAGCATTATCCTATACTCGGAGCTCAGCGTATTGTACACCTGATTTAGAATCTCCTTTAGAATTAGCCAGAACGGCTGGATGACCATAGTGTATATTAATTCGAATGTTCTGGCTGGCAGCATGGTAACTTAAATCGCGACTTATATCACCCTGAATGACAACTAGAACAGTTAAGTCGCGACATATGTCACCCTGCGTGACAACCAGAACATTTAAGTCGCAATTTAAGTCGCCCTGTGTGACGTCTAGAACATTAAAGTCGCTACTTAAGTCGCCCTGTGTGACGGCCAGAAAAGTCAGGTTAATCATACACCGATTTCAGAATTAGCCGGGGCGGCGGGATTTTATCTCACCAATTGCTACTCGGCGACGAACTCGGCCATGACGCAGCACCGAGAACAGTTCATCAACTCTGTCGGGTGAGTCCACTTTCGTTGAAAATTACTGACACTGGAGTATATCCAGTTCCAAAATGATTTACTACGTACACGATTCTGCGTATTGTTCTGTATTAGCATTCGTCGCTAGTGTACGGAGCTGGGAGCAAAACGCCATGTGTAAATTCAGTACTAAAAATCAGATTTTTAGTACTGAATTTACACATGGCGTTTTGCTCCCGCAATGGACATGGATTGTTTTTATTAATTCGTTCCCACGAAATAAGAAATCGTTCCCTCAATTTAACAATTCATTCCCTCGAATAAACAATTCGTTCCCTCGAATTAACAATTCGTTCCCACAATATAACAATTCGTTCCCTCAATTCAACAATTCGTTCCGCAGGATTAACAATTCGTTCCCTCGAATTAACAATTCGTTCCCACGATATAGCAATTCGTTCCCACGAATTGTTATTTTGTGGGAACGAATTGTTACACTGAGGGAACGAATTGTTAATTCGTGGGAACGAATTAAAAAAAAAAAATAGTCGTGCCGATATTTGGGCGTTTTGGTCTGACGTATATGCACTGGGTGTTCGGTGATTGCGTTATTGAAATCCTACGGATGACACTCTTTCATCCTTAAGCATTTTCCGAAATTCAAGATGGCGTCCAAAATGTCTGCAAAAACAACAAACCAGCTATTTGACTCACAGAAATTCTGAAATATATAGTATGTATTACTTTCAAGCACATACCTTAACATTCAGATATTGTGTTTTATAATCCGAAATGGAAAATTATCGTAATTGCTTGAACGTGTTCAGTTCTGTGTAGGCCATTCATTGTATCCATATGGGATCGTGTAAGAAAATGTACTTTGTAATGGATATTCGGTCATACATCGAATTGCATGGGTCAGTTTGAATCATTATGTGTGTTGCATAATAAGCATAATCGTGACCGATTGTGCAAGAAATATAATTAATCATAGTTTATGTTTAAAGAGTGATATATTATATAGTTCCACGGCTACACTCAATTCCACTTGAAGTTCATATAGTAAAACAAACTAGAAAGCACCAGTAGCCGATTTCATCAGCAAAGTATACTTTGAGGGAGTAATCATTTATTTTTCCCGAAATGCATTATTTCATATAGAACTAACGACTGCATATATTTGATGATTAAAAGTATGCATAATTATTATACTGAATTGATTACATTATCACAGCCAAAATGGCTGTGATAATGTAATAAATTCAGTATAATAAAAATTAATAAATTTATGCTTAATTTGAAAATTTCTACCTCAAAGTATACTTTGCTAGATAAGTATGCTTTGGAATGTTGGTGAAATAGGCTACAGTTCATCAAAGTTATTCAGGGATGAATGTATTAAAGTAGTGTCCCACTGTTAGGCACAGATTGCTCTTTATAGGAAATAAATATGTGTATATTTATATAAATATTCCATCAGTTTTAATAAATACGAGTGCCGACAATATAAATATAATAATTTAGCCATCTTTAATTTACTGATAGAGTAGCACGGATCAGGACATGTTTTAAATTATTATTAGTATTAATAGGTTATCTATATATTATAGAGTATGATCATTGTACGTAAAAATAATCGAGGGAATAAACAATTATTTCCAATAACATTTTAATGAAACACGGTTATCGCCTCTTATAGAAAGAGTGGCAATTCGCGTTTTATACACAACGTATAATAATATCAATTACAACGACCGGCAATGGAAAATCAATTGTTCCTGAAAAATGTCAGATCTAAAGAATAGTGTACCGGTATTCCCTTATGTTCTTTTGCAGTATGTGCACACACGAACGAACACGACAGGTTGGAACCAACCTGTCGTGTTCGTTCGTGTGTGCACTTACACGCTGATCCCACTGTAACATACATATTGAAAAGAAAATCAAGTTGTTATTTTTTCGGCGGCCATCTTGGTATTTTATCAATGAATCGCTTCTACAAACCAACTACTGCATACATTCTCGGTAAAGACATTCGAATGTCTTTACCGAGAAACTGTAAAACTATAATGCATTAAGCTTTGATATTGCAGAAGAACAAAATGGCCGCCAATATGTTTTATGTGCGCAAATATATTAGGCTTCCCTTTTAAGTAGCATCACCCGCAATAAACATTAATTTTACACGTGTCGACTGATGTATAATATTCAAGACAAACACCTTTGTCTAAATTAGTTCAGGTTTAGAGTCAACACATTCAAAATGCCCGCCGAAATGCATACTTATATGCTAAAGTCACTTGGTTTTCTACGTCTTCGTTTCAATCAATCGCAACAGGACATGTAATTATTATACGAACGTATCCATTGTGTCAGTATGCAGTTCATGAGCTGAGATGAGATGTGTTTTAACATGGCCCCCCTATATGTAAACTTCCTAGATATATGTCAATATTTAGTACGGAGTATAAATGCATGTACTCAAATATATGGCACACGTGGTGAGCGACTATCACTATAGCTATAATAATTCTGTTCTAGACATATTGCAAATAATACTATCAGTACATGTAGTTATAGTTCATTGATTGGCGTTGTATCGAACTTGGTAATCACAGTATTACAAACAAGGCCAGTACCGGTAAGCTTTATTGTGGTACGAATTAATGACCCTGCCTGTCGAAATCCATGAAATCGCTTTTTATCCTACTTCACAGTTCTGTAGCTATATAGACATGTTCCATATTTTCGACATCAGCTGTTTGTAAGTGCAAATTTAGGATCGTCTGGAAATTTCAATTGATGGATTTACATGTATTGAGCATAGGCTGCATATGCAGCCTATGCTCAATAAATGTAAATCCACTAATTGTCTAAACGAGAACATTGTTAATGTGAAAGTTTGAAATTTCCTGACAATCATAATGTTACACTTACGAACATTTTAGTCGTACGAAGTTTAGTGAAATAGCCCCCTGATATATAATGTACTTATTTCTCATTCATGTATACTATCAAATATTCGTATTGCATCATTATATGTGACCAATATATTGTTAATTGTACAACCCCAATTCACCATTGCATGGCTTGTACAGAGAGTACTGGCGCCAATAGTATATTCTTTGACACTGGCTGAATGCACGAATTTAACATTCATGTAACCAATATGCACAGATCCAGAAACATGTGCTTTCATACATTACCTCTGAGATAGAACGTGCTGGTGTGATGACAAGATGTATGTGTGTTCTCACAGTGCCGTTATTATCAAGGAAGTACAGTAGCCTATTTCACCAACATTGCAAAGTATATTGTCTAGCAAAGTATACTTGAGGGAGAAATTTTAAATTTAAGGATAAATTTATTAATTTTTATTATACTGAATGTATTACATTATCACATCCAAATTGGCTGTGACACTGTAATACATTCAGTATAATAATTCTGCATACTTTTAATCATCACATATATGCAGTCGTATCTTCTGTATTAAATAATGCATTTCCGGAAAAAATAAATGATTACTCCCTCAAATTATACTTTGCTAGAAAAGTATACTTTGCAGTGTTGGTGAAATCTGCTACAGATCAGTGCGGCGGCTGTAAAGTATCCCAGCGAGTTCTTCCAGTGAATTTATTATTTCCCCAATGCTTGGTTGCTGTTGGACATCGTCGTCATTTCGAGGTTGTGCACATTTCGCCGCTTTATTTGTACCACACTATCAGTTACTAGGAGGTGTATATGTTATGGACTGTGACGATACGGGTGCAGTCCTCGACACAAATGAACATGTGTCATAAAAGTATATTTACAAAGACCACATACACGTTGTATGGTCCGTGTTCATCATAGATACCAAACTGATGTAGCACATAAATAACTTATTCATGTGTGTTTCCAAATGTTATTCAATCGGCTGGTTTGCAATTGCCTAAACACCTGTGCGTGTCACACCCGCCTGCGTTGAGATATATGTATGCACACCCCTGTTTCTCTACGGGTTATGGCTCATTCACAATCGTGTTTACGAATTTATTATTTATAACTTCTTCACCCAATTGTAAATACTGTGTCAATGGCATCAATATTACAGTATTTAGAGGAAATGTTATGAGTAATGAGTTATGAATTCCGGTCGAATATAAAGTAAGAAAAGTATAAGTTTCTGTATAGTTACAATCAGCATATTTCAGTTACTCTGAATGTCTGTGCCAGTCTATGTGGTTAATGGCACGAACCTAGTGTTGTTCAATTAGGAGTCGACATTAATTATTCCACTTCGTATGAAATACTGTTGTCTAGTAGTTTGTCTCAATCCTGCTAAAATAATTAAAGTACGTCATTGGTTTACACTTTAGGAGGGCGGCCAATATGAATGGTGTATCCATGCGGGGTGCATTAAATACACCCGTCGTAGACATACATATTATATACCAAATTGGAACATAGAGACACACCTTTAATTTTATACATTTACTATTATGAAATATGAATTATGAACTATGAATTATAACCGTTTATAACAGTTCCGGTTTGTTTCCCACATACTAAGAACACGAGTTCCGGCGAATAAACATGTCCGCAAAAATGGCGACCGACCGCCATCGTTAATGCTTCAAAATATAGATACATAAAATGGCGATACCTAAACATAGTCACATACATCGGACGCTGACTTAACTGTATCTGACACACATTGGAGCGTGATTAGTCGTATTAATGTAAACTGTCATTGGATAATGACATACACGTGCCCTTAGAAGTGTGATATATGTTGCTTCATAACATATTGCGCGATCCATAAATAGTTCTCCAACAGTATCATTTTGAACGGGTAATATTACTTTATTAGTTAGTTAGATGTGGAAGATTTCAGGGTGAAGTTGGCTTTATTTATTTTCACCACGGTTTCCGACATTGTAGAGTATGCTCAGCCTATACTACTCGGATTTGGACATACATAGATGATCATATGGTTCAAATGATATACACCGATATTTGACATATATATGCATGACGGCCATCTTGGAAATATTAATTAGAACACGCATGTTCAGTATACCATTACGCTTCAGTGAATTGCTTGCAACAGATAACATCTGCACAGATGCCAAACTCACCATTACATGACTGTTTGAACAAACGTTATAACACTATTTAGTTAATGGGTGAAATAGAAACAACCAGCGGTCCTAGTGCCGTCATACATCTTCAATTAAATCACTTTACACAGTGCAATGATGAAAACAGATTTTTATTTTTATAGTATATTTTTGCAAACAATCCTGATATGCCCATTTAAATATAACCCGCATATGATATTATAATTCGCCGTACTCTCTAAGCCAATCGATGGCCAGTACCGCGCTCCACGGATTACACATATTGCAAGATTTAACCCCAATAAGCTCACAGGCGATCGGAATGACGATAGGATAGTACGTTTTTATACATGTAGATAATATTTAAAATATATTCATTCTATTGTCAATGTATTTATAATCAAGGCCTTGAACTAAGTGTGCCTCAATTTCAGCATCACCAGTTTTAGGAAGTAATGTATGTTCATTTCACACAGCTAAGGCCCACCTGCGCCTAATAAAAACGACACATAATCAACATTTTACACGCAGAAGCCGTACCAGCCCAAAATTCTGACACAAGTCACCGACTACGGTACATGTAGGTCGGACAAGACTTCGTATCGCGCTATCAAGACTAAACGGAACAAACCAGATCGGGATTTCAAGAATCCTCGAGATATTATATCAATAAATCAATAATAGTTATCAATGTCAAATGTGGAAATAGAATCGATAGCTACCTAGAAGAGCTATCTTTATTTATGTTCTTATCTGAAGGGAAACGGCCGACATGTAGCGTTTACTGGTCACATGATCCGCACAAATATACCCGGTTATAAGTCAACTACTGATTGGTCATCTGGTAACCTTTGCTTACCAACCAACCAATCAGAAAACGCATAGCAGCCGGTGACTTTTCGTGAGTCATGTGATCAACAAATGTAAGCAAATGTGTTGCAAGTCTTCGAGATCAGATGCTGATAAGAAAATAAATAAAGATAACTCTCGTAGGTATATTTTGATTGTATTTCCGCATTTTGTAAGCTACGTATTACCAGATTTGATGACTACCTGTTTGATGGGAAATAAAAAATCAATACTCGGATGGAAGACTGTATTATAAACCTGGCTAACGATAATAATGTTATTGTTCACAAATTTGATTTTACGGAACTAAATGCTGCGGTGGCTAGCTCTCGCTCGCATTTAGTTCCTTAAACATGCAAAATGTGATCAATAATGTATACATATTTACAGATGCGGAATTGCGGGAGCTGATTACAAGCCCAGTTCGGAGTTCGTGCAAATTACTGGGACAAACCCGTTAAAACTGAGGGCCCAGTTTACGTCGGCGAAGGTGATACAGAACAAAAAGACCATATATTTCCAATGTAGCGTCGGACGCTGTGACACAGCATGCTCACAGGTAACTAGACCAATATTTGCGAACGGTAACCCTTGCAATCTACTACTGTACCGTCTGTAGCCAGACTGTAGTAATTTGCAAGAGTTACCGTTCGAAACTAATAAAACAATTCATTACATACCTCACTGAAATTTACATCCAGTTCCCTGTGAATTACAGTGGAACCTCTCTAAACCGGACTCCAAGAAAACACATGTGATCATATTTTTGATGAGTTTCTTGGTCATTTATCTCAGGTGATACTGTCTGTTCGTGATCGAATAGCACACAAGTATGGATCATAATGATCAAATGCTTGATTTACAGTGAAACCTCTCAAAGCCGGACACCCTGGGGACCTCCCAGGGTGTCCGGTTTAGAGAGGTTTCACTGAAGTTTGCTGTCGGCGATGTTCTACCTGTTTCAATAACAAGCTGCACCCTATTACGAAAGCATTTGCGGCATGTTTTCATTTAAGTACGACATCACTTTGCACCGACTAGAGAATGGCATGTCATATAATGAGTGAATACGTTCATAAATGAGGAATCGTAGCTAGTTATCTCCCTTTGCAAATCTATTTATAAAGATCCGGTCCTATGCTGTATTTCAGCGTTTATTTCTTACTCATAGCACAAACATTGATTTTGCGAACAGAGTAGACCCAGACCAGACTGTACATATGTGCAGTCTGATCTGAGTCTACATCGTTTGCATTAAACTTAAGAAGTGTGAAAATATGAAACTGGCAAATAATGCAGCCCAGGATCAGATTGCGCATATATGTATAATGATTTGTGTAAAAAAACTAGACGAACTCACTATATGTTCTCCTTTTCATAACAACGCCTGATACATACCAGCTTTTCCCAAGCAATAAGGCCATAAACTACATACTTTGAACCGAATAAATAAATTCAACTAGAGATTGACATTATTATACATTTTATATCAGATATAAATTTCCGCACTGATATCAGGGGCGAAAACCGTAACGATTGTTCTTTACATTGCTAACGGACATTACTATTTACTATTTATTCTCTGTATTTATTGTTTGATGTGTAATGATCTTACTTTATAACCTGTCGAAAATATTGTTTTCTTTAGGCGACGCATTTAATTAGTATAAATAATTACAAATTATCATGTCTCATTTGCATATGGAAAATAGCCTGATACCACCACGAGTCACTATCAGTAAAATAAATGTAACCCTTTCATCACTACACACCTGTATAGTGGTATTGGCAAATCGTGACAAGCCGTCTCATCAGGATCTGCACTTTTTGCAATTTTCATATTTTTGAGACCAAAACACCACTTTTTCATAAATGGACTAATCTCAAAATCATTTAATCTCACCATGTATGCATGTTTGGATATATTATATATATAAATAGAATGTATATACATACATGTAAATTTGTAGCCAGTGGCTACACATTTACATGTAGGTATATACATTCTATCATGGGCCGCTTTTCTACTATCAGTAACCAACCTGCACTGTGCACTATATTTGATCCAATACATATCATACCAATAAACACAAAGGTTACATTAGCAGTACGGCTTCAATGTTTGGCGCTGTACTTATGCAATAATAGAATTATTATATTATTGCATAAGTACAGCGTCAAATATTGAAGAAGCCGTACTGATACATGTAAGCCAACAGCTTTACGGTCTCATTTACATATTATTGTACTAGTTCGTGTATCATGGTGTTTCATATACTGTTATTACACTGCAAATGCTCATTGTATGCACTAATATAGTCGATATATCGACTATTCCACGGGCACGGGAACTATTGCAATACCAGGGACCCGTTTGACTAAAATCCGTACGACTAAGAAGATCGTAAGTGCAAAATTGAAAGTGGTTGTGCTACAATTAATGACATGAACTGAAAATGGTAGCATTTGAGATACACGTTAATGCGAGAAGCAAGTTCATAGAAATTTTCGTACGAACATTTTTATCGTACGAATATTAGTGAAACGGGCAGCTGGCATAACAAAACTATTGCCCAGTCACGTCCAAATCAAAGGAATTAGTCAAAACTATGTAATATCGACTTATATGCGGCTGTGACTGGAGAAATGGGGCTTATGGGTTTTGCGACCAGTGCAGATCCAGATCAGCCTGTGCATCCGCACAGTCTGATCTGGATATGCACTGTTCGCCATTCAATCAATGACCCACTTGGAATGCTTCTAACGAGCAATATGGAGTGTGATATGTGATCAGAAGCTACACTGGTCACAAATCCCATACGCCCCATTTCTCCAGTCACAGCCACATATATGGATATGGTTAATATATATATATGTGACTGTGACCGTTCCATCAGAGCAACACCCGGCATGCTGATAACAACTAATGCAGATCATTGTCATGCTACAGAATTGTGCTATTTGCTCAGTAGCCTATTTCACCAACATTTGCAAAGCATACTTTAGTAGCAAAGTATACTGTGAGGGAGAAATTTTCAATTTTATGATAAATTTATTAATTTTTATTATACTGAATTTATTACATTATCACAGCCATTTTTGCTGTGATAATGTAATCAATTCAGTATAATAATTCTGTATATTTTTAATCGTCAAATATATGCAGTAGTTAGTTCTATATGAAATAATGCATTTAAGGAAAAATAAATGATTGCTCCCTCAAAGTATACTTTGCTAGAGAAGTATACTTTGCGATTTTGATGAAATCGGCTACTGGAGCTACACTGGTGACAAATCCCATAATCCCATTTCTCCAGTCACAGTCACATATATGTTATTACTTGCAGAGGTGTGGCGGGCCCGGGGGTACCGATACAACGGTGGTGTATTCCACCTCTTTCACCATACAGGAGTAAGTATTCAGTCGCTTCACGAGACAGCGGTGAATTAACCATTCGGAGCCCCGCAACGAAGGTAGAATTTATTTTTTGTATTAATTCGTTCCCTCAATTTAACAATTCGTGGGAACGAATGGTTATATTGTAGGAACGAATTGTTAATTCGAGGGAACGAATTGTTAAATTGAGGGAACGAATTGTCATTTCGTGGGAACGAATAGTTAATTTGAGGGAACGAATTGATATATCGTGAGAACGAATTGTTAATTCTGGGGAACAAATTGCTAAATTTAGGGAACGGACTGTTATTTCGGGGCTCCGTATGTTTCAACTAAATGAAAGTTTGTAATCGTTCGTAACAACACACGATTCGCAATTAAAAAATTATGTAAAACAACTTATTTCGGCAGCCATTTTTTTATTAAATATTAGATGTATTGCAAATCATTTTGCATTCAAATTGTGAATGAATTATAACAATTTACCCAGTTAATATTAATCACACTAAGTTTACAGTCCTTAATTAAAACAATTGGCTACTAAATCGGAGAATTCATACTCACCAAAAAAATTCCAGCGGGAGGGAGCTATTGTTAGCTAAAGTCAAAAAGCAGTGCTTGTCATTATTTGTTAAGACACTCAAGCAATACCCACATTTTGATTGGAACAGTTCAAAATTAACATTTTTGTCCGGTCTGTGTTCTATATATATTCCTATGACTGGTGTCAGTGCGTACCACAATGGACACATTTATAGATCAGACTCATGTTGAACATTCAAATCGTCAAATTTTCGCTTGAACCCGGAAGAAACAGTCACTCATATGACATTAAATAAATCTTAACAACGTCTAAACCGTACACACTGGTGGGACTACTCTAGAAATGTATTTGTGACTGGAAAATAGGGGCTGGTGGCCAATGCGATCTGTGTATACCCAATCCAGCCGGCGCACCCACAAGCAGGGATTCCGCAGGGGAAAATAAAAAAATCGCCACTTCAAATTAAAATATAAAAAAAAATAAAAAAAATAATTCATTTTTTTTTTCGAAAATTGTAATTTGTTATCGCCAATTGTTTATTTTTATCGTCAATTGCGACAGTGGCGATTGCCAGCGGAATCCCTTCTCAATATAAGCAGGGTATGCACTGCTCGGCATTCAGTCAGAGAAACACTCAACATACCGTGAAACCTCGCTAAACCGGACACCCTGGGATCGTGGGAACAAATAGTTATTTCGTGGGAACGAATTAATAAATTGAGTGAACGAATTGTTATTTCGTGGGAAAGAATTAATAAACAAACAATCCATGTCCCCTGTGGGGCTCCGTACAACGCTGATCAGAAATGCGATAAACTCCATTTCTCGAGACACAGCCACAACTGTTGATGTCAATGGGCTCCACTGTTTATCAGGTAACGAGCTTTTCCTTAGCCTGATACGTAACGACTGATAACATATTGTCGCATCCTCCATTGACTTGATACCCGTATCTGGGTAATAACGATTTAAAGACTGACGTTTCATTGGTCGAACTAAGTTGCATGCCATTACCGAATGACGTCAGTGTAATGACGCAATATAAACATGTCAGCGTTCTTTACAACGAAACCAACGTTAAGGTTGTTGTTCCCTTATTGGAGCCCCGGAGGCCATGCAAAGTCAATGAAATCAAACGGAAAATCTAACTCTAAAAGCTACAGTTGCCTGTACAAATATTCCATATCTACGGCTTCAGTATTTGAATGTGATTATACTGCCAGCATTAAAATGAAATTGATCATGTCATTAATGCATTTTTGCACTGATAACAGCTGCCTGATAAACAAAAGTTATAAAATGTCAATGCGCTTCTGGGCATGTGCAAAGTTTATCAGTTATTTCCGGTTTATATTGATACCTTGTTCACGTCCAGCAGCATACGTATTACAGGTCCATCTAATATTCCATCTTATGGAAACCGTGGTGCATGTGCACAGATCCCATCAGCCATTGTACGACAACTCCTTGCAACAGTGGAGACAATTCCACAATGTCCCATTACCCCACCCACTCCGTTCCAATGCAAACTGTCGCCTCGCAAAATCAAATCAGTTTAAATCAAACACAGCAATTCCAATCCATGTTTTATGGAGCCACATTTAATATTCAGAATATGAATGTGTATTGCAGTGTACAAATGGCACCTGTCACTGATCCGAAATAGGTTTAAATCCCCAAAGAATGTGTTTATCGGCAGATGGCGAGGTCTCAGGTGGGCACTTGTGGCGTATGTATTTGTTGCACTGTGTTGTTTAAAATGGCATTAAAAGGGCATATTTAGTTTGATAATATAAATTGTCTTACTATATTCCATGTATTGATTGAAATATGTGAATTCACCTGACAATTTCAACGATTAAATATGTTAAGATGATATATATTTGGAATTATTTTCTCAGCGTATTTGTAAACTTGTTAATTGGTTCACTGTCAAGGGAAACGGTTGGGATTATCTGGGGGGTGTCTCCAAACGTCTTCAAATTTGCAGATGTATTCTGTTGGGCAAACATTACGAATGACATGATAAATATAATTAATACCAGGCTAGTGTCTTTTGATATCAAGTTTATCAGGCTCGGCTGGAAAACGCGAGGATTCCTACGCGTTTTACAACTTGATATCAAAAGACACTAGCCTGGTATTCTCTATATAATGCAGTAACTTGTGAATAATTAACACAATTTGGTGGTTTCACATGTATATTTACCTGTCTACACAGGTGTGTAATCGAAAAGTATACATGTAGGCAGATCAATGCCCTTATTATGTCCTAACTACAACATGCGGTGTAATTTCCATCTAGCAGTATAAGCACAAATATATACTAAACATGTGGATATGGAATATTTGTGTAAGTTACTTTTGGGTTTGGAGTTAGCTTTTTCGTTAGATTTCCATTGGCTTTACATGAGGTTCCTATAAGGGCACACCTACCTTAATTTTCCTCATTATGTAGCATAGAACGTTAACTGATAAATAGAATACCATCCTGGTGTCATTTGATATAACGTTTATCAGGCTCGGCTCGGAGAGCTCTGAGGGCAGTAATACCGAGGCGAGCCAACGCGTTTCCTAGCATTGCCTGATAAACTTGATCAATGGACACTCGCCTGATATTATGAACATAATATATTTCCATTCAGTTTATACGCCCAGACGATGGTTGTCACGCCGACGGCAGCAGGCCCACCGATCGTGTTGACAACTTCTCAGACAGGCGACGTCATATATCTGTACACACAACACGTCAAGGACGGCATAGGGGCCACCACAGGTAACTAACATTGTATACATGTACACACAGCACGTCAAGGACGGCATAGGAGAGCCATTACATGTAACTAACATTGTATACCTGTACACACAGCAGGTCAAGGACGGCATATGGGCCATCACAGGTAACTAACATTGCATACCTGTACACACAACACGTCAAGGACGACACAAGGGCCACCACAGGTAACTAACATTATATACATGAACACAGCACATCAAGGACGGCATAGGGGCCACCACAGGTAACTATCATGGTATACCTGTTTGTTTGTTGGTTTTTTTATTAGTGTTTAGCAGCCTATCAACAGCTAAGGTCATGTAAGGCCGGGCAAACGGGTTCGATCCCATTTTAACCTACTGCATTGGGGGGGAATCAGAAAATCAGAATGGAATATTTACATCGAGAAAAAATATATTCAGCCCTGAAATTAGAATAACCTGACCTGGTGCCAGGTCCATACCACACCAAGGCACTAGGCCCCTTCCCTAAAATTACGAATATCGTAATACTCACATAAGGGGTATAACCAGATTCAACTGTCACATACAAAATGCCAAAGACGTATGTGAGGGTCAAACCAGGTATCCAGTCGGGATTCCGGTTAGGATAAACCCCGATCGTTAAATTACCCATCGCGTGCTCCCACCTGCCACCAACTGGTATACATGTACACACAGCACGTCCAGGACATGTACATACAACACGTCTACAACGGCGGTGCGGCAACCACTGTACACACAGCACGTCTACTACGGCATAGGGGCCACCACAGGTAATTTACAGTGTATAGCAGTACACACAGCACGTCTACTACGGCATAGGGGCCACCACAGGTAACTTACAGTGTATAGCTGTACACACAGCACGTCTACTACGGCATAGGGGCCACCACAGGTAACTTACAGTGTATAGCTGTACACACAGCACGTCTTCTACGGCATGGGGCCTCCACAGGTAACTTACAGTGTATAGCTGTACACACAGCACGTCTACAACGGCAAAGGGGCCACCACAGGTAACATACAGTGTATGGCTGTACACACAGCACGTCTACTACGGCATAGGGGCCACCACAGGTAACTTACAGTGTATAGCTGTACACACAGCACGTGTACTACATCATAGGGGCCACCACATGTAACTTACAGTGTATAGCTGTACACACAGCACGTCTACTACAGCATAGGGGCCACCACAGGTAACTTACAGTGAATAGCTGTACACACAGCACATCTACTACGGCATAGGGGCCACCACAGGTAACTTACAGTGTATAGCTGTACACACAACACGTCTACTACGGCATAGGGGCCACCACAGGTAACTTACATTGTATAGCTGTACACACAGCCCGTCTACTACGGCATAGGGGCCACCACAGGTAACTTACAGTGTATAGTTGTACACACAACACGTCTACTACGGCATGGGGCCACCACAGGTAACTAACATTGTATAGCTGTACACACAGCACGTCTACTACGGCATAGGGACCACCACATGTAACTAACATTGTATAGCTGTACACACAACACGTCAACTACGGCATATGGGCCACCACAGGTAACTAACATTGCATACCTGTACACACAACACGTCAAGGACGACACAAGGGCCACCACAGGTAACTAACATTACGGGTAACTATCATGGTATACCTGTTTGTTTGTTGGTTTTTTTATTAGTGTTTAACAGCCTATCAACAGCTAAGGTCATGTAAGGCCGGGCAAACGGGTTCGATCCCATTTTAACCTACTGCATTGGGGGGGAATCAGAAAATCAGAATGGAATATTTACATCGAGAACAAATATATTCAGCCCTGAAATTAGAATAACCTAACCTGGTGCCAGGTCCATACCACACCAAGGCACTAGGCCCCTCCCTAAAATTACGAATATCGTAATACTCACATAAGGGGTATAACCAGATTCAACTGTCACATACAAAATGCCAAAGACGTATGTGAGGGTCAAACCAGGTATCCAGTCGGGATTCCGGTTAGGATAAACCCCGATCGTTAAATTACCCATCGCGTGCTCCCACCTGCCACCCACTGGTATACATGTACACACAGCCCGTCCAGGACATGTACATACAACACGTCTACAACGGCGGTGCGGCAACCACTGTACACACAGCACGTCTACTACGGCATAGGGGCCACCACAGGTAATTTACAGTGTATAGCAGTACACACAGCACGTCTACTACGGCATAGGGGCCACCACAGGTAACTTACAGTGTATAGCTGTACACACAGCACGTCTACTACGGCATAGGGGCCACCACAGGTAACTTACAGTGTATAGCTGTACACACAGCACGTCTTCTACGGCATGGGGCCTCCACAGGTAACTTACAGTGTATAGCTGTACACACAGCACGTCTACTACGGCAAAGGGGCCACCACAGGTAACATACAGTGTATGGCTGTACACACAGCACGTCTACTACGGCATAGGGGCCACCACAGGTAACTTACAGTGTATATCTGTACACACAGCACGTGTACTACAGCATAGGGGCCACCACATGTAACTTACAGTGTATAGCTGTACACACAGCACGTCTACTACGGCATAGGGGCCACCACAGGTAACTTACAGTGAATAGCTGTACACACAGCACATCTACTACGGCATAGGGGCCACCACAGGTAACTTAGAGTGTATAGCTGTACACACAACACGTCTACTACGGCATAGGGGCCACCACAGGTAACTTACATTGTATAGCTGTACACACAGCACGTCTACTACGGCATAGGGGCCACCACATGTAACTTACAGTGTATAGTTGTACACACAACACGTCTACTACGGCATGGGGCCACCACAGGTAACTAACATTGTATAGCTGTACACACAGCACGTCTACTACGGCATAGGGGCCACCACAGGTAACTTACAGTGAATAGCTGTACACACAGCACGTCTACTACGGCATAGGGGCCACCGCAGTTAACTTGCAGTGTATAGCTGTACACACAGCACGTCTACTACGGCATAGGGGCCACCACAGGTAACTTACAGTGTATAGCTGTACACACAATACGTCAACTACGGCATGGGGCCACCACAGGTAACTAACATTGTATAGCTGTACACACAACACGTCAACTACGGCATAGGGACCACCACATGTAACTAACATTGTATAGCTGTACACACAACACGTCAACTACGGCATAGGGGCCACCACATGTAACTAACATTGTATAGCTGTACACACAACACGTCAACTACGGCATAGGGGCCACCACATGTAACTAACATTGTATAGCTGTACACACAACACGTCAACTACGGCATAGGGGCCACCACAGGTAACTTACAGTGTATAGCTGTACACACAGCACGTCTACTACGGCAAAGGGGCCACCACAGGTAACTTACAGTGTATAGCTGTACACACAGTGTGCACACAGCACGTCTACTACGGCAAAGGGGCCACCACAGGTAACTTACAGTGTATAGCTGTACACACAGCACGTCTACTACGGCATGGGGCCACCACAGGTAACTAACATTGACTAGCTGTACACACAACACGTCAACTACTGCATAGGGACCACCACAGGTAACTAACATTGTATAGCTGTACACACAACACGCCTACTACGGCATAGGGGCCACCACAGGTAACTAATATTGCATAGCTGTACACACAGCACGTCTACTACGGCATGGGGCCACGACAGATAACAAACATTGTATAACTGTACACACAACACGCCTACTACGGCATAGGGGCCACCACAGGTAACTAATATTGTATAGCTGTACACACAACACGTCCATTACGGTATGGGGCCACCACAGGTAACTAACATTGAATAGCTGTACACACAACACGCCTACTACGGCATAGTGGCCACCACAGGTAACTGATATTGTATAGCTGTACACACAACACGTCTACTACGGCATGGGGCCACCACAGGTAACTAACATTGTATAACTGTACACACAACACGCCTACTACGGCATAAGGGCCACCACAGGTAACTAACATTGTATAGATGTACACACAACACGCCTACTACGTCATAGGGGCCACCACAGGTAACTAATATTGTATAGCTGTACGCACAACACGTCTACTACGGCATGGGGCCACCACAGGTAACTAACATTGTATAGCTGTACACACAACACGTCAACTACGGCATAGGGGCCACCACAGGTAACTTACAGTGTATAGCTGTACACACAACACGTCTACTACGGCATGGGGCCACCACAGGTAACTAACATTGTATAGCTGTACACACAACACGTCAACTACGGCATAGGGGCCACCACAGGTAACTAATGTATAGCTGTACACACAACACGTCTACTACGGCATAAGGGCTACCACTTGTGACTAACATTGTATAGCTGTACATACAGCACGTCAACTACGGCATAGGGGCCACCACAGGTAACTAACATTGTATACATTTTACACACAGCACGTCAAGGACGGCACAGATGCAACCACAGTTAACTAACGCTGAAGGGGTCTATGTCGCACAGGGTACTACACATATGTACCCTAGCATGTAGGGTACTACAGATGTGTACCCTAATTTAATTTTATTCCACGAATGTACCCCATGATTTGCAGTTGGAAGCCAAGTCGGCAAGTCGGGAACCAGTCTGCTAACTGCTGTGAATCTGCAAGTTCCTGCGCATGCGCATTGCTATATGAAAATGGCGCAAACTGTCAGTCTGCTAACTGCCGTAAATCGGCAAGTTCCTGCGCATGCGCATTGCTATAGGATGATTGATTCATAAGCATAGAATAGCTAAAATATATCATTTTGAAAAATATGACAGCCATAAACGTCTTTTGAAGCTGCGAATGTGCACGTTATTACCTACCATACCAAGGTAGCCTAAACCAAAAGTCAATGTCGTAATCGTTATCCGCGACAGGTGCGCGCATAGTCGACTGGTTCTAAAAACATTGTTATAGTCGACGCAACAGGGTACGTAAATGTAGTACCCCATCCCGTCAGGGTACATAAATGTAGTACCCTACATGCTAGGGTACATATGTGTAGTACCCTGTGCGACATAGACCCCTTCAGCTTAACTAACATTGTATTCATGTACACACAACACGTATACAACGGCATAATGGCAAGCACCGGTAACTGACAATGTAACTTCCACAGAGTAAATAAGAATAAAACATTACACATATGGCATATGATACGATCCTGGGGCCCGTTTCACAAAACTTAGTACGATAAATTATATTGTTCTTACGAAGATGTCCATAAATTTAAGAGTCATTGATTCTGAACAAATCCACCAAAGTGTTGTCAGAATCGACTTCCATGAAAACACACCTTGGTATTTCATTAGAATTGTCTCCTTGGAGACAATTCTAATGAAATACCAAGATGTGTTTTCATGGAATGCTAAAAAATGACAACTGTGTAGTAAATACAGAGAACAGTAGGTTAGTGCTGTGAATGGAAAAACATATCTGGCAAGGCTTATGAAATAGAGCCTCGCCCATCCCGTTTCCGTGCCGCGTTAGATATTTTTCCCATTCACGGCACTAACCTACTATTATATTTATCCCGTCAACACTACAAATAGCTTTTAAATGCAAAAAATAACTGCAGCCGCATCCTCAAAATCGGAGAATCGACAAGTTTGACAACCGCACATATTCACACGCAGTGATTATGTCGTATTGACAGGATATCAAAAATGTTTCACAGCACCGTGTTTAACGACACTTACACACTGTGTTAGTCGTACGAAGGTTAGTGAAACGGGCCCCACTTTTATATACAGTTGGTATTATCAAACGGGAAAATAGTCTGACAATTGCAGCAATGTTACTGTGTGACTGATGCTTCTAATAAAGTATAACCTGATGACAAACTATCATTGCCTTGTCACCCATTTAGGAACATTTTCATTTTCTTCTTTTGGTTTGGCACGCATACGTCATTATGGTGATACGGTCAACCAATCAAATTCACCGCAGTTGTTATGAAATGTGCGTCATATCAATTGTATCAATATGGACTCCAACATAACATACCAAGGTTTTCATGCGATAAAATGACACACGCCTTGTGCTTTTGTACTTCGGACATCTGCGTAATTTCATGAAATACGTTTACAAATTTTACAATAATTTCCGTAAATAGCGTCAAATGTTAAGAAAATATTCAGAGTACATGCGGAATTTAATCTGAAAATATTGTCAACTTTTGACTTTATTTATGAAAAATACCGTAAATTTTGTAAACGTATTTAATGAAATTACACAGATGTCCGAAGGTACACAATCTCATGGCGTGTCTCAAATACATAACTCACTTATGTTTTCAGTAGCCTCTAACTATTCATGTTGTTGTAGATATGTTGGATGCCCAGGGGTTTTACGTCTACAACTGCCATTATTCAACCAATTCCAAGTTTAAGACCTCGACGCAGTTCGTAGATAATTTCGGGTAAGCATTTACACAACAGTCGGCGTACAGTTGGTGTATATGTAATTGAGAAGCCTATTTCACCAACATTGCAAATATATTTATGTAGCAAAGTATACTTTGAGGGAGAAATTTTCAATTTAAGGATAAATTTATTAATTTTTATTATACTGAATTTATTACATTATCACAGCCAATTTGGCTGTGATAATGTAATACATTCAGTATAATAATTATGCATACTTTTATTTATCAAATATATGCAGTGGTTAGTTCTATATGAAATAATGCATTTTTTGAAAAGTAAATGATTAGTCCCTCAAAGTATACTTTGCTAGATAAGTATACTTTACAATTTTGATGAAATCGGCTGCTGGTAACGCTAAAATAAACAGAGAATCTGAAACGAGTTTCCATTTGACATGTTTGATGTGAGATGTATGAAACGAGTTGGGCGCATTTTATGAACCGAGCCTCTGGCTAGGTGCATACAATTGCTGACAAGTTTCATAAATCTCATATCAAATTGAACCGAGTATGATATTATGTTCATCACATACATAGCTTCACCCTCCCGCGAGCAGAACCCTTGTATATAGCCAAAACGTTTCAATATGTAGACTTCACTGAATATTTCCGCATTTAGTTGAAAATATCCACAGTGAAACTAGTAGTATAATATGATAAATATGCCGTAGTATAGGTCCAAGTTCGTGGTAGACAATTCGTATTACCACTTTCAGAGAGGAACACATTTTTATCAGGTAACGAGCTTTGTTTGACCGAATATGTACTTACGGATATTATAATGTCATATTAGACATTGACCTGATACGAATATCCGGATTACAACAAATTGAAAACTGACGTTTCTTGGTCGAACGGCGTCACATGACGTTACTGAATGACGTCAGTGTAATGACGAAACAAAAGCAAGTCCGTGTTCTTTTCAACGAAAACCACGTCATGATTGCTTATTTCGTATCGTAACAAGTTACCTGATAAATAGAATACCACGCTAGTGTCTTTTGATATCGGCGAGCATCGGAATTCCTGCTCAGTGCGTATGTGCCGTGAAACACGGTGCCGTGAAACATTTTTGATATCCAGTCAATACAATTTTTGCATTTTACAGCCATTTGAAGGTGTTGACGGGATAAATAGAATAGTAGGTTAGTGCCGTGAATGGGAAAAAATGTCTGGCGCGGCACGGAAACGGGATGTGCTCGGCATAGCCTCGCCCATCCCGTTTCCTGAGCCTTGCCAGATATTTTTCCCATTCACGGCACTAACCTACTATTCTCTACATATGATATATATCTATCTGCCATCTCACAGAGCGTCCTGTACTGCATTACAGGTGTGCCGTTTCCGGAACTGACTTTACTCCGGCGTCCGACTTCATCCAAGACATTTCGTATTTCGGCAACTCATTCATCGTCAAGTCGGGCCCGTTTATCGCGAAGAAGCAAGATAAATACCGGTGTTACATCAAATGTGACACCGGCAAATGTACAACTCCCGACCATCCATATTGTCTGAAGGTAATCCATTGGTACTTTGGTGCTCAGAAAGATCCCTGCGCGTCGAGCATTTTATAGCCATGAAGAAATAACATCATACAATATAGAGAGTAGGAGGTTAGTGTCGTGAATGGGAATAAATATCTGCCAAGGCTTAGGAAACGGGATGGGCGATGCTCTGCCGAACATATCCCGTTTCCGAGCCGCGCCAGATATGTTTCCCATTCACGGCACTAGCCTACTTTTCTATTTATCCCGTCAACACAATGGCTTTAAAATGCAAAACAAATAATCCCAGCCACCGCACATATTCATACGCAGTGATTAGGTCGTATTGACAGGATATCAAACATGTTTCACGGCACCGTGTTTCACGGCACATACGCACTGTGTTGACTGGATAAATCACACTACCATGCAAAAATATGTTAAATTCAATCATGTCGGCGAAATTCTGGTGCGTGTCCAAGGTAAAAGAGATTATAGTAATTTTATAGAACACATATGCATCTGACGATTTGAAAACAATCAGAGACGAACATCTCAAACAAAGCAATATATAGAGTTTATTCAACTACCATTTGAAATACCGGATTTATTTCCCGAGACATCTGGAAATCCGATAAAGAAACGAGTGCCGAGCACGAGTTTCTTTGTCGGATTTACAGATGTCAAGGGAATAAGAATAAATTGTATATTACATGCACTTCGAAAAATGTGAAATTTGCTCTTAGACCAGCTTTAAGTTGTCAACAATGTTGACGTTATCGTATGAAATGACGTCAAACCGTGACGTCAATTACTCGCGGACGTCTAGGAGGAAATCAAGGAAATAAATCCCTCCGGAATCATGGTAGATCATTGGGTAGCATGTAATATATTAATATTAAAATAATTCGCGCTTTCCCGACTCATTCTGCAAACCCCGTGTCTGATGATCAATGTACTGCATTATGGCCTAAGCAGAAGCTACAGTAGAATCTCTAAACACCGGACACACTGGGGACACCATAGTTGGGCTTATGGAAGTTGTCACCAGTGTAGCTCCTGATTAGATAGCACATTCTGTAGCCTGATACTGATATATATTCCTTGTTACAAGCATGGCGGAGGTTTCATTGATGGAATGGCGAACAGTGCAGATCCTGATCAGACGCACACATCTTTTTTTCTTTTTTTCTTTTTTTTCTCGAAAATTATAATTTTTTACACATCAGTGTATGTATGATGCTGTGCTTATGCGCTAGATATAATCTGCATTCGTCATGATTGAATATGATATTTATTAAACTCGTTGACTGATTTCATAAAACATTGGTAACTTGTAATAAATGTTATTACATTAAATCATCACTCTTGTCAGATCCTCTATATATATATACATATATCAAATGGACGTCCAGGTAAATTGTTTAAATAGTATTTTCTTTTTTGCTCATGATTTGGTTTTCCATATACGGCATTCATAAATAGCTTATGATGATCTAACATGATACATTAAAGGTACATGTCAAAATGTGAAAATTACTTTCAAACAGTGCAGATCCTGATGAGACGGCTCGTTACGAGCCGGCTCATCTGGATCTGCACTGTTTGCATATACCGATATAGCGGGCTTTCGGGTTCAAAGGGTTAAGGTCCATGTCCACTCAGAAGGCACACAATGCTCTTTATATCAGAGACATCATCTGAGACATGTTCTGGGAAAAGAAACATTCATTCACCATTACCCCACGTATTGATTGGCATTATTATGCATATTATATCAGACGTAAATTTCAACACTGATATCAGGAGCGATAACCATGTTTCCTTAAAAGTTTAACATAACTTTATTCTCTGTATTTACTTGTTGATGTGCAATGATCATACATTATAATCTGTCGAAAATAGTATGTGTTGAGGTGACTCATTTAATTAGTATAAATAGTAATTAAAAAATATCATGCCTCATTTGCATACGAACATAGCCTGATACAACCGCGCGTCACTGTCAGTAAAATAAATATTACTAAATGATTATAACTGTATAGCGGGCACTCGTAATTTTTTGAACTGATGGAATATTTACAGAATTATACACTATTTAATTCATATACATTACATGGTGTGCCTATTGAGTCGGCATGTACCTTTCAACTCGCTGATTGATGTAGTATACTCGTTGATTGTATTAAACTCGTTGATTCAAGTTATGGCATAGTTATAGGTAGGTAAACTATTGTCTGTTACATTAGAGACATACAGTGGGGTCAGTGTGTAAGTGCCGTGCACACACGAACGAACACGACAGGTTGGAACCAACCTGTCGTATTCGTTCGTGTATGCACTTACACGCTGACCCCAATGTACAATGTACATACTTTTCTACAAACATTCTTGGTTCCACGTGTTGTTGCCAACGACATGTTGACTATTAAACGCATTAAATCTAAAAAAATATTTGAATGCATAGTAAATACGTATACTTTTCATCAATAACAATGAAATTACATCAAATATTTAAACAGTGTGTAGATTTAATGTATTTAATAGACAAAACTTTGTCGGGAGCAAAACGTGGAACAGACAATAGATAATCCGCTGCCGTTATTGAGAACTCTGCAAACTCTGTAAATTTCACATTAACAATGTGTTATTGTAAAAAATTATTCGATTTACATTTATTGAGCTGCATATGCAGCCTATGCTCAATAAATGTAAATCCACCAATTTAAATTTACAGACTACACTGTATTATAAATTTGCACTTATGAACATTTTCAACGGGCCCCAGTCTTTTGATATCAAGTTTATCAGGCAAGGTTAGGACACGTGTAGGAATTCCGAGGTTCACTGTGGAATTCCTATCGTTACCTAGTTGATCCAGACAAAATTGATATCAAACGACACTAGCATGGTATTCTATTTATCAGGTAACGTTTTAGGCTACAGAATGGCTGTGATAATGTAATAAATTCAGTATTAATAAATTAATAAATGTATCCTTAAATTAAAATTTCTCCCTCAAAGTGTACTTAGCAAGATAAGTATACTTTGCAATATTGGTGAAATAGGCGACAGAACGCGAACGACTTGTTTCTGTGACGTCATTCCACCGACGCTATTCGTCATGTGACGCCGTTCGACCAATGACACGTTAACCTGGATATTCGTATCAGGACAATACCTGATACAGCAGTATTTTATCAGTCAATACATATACGGCCAATACAAAGCTAGATATCTGTAGCAGATTTCACCAACATTGCAAAGTATACTTTTCTAGGAAAGTATACTTTGAGGGAGTACTCGTGTATTGTTCCCGAAACGCATTATTTTATATAGAACTAACGACTGCATATATATTTGACGATTAAAAGTAAGCAGAATTATTATACTGAATTTATTACATCATCACAGCCAACTTGGCTGTGATAATGTAATAAATTCAGTATAATACAAATTAATAAATTTATCCTAAAATTGAAATTTCTCTCTCAAAGTATACTTTGCAATGTTGGTGAAATAGGCTACCGGTCAAATGGCATAAATGGTCAAAGATAAGACATGCGCGACATATGCTTGTACTACATTCAAATTTTGTATTTTCAGAGGTGTGGGGCTAACGGGGGCGTGCTCGGAACACATCATGACCTCGGTTATAAGGGGATGACGACCTCCATAACCATCACAGAGTAAGATTTAAGGGCCATACTAACACCAGACACATGTGGCTTTGTCTGTGGCTGAAGAAACGCGGCTTAATGTTAGGTTTCTCATCAAGTTCTTCCTATTTCAGGGCTGAAAATATTTACATGGAAAAATATATTTTGATTTTCGGACCCCCCTCCTTAATGCACGGCGGGTTAAATGCGGGATCGAACCCGTTTGCATGGACTTAATTGACCTTAGCTGTTGATAGGCCGATCAACACCAATGAATCAAATCAAATACTCTAGTTCTAGCCTGAATTTTCTGGCTGTCACGCAGGGCGACTTACGTACACGTAAGTCGCCCTGTGTGACAGCCAGACAATTCTGGTTATTCTAATCCCTGATCGGCTGGCACGCCCATGCGGGCTAGAATGGATAGAGAATAGAGAACACCAGGTTTGTTGATGTCAACTATACTGGCAATGGTATGAAACGCGTAGGAATTACGAGGCTCGCCAAGGAATTTGTACAATTTCCTAGCCGAGCCTGGTAAATTTGATATCGAAATACACTAGCATGATCTTCTATGTTATCATGTAACGTTTTATGCCACAGAATGGGCAAATGTGACAAAGTAATAGTTCAATGAAAAGTACGGGGACGTTTACGTTGCGTCATTACACGGACGTCATTGACAACGTCAGTGACGCCGTTCAACCAATGGATAGTCAGAGAAATCATTTGTGACCAGGATGTGCGTGTTTAATACAGTATATGACATGTTTCTCTCGATGTTTCATCAATTGCTGTTGTTGTTGTAACCACGTGATCATGCACCTTGATACTGTGTGTTAGAAATATGGTTGTTTGTTCACTTACTTATCGATGAGTAGTTACTTACGTCGTGTATCGCCTCGTTTCGTGGGAAATCAGTAAACTACTTTAACCCATTAAAGACGGGATACAATTATAGCAGTATGACGGGGGGGGGGGGGATACTTGGGAATCAATCCTATTTTCTTTAATTCATCTCGAAAGTATATGTTATTACCACTCATTTGAACCGTCTCGCTGAGTGGTAACAACATATACCTTTATGGAGAAATAAACAAAATAATGAGATTTTTTAAACAAAATTTATCGTCCGTAATATTCATTTGCAGTCCGACTGTAACCAGCATTTTACTGTCGGTGCAAGACAATGATGGCCAGTACGTCACGTCGCCGGGCATCACTGCATACACGGACGAACCCCTTGACTTATCCGTTACCATAGACCCCAATGCCAACGACGCCCCAGGTACGGAGATCACGTTGTAACTATGGCAACACGGCTATTGGTAGCTTACGGAACGGAACGGAACGGAACTAGTCAATGGGTACACGACGCGGTAGGGTTATGGTTATGTTAATAAATAGGGTTTTTTATTACGGTTGGGGTTAAATTGAGTTATGCCACATATGAAATTCATATGCTTTTTCATATGAAAATGTCATATGGAAATGATATAAAGTGGGTCAATATGCAATTAATATGCAAAATCTTTTCTTCATATGCAAATCATATGAATTTCATATGTAAACCATAAGAATTCCATATGTAGAACCAAGTACAATGCTTTTCAATATACAATTTTCGTATGAATTTTATATGAAAAACATATGATTTTCATATTAATTTAGCATTCGTAAAATGAATGTAAATTCCATATGAATTACATAATTATGTGGCACAGATTGCTGTGTAGGATATATGGTGAAGATTGAGGGTATGGTTAGTGCTGTCTCTAACCCTAGATCTCACCTTAACCCTACCCGATGCTGTACCCATTCATTGGTTTCGCGTTCCGTTCCATTTTGGAAAATAGAGAATAGTAGGTTAGTGCCGTGAATGGAAAAGAATATCTGGCAAGGCTCAGGAAACGGGATGGGCGAGGCTCTGCCGAGCACATCCCGTTTCCGTGCCGCGCCAGATATGTTTCCCATTCACGGCACTAACCTACTGTATCCCGTCAACACATACAAATAGCTTTAAAATACAGAAAATAACCCCAGCCGCATCTCCAAATCGTATTGACAAGATATCAAAAATGTTTCACGACACCGTGTTTCACGGCACATACGCACTGTGTTGACGGGATAAATATCAATAGACGGCAATGCGGTGCACATATTTATCGTATACTAACTGTCCTGTGAAATATTTTTGTTAAAAGTAAACTGGTGTTGGTGTGTAGACATTGGTATATATTGGCCAGATATCCCATCTTGTGCTTGTCTAATGGTCTAATTTGACGGTTTCTCGTCACCTTACTTAGTTTAAAAGCACTGGGTTTCGGATACGTCTAAAGCTGGATGAATCAGAACAGGCAAAAATAGTTTGATTTCAGATTTACACACATTTACTGACACTTCAAGATAAGCAACATGACATTGAGCCGACAAAGTCCGGCAAGTATAGCCAGTTAGCGTGGCCTTGTGGATAAGGCTCGCAACTGGGCGGTCGAAATGTTCGAGCTCGGGTTGATATGGCCAGTTGGTGTGCCGCCAGCTAGTTAAATAAATGGTACCGACTGCCTACCTGCCTGGTGGCCGTTTCACTAAACTTCGTACAACTAAAATGTTCGTAAGTGCAAACTTATGGTCGTCTATACATTTCACAATAACAATGTTTTCTTGTAAACAATTATCGGATTTACATTTATTGAGCATGTGCTGTATATGCAGCCTATGCTCAATACATGTAAATCCATCAATTGAAATATCCAGACGGTCCTACATTTGCACTTACGAACATTTTAGTCGTACGAAGCTTAATGAAACGGGCCCCAGATGCCTGGTATATAGGACAGGAATTGAGAAGTACGGATGTTCAGAGATTAGAGTGTCTCATAAGTAAACACTGGCTGGCACTTTCAATAGAGGCGACATCAAACAAACTTTACTTATAACGCCAGTGACGCTCCATAAGTTAGTTGTTCTAACTGATGACATTCGTGAGTGCCCAATTTAGGTAACCTATTTATAAGGCTGGGCCCGGTTGTTCAAAACACCAGTTAGCTTAACGGACTGTTAAATCCTTAACGGACTGTTAAATCCTTAACTGAATGGTTAAAATCTCTGTTTTAAGTCCGTTAAGCTATTAATGATTTAACAGTCCGTTAAGATAACGGATGTTTTGAACAACCGGGCCCTGGTCAATAGGCCACATTACATTAAGGTGTTAAATTCCAGGTGTATTCAGCAATGCATACGGGGCGTTTGTGTACAGCTGTTATGCTGCCGAGCTGGAGGAAGGCGAGGACATAGCGGACGTGCCCGCGAATCGCCGATCATACTTCATCGACGACAAAGGGTGAGGCTTCCAATGGTTTATCAGGTTTTAGGGTACTTATAATATTAGATCGTCTCCATGAGCGAATCGCTCTGCGTCAGAGCGATTCGTTTATTGAGACAAGCTACTAATGTCCCGGGAATCACCGATAAAACTTCATCGACGAATTCGAGTGAGGCTTGCAATGCTTTATTTCAGATTTTTGGGAAAGAAACAATTAATACAGGTAGTATAGTCAGAGCGATTCGTTGATTGAGACAAGCTTATACTTTCCCGAGGATCGCCGGTCATACTACGAATCCGAGTGAGGCTTGCAATGTTGTTTTCTTCGTGTCTGTAGCCTATTTCACCAACATTGAAAATAGCCTATTTCACCAACATTGGAAATAGCCCATTTCAAATAGCCCATTTCACCAACATTGCAACGTATACTTTTCTAGTAAAGTAAACTGTTGGGGAGAAATTTTCAATTTTAGGAGAAATTTATTAATTTTTATTATACTAAATTTATTACATTATCACAGCCATTTTGGCTGTGATAATGTAATGAATTTAATAATTCTGCATGCTGTTAATCATCAAATATATGCAGTCGTTAGTTCTATATGAAATAATGCATTTCAGGAAAAATAAATGATTACTCCCTTAAAGTATACTTTGCTAGAAAAGTATACTTTGCAATATTGGTGAAATCGGCCGCTGGTTGCATTGTGTACGCTATGGTTAGATGCTACCATTACCACTGATTGTTTAACCATAAATAACAATTTTAAAGTCGGGTTTGCCCTGTTTTATCCACCGGATATACGTGTATGACATACTCACTGATGCTGCATTCTGCACCGGCGTAAACGTTTTACGTCGAAAAAGACACCAGTTTCCTGGCGAGATGTCACTCAGATCTACTGAAAGCTGTCGCATAAACGCAATGTCCGTCTAATAACCGGCGCAAGGACGAACATATGTATATGCATGTAGCTGAATGGGAATTCGTCAGAAATCTGGCGGGTATTTTGACTTCCGACGTGAAACACTTTACGCTGACGTTGAGTGCAAAACCAGTAATATTATTGTATGACATTGTAGGTGTGTAGATAGCGACAGTCCGTATGCCCCGGATGCGGAATGTAAGCTGACAAGCATGCCGGGAGTGCCCCCTTATGAAATAACCTGCGGCAAGATCAAGGTCCGGCGAGTGGCCAATGTCGGTGTCCGCTGTGTTTCTGGCTATTGTTCTACGAGTGACAACCTCGTATGCGAAGATGTAAGGCTTTATAAGGCTCTCACCCATAAATATCCAACATTGGCATTTCCAGTAGTGGCGAGAACTGCGGGACTACTTTTAGAATTGGACGACAACACTGATAAATGCTGCAGATCCTGATGAGACGGCTCGCTACGAGCCGGCTCATATCGATCTGCAGTGTTTGTCCATGCTTTTCCATGTATATATTCGAACTATTTCATTAATGAGAACATGTGGAACTGTTTTAGAATTGGACAACACTGATAAATGCTGCAGATCCTGATGACAGTACGAGCCGGCTCATCTGGATCTACAGTATTTGCCCATGCATATACAGGTTGGGGGGGGGGGGGGGCAACGCCAGATTTCACTCATAAGCACTGAACATTGAGAAACAAGAAAACAACGTAACATAACAGTGGCGTTCACTGTGTGTCTGGCCGTTATGCTACAAGCACAATGGCTTGAAACATCATATGTGTATTTGTCATCATCTATATTGTCATGCCATAGCATACTATTGCGGCCCTTGCGCTGAATGTCAATATAAAGTGACTTAGATTGCTGCGTTAAAGCTGTTTAGGGTTAAATCATGTTCCCATCATTGTCACTAATCTTGTGTTATGTTTAACTACAGAGATGTGCCCAAGGTGCCCTGACCGCCAACTCATTCGCCCACGAGTCGAATATCCCATTGACAACTCAGTTCCTTGTACAAGAACGAGATCTCCGTCGGACGGCCATCAGTAAGTACACTAGAAACAAAATTGCTACCACGCTCCATACCTCTCGCGACGTAGATAACATATCCGAGGCACTGTTTGCCATTCCATCAATGAAACACCTGCCATGCTTCTAACAAGTACCATTATAAGTTATTGTGATTCTACACAGACTATATGGTGTAATATTGCCCGTCGGAAGGTATGTTCACTCTCGGCTATCGCCTCGGGTGAACATACCTCCAGACGGACAATGTAGCCTGTGTAGAATCACAATAACGTATTTGTCATACCGCAGATCCTTTATTTGACCGAATAAACATATCTCTTCTTTTGATGTTCTACCGTCAGTCTTAATATAAAGGCGTAAATGAACATTTTGATTTTTTATTAAACGAAAACAATCTAAATATGGAGTAAGAAATCCATCGAAAACGACTTTATGACAGTTTTTTTATATCATGTAATTTAATTTATATTCCACTGCTCTATCGATCTGCTCTCCCTTTGGCGCATCTAGAAGAATGCGACTGGTTCCCAAACATTCGTTGTCATTGCTACGCCGCGTTTCGTGCGTGAAACCCATAGTTTGTGACCTAAAAATAGCCGTGTCACGAAGCCAAGTGTTTTGATATTTGAAAACACTAAACGGGACAGTTTCGCTAATTTTGCGCTCATATTTTGATGAGCGAAGAATATTTATGGAAAAATAAACAATAAAGAGTATGCAATTTGTTACTTGTATTGATCAATTCGGGGTTTTATTGTGCTTAGTGAGGAATACAATTCGCAATCGCTGGACGCTTGCAAAATGTGTCTTCATTGGACGCGAGGCGCCGGAGGGGAATCGCAATTCCTCTATGTCTGACGGCCTTGGCAGGTCATATAATATATATGACCAGGCAAGCTAGCCAATCAAAAGTCGAGAAACTAATCTGCGGTATGACAAGTTATCAGGCTACATGGGTGTGCTATTCGACCAAGAGATACCCTTGTCAGAAAGCCAATAAGCCCCATTTCGCACGTCCAATCCACATATATAGAAAACACCAGACAGGCAAGGTTAGGAAACGCGTAGGAATTTCTACCGTTTCCGAGCCGAGTCTGAACTTGATATCAAGCGACAAACGACACTAGACCGATAGCGTTCTATTTATCCGGTAACGTTTTCTGCCAGAGAATGGGAAACTGGTGTTCCTTAAACGGAACGCGGACTTACATTTTGCCCCATGATAATGACACCCTTCTGCAACGTCATGTGACGTAGTTCGACCGATGGAACGTACTACTTAGCATATGCTACGGACGGTACGGGAATTTTGCAAAGTTACTATCCGCAACTAGGAAAAACGCACGGCGTCTGATAATTATAATCATTATGATTTATTTTGTAGTATTACCCAACTCGCTATGTAAGTTGATATTATGTCATGGCCATGCGGGGAACAGTCAAAATATATTACCCCTCGGTGCTGTGGACGGCCCGAGGGCCTCAGTGCAATAGTGTCTCGGGTCGTCCACAGCACCTCGGTGCAATAGTCTAGACTGTTCCCCGAATCACCATGAAGTCAAAACATATTGCCCCACAGTTCTGTGGACGACCCGATGCAATATTGCCTCAGGGCAATAGTGTATCGGGTCGTCCACAGCACCTCGGTACAATAGTGCCTCGGGTCGTCCATAGCACTGAGGGTACAATAGTGCCTCGGGTCGTACACAGCACATCGGTACAATAGTTTTGACTGTTCCCCGTGTTGACTGTTGACCATGAAATAACTATATTGTTTACATTGCAGGATCCAATGAAATCCGGACCCTGATCACGGTGATGTGTACTGTGCTGCCGATCCTGTTGGTGATACTGATCTTGGTAGGGACGGCCGTGTTGGTATGGAGACAACGGCGCCGTGTGAAACAGGACAGGGACAATCGCTCGTACGATTATGAACATTAATTCCCGTGGTGATTAATTGAAGGTGGCAATGTCTGCAAATGAAGGAGCCAAATCTCCTTTGGAATTATTCCAAATGGGAATTGGCTACTTTGTTGCAGACTGGCACCTTCAAGTGAGTTGCGTTCGTGTGGAAACAAGGACAGCGTTTGATCGCTCAATACATGATACGATTACGATAATTAATTACTGAACTATGGTACTTAATTGAAGGTGTCAGTGCTAGACGTTTGATACTTCCAAAGTGGGGTTAGACCTCTTTGAAAATGATGTCTTCAAGTAAGTTGCGCTCGTGCGGAACCAATGATGGCGTGTGAAACAAGACATGGTCGATATTACGTCACATGCGGAAAACACATATTGAGAATAATTATTTACATTCGTTAAATTTACTTTTATTTGACGCGAAGCGTCATAAAATGTTCATGTGGCTGGAGAAATAGGACTTATGGGTTTTGCGACCAGTGTATATCCAGACCAGCCTGTGCATCCTCACTGTTCGCCATTACATTAATGCCGCAACCGCCATGCCTCTAACAAGCAATACAGATCGGCATCAGGCTACAGGGATCTGCTCTTTGATCAGGAGCTACACTTGTCATAGTTTTGTTTACGTTTAGGCACGTGTTTACATTTAAGGCACCAACATGGCTGCAAAAACAGTTGTCTCATATTGCGTATCATATCTGTGTACGTACATGTTCGCGGCTCAACTCAATACATATCGTAGCTGCATATAGTAATAAAACACTGTAATAAATTGCTATCGTCTTTGCTACTCTATTGTTTTATGCACGCGTATATTACATAATTATGTTCACCCTTAGCATGTGGGAAACAAACGTTGTCTGCTGTTTCATATTTGGTATTTATGCTCAATAAGACCATCGTTCGGCAGCACGTTAGAATCATTTCCATTGGCGTCATGTAATGTCCATCCGAGATAAGTGCATATTATGTGGCTGGAGAAATTGAGCATCCGCACAGGCTGATCAGGATCTACACTGTTCGCCATTCCATCAATGAAACACACTACATGCTTCTAACAACTAATATATATCGTTATCAGGCTACAGGAGTGTGCTATTTGACCAGGAACTACACTGGTCCCAAATCACATAAGCCCCATTTCTCCAGTCGCGGCCACATATAACATATTATCCCGTCAACACAATGCGTATGCCGTGAAACATATTTGATATCCTGTCAATACGACCTAATCACCGCGTATGAATATGTGCGGTGACTCGGGTTATTATTTTGGCATTTTAAAGCCATTTGTAGGTGTTGACGGGATAAATAGAATAGTAGGTTAGTGCCGTGAATGGAAAACAATATCTGGCGCGGCACGGAAACGGGATGTGCTCGGCAGAGCCTCGCCCATCCCGTTTCCTGAGCCTTGCCAGATATTTTTTCCCATTCACGGCACTAACCTACTATTCTCAATAATCCCAACCATGACATATGTAGTAAACAAATTCATTCAAAGCAACTCTAACACAAGACAAACGAAAGCAATAGAAAGGAACGAAATATGTGCACGTGTCTGTGATGGAGAACTGGGGCCTATGGAATTGATGACCAGTATAGCTCCTGATCAAGTAGCAGATTTCTATATCGTTATAACGATCTTTATTATATACGTACTTTCATTTCCATTGAAACACAGTGCAACACAAGACGTCAATATTTTTTCCATATTGACGTCTCGTGAGTTCATATTGGTCAGTGCCGGAACTCACCTTGCAATATAGTTCCTTCTAAATCACCACTAATTTGTTTATTTTATTTATATTTTGTATATTATTTGAAGTGCATATACATTTCAAATTATGTACGTATATAATAAAACGGTTATTCGATGTGGATATATGCCACTCGTTCCGCCGCGCAACAATATTGCTCTCCTAAAGCCGCACAATATCGCACGCTGCGGAATTCGTGCATATAGCCACATACAAATCAAATAACCTATAAATACTGAGTGTTAGAAGCCTACCGGGTAGAGCAGACCGTGGCCGAGGGGTAACACCGTCGGACTGCCATGCTGGCGATCCGGGTTCGATTCAGGGTTCAGTTCCAGGGCGTCAGTATTTGTGAGATACTTTGTATTTCCTGCTCTACAGCCTTTCAGATGGGTACTTTAAACGGCGGTCCCGTGTATCAGATTTGAAGGAGAGTCTGGGCACGTTAAAGAACCAGAGGGGACTATTCTAACCCTGGGGCCGGTTATAGAGAATAGTAGGTTAGTGCCGTGAATGGGAAAAAATATCTGGCAAGGCTCAGGAAACGGGATGGGCGAGGCTCTGCCGAGCACATCCCGTTTCCGTGCCGCGCCAGATAATTTTTCCCATTCACGGCACTAACCTACTATTCTATTTATCCCGTAAACACCTACAAATGGCTGTAAAATGCAAAAATTGTATTGACTGGATATCAAAAATGTTTCACGGCACTGTGTTTCACGGCACATACGCACTGTGTTGACGGGATAATTCTCTGTATCCACCCCACCTCCTTCCTATCTCCCATTCTTGGGAGACGACATGCAAGGTCATCGTAAATAAATGTAAATGCTTTGATTTAACGACGGCACTGGCTCGATGACCTTGCATGTCGGGACCGACTATTTAAGTCCCCATCCGATAGGACTAGACTATCACGAAGGTGTTCTTGCCCAAGGACACGCAGAATCGGCCAGTGTCGTGATTGGAACTCAGGACCTTTCGATCCGTAGTCCGATGCTTCTAACAATCAGTATTTATAGGTTATTTGATTTGTATGTGGCTATATGCACTGAGCTATTGCGGCTGACATGCAAGGTCATCGAAACAGTGCCGTCGTTAAATCCAAGCATTTACAGTTAGCCTACCGGATGCTTCATTCATGTAATGACGAACAGTGCAGATCCTAATCGGACTGGCTAATCTGGATCTACCACTGCATGAAAACATGCGTTTAATGAAATTTCCGTAAACTTCAACTCTGCTTAAAGACGAAGATGCAAGTTTACCTTCACATTTAATTGAAAACAAAGTTCATATATTATTGCGAATACGTGATTCCATTATATTTGGAATGTTATCCAAAAAGTGTGACATTTACTTTAAAGTAAAACATATGTACTACATTTACATCGTGTTTAATTGGTATTATTTTTCAACATTAATCATACCAGTAAATATCATAGAACATTGAATGATTGTATAAATAAATAACATTTAAGTATAAGTAAAGCCCAACTATCAGGTACAAATAATATTACGACGAACTTGACCTTTACGTAGATTTAATTCTGATTTACTTTAAAGTCAACGTTGACTTAAATTAGATATAATTGTCACTCTTCTCCATCATTGTGTGTACGAGTAAATGCAATACTTGACAGAATAAATGCGCATTTACTTAATATTTAATTATAAGTAAAATCCAGCTATCAGGTAAAATAATATTACGACGAATTTGACCTTTACGTAGATTTAATTCTGATTTACTTTAAAGTCAACGTTCACTAAAATTAGATATAATTGTCACTCTTCTCCATCATTATATGTACGAGTAAATGCAATACTTCACAGAATAAATGCGCATTTACTTAATATTTACGTATACACTGGTCATAAAACCAATAACACATATTTCTTCACCCGCAAACACATATAAGCGCAACTAGTATGAACTCTGAGAAGGGGACGCAATTTAGAGAATATGGCGGGGAAAGATGGAATTAACCCAGTTATTTCCCTTTGCGAATCTATTTATAGATATCCGGTCCTAAGCTGTATTTCAGCGTTTATTTCAGCGTTTATTTTGCGAACAGAATATACCCAGATCAGACTGCACAACTGTGCAGTCTGATCTGAGTCTACACTGATTGCAATAACATGATTACGTGTGAAAATATGAAACTGGCAAATAATGCAGTCGCTAATCAGATTGCGCAGATATGTAGGATGATCTGAGTCAACACTAATCGAACTCACTATAATTGATCCTTTTCATAACACATCATGCTACAATCACCCCTTTTACAAGCATTAACCCTTTCAACCCTAAGGAACTGAAATGGACTGTTCCGACCAATCCAATGGTCACAAAATGATTTTCAGATTCGTCCATTTATGAAAAGGCGGGTGTTTTTGTTCTAAGAAATATTAAAATTACTTTCAAAAAGTGCAGATCCTGATGAGACGGCGCGTTACGAGCCGGCTCATCTGGATCTGCACTTTTTGCATAAACCGCTATAGCGGGATTTCGGGTTTAAAGGGTTAAGGCCCTAAACTACACAATTTGGACCGGATTGCTATAAATAAATTCAACAGGGAGATAACTAGCTACGATCCCTCATTACAACGAGCCGTCTCGCCAGGATCTGATTTTTTTGCAAGTAAGTTTCATATTTTTGAGAACAAAAACACCTCATTTTCAAAAATGGATTAGTCTGAAAAGTATTTTGTGACAATTGGATTCGTTCTTAAATTAACATATCAAAATCCATTCCAGTTACTTAGGGGCGAAAGGGTTAATAATTATAGCGTAGTTATACCTGTCAAAATAAGAAACTCGTGTATTTATGTATGAACATTAAAAAATTACAACCTCCGTATCGGAAGATTTTCAAGGCCCTTATGTGATAAATATATGTGGCTGTGACTGGAGAAATGGGGCTTATGTGATTTGTGACCAGCGTGGCTCCTGGTAAGGCCATATACTGTTACGTAGAAGCAGGCATGGGGGCCGTTTCTCTAAACTTCGTACGACTGAAATGTTCATAAGTGCAAAATTATGATAGTCTGTAAATTTCACATTAACAATGTTTTCTTGTAAACAATTATTGGATTTACATTTATTGAGCATATGCAGCCTATGCTCAATAAATGTAGATCAATCGATTGAAATTTCCAGACGATCCTAAATTTGCGCTTACGAACATTTTAGTCGTACGAAGTTTAGTGAAACGGCCCCCAGGTGTTTCTGATTGAATGGGTTCAGTTCAGATCTAGATCAGACTGTGCGGATGCACAGGCTGGTCTGGATCTACACTGACCGCCACAAATACCATAGGCCCCATTACGTCAGTCAAAACCACATACAGTGTATATAGATTTTGTAGACATTTGGGTAGTATTTGAAATGCATAGTGAAGATTCAGCATTATACTAACATTCAATACATATGCATGCCATATGCATGTGCATGTGCATGTTCGTTTTTCTTCCAATTTGAAGGTTATCACATAATGACATAAAGACTACCAAGTGGATCTGTTATATATATATATATATAATATCATTTAACCCTTTCAACCCTAATTATCTGGAATGGACTGTGATATGATAATTTTCCGACCAATCCAATCGTCACAAAATGATTTTCGGACTGGTCCATTTATGAAAAGGAGGTGTTTATATTCTAAGAATATGAAAATTACTTGCAAACAGTGTAAATCCTGATGAGACGGCTCGCTGTGAGCCGGATCATCTGGATCTGCACTGTTTGCATAAACCGCTATTTCGGGCTGCCCGGTTCAAAGGGTTAAATAAGTATGGAAAAGACAGCCAGAGTGGAATTCGACCATACTGTAAATAAGTGCAGTCGGGTCGCGGACGGACACTCTGTCTGCATGACTTCTAGCTTATATACAAATACCGCAAATATTATGACAATTATGATAAACAACTACACAATATCCAATCCGAAGGATAGTATGCTCCAATATCATTTTTTCCCCCAACCAAAATATATTTACCCACCCTATTTACCTATACCCCTATATATATATCACTATGGTGTTAAAATATATATGAATGTTGTTTGTAGAGAAAAAGCACGGCCTTCTTACGAGCCAACTATTCCACGTGTATGTAAACATTTAGCTCCGAAATACGACTACAAACTGTATATAACCACGTATGGATATTAAATTCTGTAGTTTTAATGTTAACGGGCTTGGGAACAAATCAAAACGGGAACGAATCTTTTCTTGGCTGAAACATAACAATTTTTCAATATGCTTTTTACAAGAACTTCATTGTACAGATGAATGCTTTGATACATGGAAAAACGAATGGGGTCACGACATATTTCTTTCAGGAAACAGCTCAAATAGCAAAGGTATCGGTATATTACTAAATTTGAATTGCTCGTATGAAATTTTAGAACATAAAGATCTAATTTCAGGACGATTACAACGACTAAAATTAAAGGTATTTGATTCAAATATAGTATTAACTAATATATATGGACCAAATACAGAAGATCTAAACTTCTTCACAACAGTAGAACAATCGATTTTGGAAAATGACAGTGAAACTGTAATTTTAGGTGGAGATTTCAATACTGTCATTGATTTTAATATTGATAAGCTCAATGGTAGAACTGATACAACATAAAAGAAGTTCAAACAAGTTAAATGACATTATCTCGAAAACGATTTGCATGACATATACAGACTTCGACATCCAAATACAAAACGCTTTACTTGGCATTCAAATCATAGACCACCTATATTCTGTAGATTAGATTATTTTCTAATATCAGCCAGTTTATTAAATGCAGCAACGAAAAGTGATATAGTACCAGGTTATTTATCAGACCATTCAGTAGTAACACTAAACTTGAATCTATCGGACACAGTTCGAGGACCAGGTTACTTTAAACTGAACACTAACATATTATTACAAAAGGAATACAAAGAGACTGTTAAAAATTCAATCCAGGAAACAGAGTAGAAAATAATATAGGTTGTAATCCGAATACAATGTGGGAACTGATAAAAGGCAATGTTAGAAATGTATCTATAAAGTATTCAAGTAAAGCAAAGAAACTGGAAAGAGAAAAAGAAAAAGAAATAGAACAAAAAAATTGGGCAACTAGAAAAATATTTAATAAACAACATACATGATCAAACTATATTAGATGAACTTAATATCGAACGAAATAAACTTAGCGAAATAATTAATGAAAAAACAAAAGGCAATATTTTAAGATCGAAAGCTGAATGGGTGGAAGGTACTGAAAAGAATACAAAATATTTTTCTAACTTAGAAAAAAAAAGATCAGAAGAAAAATCAATTAAGCAAATAAACATAAATGGCAATCTAGAAAACAACCAAAGGGATATTCTTGATCATGCAAAACATTATTATGCACACATCTATAGTAGAAATAATAATATAGAAACAGAAAATAACCACTTTTTCGACGAAAACGATAAAAAACTAAATGATGATGAAAAACAGACATGTGAAGGTATAATAAATGAAAATGAATGCCAATCGGCAATAAGAGATATGAAGAATATGAAAAGTCCAGGATCAGATGGAATTACAGCTGAGTTTTATAAATTATATTGGAACGATATCAAGGAACATTATATCAAATCGATTAACTATTCATATCAAATCGGATCTTTAACAGAATTACAAAAACAAGGAATTATTACACTATTACCGAAAAAAGATAAAGATACACTTTCACTGGACAATTGGAGACCGATATCACTTTTGAATGTAGATTATAAAATTGCAACCAAAGTAGTGAGCAATAGAATTAAAAAAGTACTTGATTCCATAATTAATGTTAATCAAACTGGATTCGTAAAGGGCCGTTACATAGGAGAAAATGTTCGTACACTCATGGCAATAATAGAAGAAACCAATGATACCAATATACCTGGTCTAGTTTTCTTTGCTGATTTTCAAAAAGCCTTTGACAGCTTAGATCATAAATTCATAATCACGTGCCTAAAAAAATTAAACTTTGGAGAATCTCTCATACAATGGATAGAACTATTTTATAAAGACGCAAAAAGTTGTATTTCAAATAATGGATATCTATCAGATTTCTTTAATGTGAAGAAAGGTGTAAGACAAGGCTGTCCATTGTCAGCTTATATTTTCATTATATGCATAGAAATATTATCAAGACAAATAAATAACAACAACAACATAAAAGGTCTAATACTAGGTGGAAATGAAATAAAACAAACCTGTTTGCTGACGATGCAAGTTTTACTCTAGATGGTTCAGAACGTTCATTTAATGAACTTATAAAAACGTTAGATACTTTTGCGAAAATATCTGGTCTCAAATTAAATAAATGAAAATGTACGGCCTTAAGGATAGGAAGGTTAAAAAACGACCCAAGCAAATGGTGTAACAGTAATACATACACTTGGTCAAATGAACGTGCCTCAACATTAGGAATAATATTCACAAACAACAAAACTAAAATTCATGAATTAAATTTATCCCCTAAAATTAAGTCATTCCAACATTGTCTAAATAATTGGCAAAAACGGAACTTAACATTAATTGGAAAAATAACTGTGTTGAAGACTTTTGCGTTACCAAAACTGATATACCCATTAACTGTGCTCGAAAATCCGGAAGACCGGACAATCGAACAAATAAATTCTATAATGTATACATTTCTTTGGGATGGTAAACCAGATAAAATATCACGAAATACTATAATTCAAAAGTATGAAAACTACGGTCTCAAAATGGTAAATATTCATGCATTCATAAATTCCCTAAAATGTTCATGGATCAAACGTCTAAAAGGTACACAAAACCACTTGAAAAACGCATACAATAAAGAACTAAATAAATATGGAGGAGATATATTGTTTAAAAGTAATCTTGATCATAACGATGCCAAGAAAATAATTAAAAAATATACATTCTTGAAACAAATATTAATTTCATGGTGTAAAATAAAGTATAACAATAAAAATACTAATATATCGCACGAAATTATATGGCATAACAGCAATATCAAAAACGAAAGCAAAAATACATTTTTCTACACAGAATGGCATAATAAAGGTATTATGTATGTGAAGCATATATATGACCATAGGATAAAAGAATTCTATAACTTTGATACTCTAAAAGAAATATACAACATAAACAATGGAGACTTCTTAAAATATTATATCCTGCTAGGCAATATTAAAGCAGAATGGAAACAGACAATGATATTAGAACAAATAGATAATGACATTCCAAAGTATTTAATATCTACTATATTATCATCAAATCATGTGAATAAAATATTATACAACAAGGAAATTTACAATATGAGGTTGCCACAACAAAAACATATACTGAAATGGGAAAACGAATTAAACAATCAAAACATCGAATGGAATTATATTTTCTCATTGCCATACAAAAATACAATAAGTACAAAACTTAGAGCTTTTCAATACAAATATCTAATGCGAATAATTCCGAATAACTCATTTCTGTTCAAATGCAAAATAAAGCCATCAAATCTATGTGATTTTTGTCACATGGCCGTAGATTCAAACAAACACATGTTTTGGGAATGTACTAACATACAACCGTTTTGGTCAGACGTAAACGAACTATTACATACAAGTAGATTAGACTTCACTATGCACTTAACTTATGAATGTATATCATTCTGTAACGCAAAAGTTCCATGTAAAAATAAAACAATACTTATTAGCTTTATCATTCTACTTGCAAAATATTTCATTTTTAAATGCAAGTATGAGTCAACACATCCAACAATAGAACACTTTAATGCATATCTTAAACAGACTATTAACATCGAAAAAACAATTGCCAGTATGAAAGACAAAATGGACAAGTTTCACTCGAAATGGAATGACTTTATACAGTAAAGCAGACATTAAAATAAATCGACCACTCCTATAAACCCATCCTTAGGTTAAAGTATTCCCCACCCCCCATTTTACAATAACACCTTTGTTATTACTTCTTTTAGGAAAACATGTATTTTTTAACCTTGTAAAACCACCCTCATTTCATATACCCATATCGACCTATACAACTCCAATAAAAAAAAATGAAAAACTCTCGGTTGCAGGTATATCGCTAGTAATAGATACATTTATTTAATTCTCTGATGGATAAAAAAAAACTTGTCAAAATAGTTTTTACATGTTATTTTTTAAATTGCATGTACAAATACTTTCGACAGTGCTAGTTTATGTATATATGTATGTATGTATTTATGTATGGATGTATACATGTAACCTAGATGAATAAAAAAATAAAATGAAAAAAAAAAAATACATATGCATGCCAGCATCAGCAGAAATGAATATATTCTCCACACTTTAAAGGTACATGTCCACGTGCCAGGTTATAATATAGGGATGCATATTGTGTTCGTCCATACATTAGATATAACATTGTTCGGGCAAAATGAACCATTTCCGGACGATATAATTGGCATTTTTATACTTCGTATATCAAACATGAATTTTCACACTGATATCAGGGGCGATAACCGTGTTTCCTTAAAATGTTAACTGACATTACTATTTCTTCTTTGTAATTAGTTTTTGATGTGCAATGATCATACTTATTAATCTGTCGAAAATATTATTTTTTCAGGTGATTCATTTAATTAGTATAAATAATTAAAAAATACCATGCCTCATTTGCATATGAAAATAGCCTGATACCACCGCGCGTCACTATCAGTAAAATATATATTACTAAATGATTAAATCTGTATAGCGGGCACTCGTAATTTTTAGAACTGGTGGAATAGTGACACAATTATACACTTATTTAATTCCTATAAAGAACAGTTCGTGCCTACTGCGTGGGCATGTACCCTTAAAGGACACTTTGAAGGACAATATACAACTTACATCAAGTTGGCGCGACAAAAGCTAGCATTCGGTTTAAAAGTAATAATCGCGCAAGTTTGTAACAATACTAACACCGATGGGTGTAACATATCGTGAATCAACCAACCGTGTCGTAAATCAACGTATATCATATTTGAGCCACGCCCTGGTTTATTCCTGTAATACATTTACTGCCACTGTAAATGATGACGAATGTGCGCATCTGGGGTCCGTTTCACTTATTATAGTCCGTAAAATTCACATTATCAATGTTGTTTTGTAAAAAAGTATTGTATTTACATTTATTGAGCATAGGATGCATACATATGCATCCTATTCACAATAAATGTAAATACATCAATTGAAATTTGCAGACGATCCTAAAGTTTCACTTACGAACATTTTAGTCGTACGAAGTTTAGTGAAACGCGCCCCTGCATGGTCTGTAACCGTTTGAACTGTGTACCATGACGTGAACGAACCATAATAACACTGTAGAATCGACGACTATTGTTCACGTGTGTGAGCGATTAAGCCGGTCTTAATACACGTGAACAATAGTCTTAGAATAGTCGTCGCTGCACAATTGTCGTCGCTTACATTAACGACTAATGGCGACGATTAATGTTCACCGATGGTGAAACTTCTTATGTATATATAGTAAAGTCGAAATAGCTACAGAAATTACTAAATTATTTTCCTGGGTTTATGTAATATTGGCAATGTGATATTACATTCATACACGAATTCTCAAAACTGACGTCTTTATCATCTTGTGAATACGATCAAATAAGGTTATTAAAGCCAAAGTCAGTATTTTCCATCTATATTTTAGTAATATGTGTTAATGTCTCGGTTGATGTAATCGGCTGAACTACCAACAATATATCATATATGATTTGATACCCTATGAATCACCACAGAGGCGTGCCGATTTAATCTTTCAAATACAACTATATTAGGTACTGTTCACCCTTAACCCCTTCAACCCTAAGGAACTAGAATGGACTGTGATATGCTAATGTTCCGACCAATCCAATGGACACAAAATGATTTTCAGATTCGTCCATTTACGAGCCGGCTCATCTGGATCTGCACTGTTTGCATAAACCGCTATAGCAGGTTAAATAATATATACTATATACTAAACAAATGGTGTTGTTTCAAAATACTGAAAGTCTTGTCAAACACTGCTGAACCTGATGAGACGGATCATTACGAGCCCGCTCATCTGGATCTACAGTGTTTGCAAATGCGGGATTGTTTTTTCTGTAGCTTTAAAAGGGTTAATACGTGGTTGTTTACTTGTGTGTGAATTTTAATTTTATTAAGTACACATGCAGCTTCAAATCCCCAGGCATGCATAAATTGTTATGCCTCCATAATTTTCAACAGTGATATACCCAACCTAGCAGTTTTTCCGCTTTAATGTATTCTTGACTTTCAGAATACGGAATGGTATCTAATTGTCATTTAACATGAATTTTCTGCTTCAAAGTACAGGGAAAACGCTCTAAACCGGACACCCTTGAGACATCGATGTTGTAAATTATAATCGATTTCACTGTCAAATAGTTCCGATGGTTACAGTTGTTCATGATTGCAAATCACATATATATGTATTCCAGTGCTCATACATCGGAATTACAGTGAAACCTCTCTAAACCGGACATCCTGGGGACATCCCAGGGTGTCCGGTTTAGAGAGGTTTCACTAAGAATGTCCATTTTATAACTCAATTCAATGATTTAAAATAGTACTCGTGCTTTCAGACGCATCACATGTCTCCTTACTCTATGCATAAGCGTGGGAACACCGGGTGGCATAGGGTAAACCAGGATAGTGGTTGTTGTCACTGAGTACTAACTACGCCATATGAACCTCAATATTCGTGGTTCTATTATCGGTTTGCACCTCAGAAGATGTGCGTAAATGAGTACGAAAGTCAATAAAATGCAACACGTACGCAGCCTATGCTCAATAATTATAAATCCATCAATTGAAATTTACAGACTATTCTAAATCTGCACTTAAGAACATTTTAGTCGTACGAAGTTTAGTGAAACCACAGGCGATTGAACTCCCCACCCACATAGCCCCTTAGATAAATCAATCTGGTCCTACTAGTACGTACATGTATATAGACTACAGGTAACACAGTTAGCCAGCGATTCGAATTTTTGAACATCGTTATGTCTGTCAAATTTAACCGCAGTGTAACGATTCTGGTGACATATTAATGACGAGGTGTTGTACTTTTATATTATATGGTTATATAACCGTTTTCCCTTAGACAACCTTACCAAATAAGCGAGAATGTACAGTCACCATCACGGTATTTTCCCTGCGAAGCTCATCACCACCATCCACTTCCGGTTTATTTAAACAGCTGGTGCAGTGCCTCAGTGAATAATGCTTGGAGACGGAGAATCACCCAGCAAAGATGGAGGATGCGGCTGAGGGTCAGGTTTTAAAATTGTGCCTAGAAGGACACAATGTGATATTTACAGGCCAGTGTGGAACCGGCAAAACTGTATTAATGCGGTATTTTGTTTTCTCTGAATGCTGTCGTGTATTAGATGGGCCGTATTAGATGTACTGCAAAAACATACGAATGCATTAGCTTGTAGCACCGGTTCTCGACGGGCACAATTATTGGATTTACATTTATTGAGCATAGGCTGCATATGCAGCCTATGCTCAATAAATGTAAATCCATCTGTGTTTAATTTCTCGTGATATGCTATTAACTATGTGTTACAAATGAATTACAATCTGTGCAATATCCATGCGATTATTCCGTACATTACTGGCACCTGGAAGCAGTGGTTCATTGTTTAAGAATTCCAGCACAAAATTATTTACACAATTCCTTAACATTTGATTGGTCCGTAGCAAGTCTCTTTCCAAAATTTATATCCCAGTAAACTCCCATGCCGAACTACTTTCCGTAACCGTGAGGCGCAGTTAAAATAATTCTTAAGAAAACGGAAAATAAACACATTTTCTTGATGAATTTATTTCAAATGCTGGAATTATAAGGAATGAACGGCCTTTTTGTGGAATTTGTCGGGGATATAAACTTGGAAAAGTCGCGGGAATACTGGACGAGGCCGGAAGGGACGATTAAGGTCGCTGAAAAAATCAACCAATACACTTGTCTGTTCCAATAATGCAATTGTGCCGTTTAGACGGTTTGGTTCACTCAGCGACTTCTGATATATGAACGCATCAGGAATAACATGTCTCTGTTCATTACTGAGGTTGCCAATTCATTTCGTATTTTGGAACCGGGCGTTAATTCTATGTGGTCTCGTGTAAGTTTTCTATGGATCCGCATACCAAAGTGTGAATTGAAATTGGCAGCTTCCTCAAAATGATCCCATTCAATAGCGTAACTACCAGAGACTAACTGTTTCCTGATGTGTTCATATTTGCATATCTGCTGGCAAATAATCAATTTCTAATTTTGTTTATACAGTGCTTCACGTGTTTCACGTCCTGTATTATTGCAATATTATGCGTCATATTCTACATATCAGGCGTATAAAATCTGTTTTCTCTAGCATTGTTCTCAAACAGCATGTTTGTGAATGCTCGATTAGCACTGCCACCGTTCATTATGTAGTCTGTGGTGAAGCCCGTGATCATCTAGTTTGTCCACATATTCCCAAATATTTAGATATAGTTGATGTGCGGTGGCAGATGACGATGCGAAGTACGCCACGGGCCACCTGGAAACAAATTAGAATCTTAGAAACTTAAGGGTGGGAATTCGCTCAAAGAACATTATATACCCAGCAAAATAGGAATTTATTTCATGGCCTATTTTTCCCACATAAATGACTTAGCCATCCAAACCACATTTTGTGTTTAAGACTTGCAAGCGTCGATACCAACGATGTAATTAGAGGATATGCATGTATCCATTTTAACATTGATATCTCTTGTTTATTGAAATAGTTTGTAATTGTTCGTCTATTAAGGAAATAGATCATAGAAACTACAGTTAATTGGTTTGAATGATAATTGCCTCATAAGAGTGATGTGATATATTAATATAAGATATGTGAATAGTATCGTGTTACTGTATACTATATTGTACATTGAGTTGCCATCTCCGCCATCTTTGTATGTACAAGCCATCATACAGTTTTACCACTTTTAGCGTTTCACACATACCGCAAGTAAATATGACAGTAAAACTAATACAAATTGGTGCAATACACCATATATAGATATGACAACAGCGTGCTATAAATAGTATTGGGAACAAATTGTGTTTGAATTAAACGATGGGCATGGGTCCCACGGGTCCATACAATCTTGCGAGAATTTGGCAATGATTGGTAATGATAGACTGCACATTAGTGCCTTCTCAGATATATGTCGGATACGTTGCTTTAATTACTTACCTGAATCCTGTGAATCCATGAAACACAGAATTTGTGACGCCATCTTTATTGTCTTTTTTCCGTTAACGATGGTGTCTATGTTATTACACACAGCGCCCTTATCTACCATTCCCTGGACCTTCCATCCGTCACCCTTCTTTAGAATCTATGTAATAATCAATGTCGCAATTCAGTTTATAGATGTCGCCAAGCTGTCTGGTGGCAAACGGCGTAGGTCCTGATCAGTATACGCATCCGCGCAGCGTGATCATAGCTTAAGCTGGTTGCGAAAGTGGTAATGTATTTTTTTCTGATGGCATCTCTGATCTAAACACCCATTTACTGTTACAAGTCTGTTACATGTGGAATGGAATGATGAAATGGGGCTTATGAAGAGTTTACAGTGTAGCTCATTATCAGCACACATATATTGTTGGTGTTATTGGTTTCACAACAGGTCACTGCGCGAATAAGCTCACCGAATGTCAGGGTACGGATCACTAATTTTACTTCAATAAATGACGGAAATAATTTAAGTATATAAATGTTAAATGTTTTAATTAATGCATATGGCCATGGTGTGAGGTGGCCTAATTACCCAATTACCTGCAAATAATCATGTATCGTCATTTCGTCCAATAACAGAACTCCCCGCTTGCCGAAATAAAAAAAAATTATTGACACATTTATGTATTTTATATTTTATTTATCATTCAATCGACAACGACTTGCTTGTCACATCGGGTCACATTGGGTCACCGGAAGTAGTTGGTGTTCATGCCGATCGCAACTTAAAGTACGGCTGCAAATTTCTCACTGATTTGGTAAGATTATTTGATGAAGACGGCTACATGACTCATGTACGAACAAAGTAGAACAATTTGTGGTTAATATGTCACCATAATCATCACAATGCGGGTAGAATTGACCGAAATATCGATGTTTGTAGCGGACTTTTTTCAATAGAATGCAAAAAGCTTGCCAGCCTTTACATTAATAATAGTATAGGTGGGTGGGGGGGGGGGGACTCTGAATGTGGAGAGGGAACTTCAATCGCCTGTGGTGAAACGAGCCCCCGCTTTGTTGCCGTTTCTGTTACAGTGCAACTTCTCTACAACAGCCACCCATGGGAAGACTCAAGACTGACTGTTGTAGAGAGGTGGGTGTTGTAGGGAGGTTAGTGCTGAATTAAATGGTGTCGTCCGCTGTTTATTATTTTCTTCGATAATTCTCATCAAAAACATGCTTTGGCAACATTTTAGAATTATTTCCAATGGAAATGATTCTAAAATGCTGTCAAACATGTTTTTATTGAGAAAGAAGGCAAAAGAAAAAGCAGACGACAATTTTCGTGCTTAACAGTCTAAGGGTTAGATACAGAGGAAATCATCCATTTGGGATACAATATAGCGGCTGTTATAGAGAGGGTGTTGCTGTAGAGAGGTGGCCGTTCGGGGAGGTTCGACTGTATATGGCGCATTCATTGCTTTCGTTTTATGTATTATATATTTCTTGTATATTTAATTTGGGGGACAGTGTAATAATTGAATCCACCTCGTGGATGCTGAACACTCTGTGATTACCGTCGAATGCTTGTCTGTTTAATCTGGCCTAAAATTGTGAAATTCAAGCTTACATTTAGCGTTTTAAGACTGTCTGAGTCCCCACCTGGGGATTGACAGTATAGGAAGATAGATTTAGCCTTTAATTTACTGTATACATTTAAAGGCGTTGAACACAATGCTGTTGAAAGTTGGCTAATTGTTTGACACGATTTTGACATTCTTTTCCCACATTCGAGTTCATTTATTGGAAATTGAAACTATATCGAAATCGATTTGGTTGAAAATTGCGAACTTGATTATTGCATGCTATCTCTGGGATCTAACCAATTATCTAAGATCAGTGGATCGTGACTTCATTCGTCACTGTCAAACGGGGCCTCATGATGATACGTTGCCAGTCAAGATCTTGGCGTGCCTGTGTACTATGATAGGTATATATCCATTTATCAGTTTTGATACATACATAACGGTTGCTTCACTAACTAAATACCGACCATAGTAGACCCTGATCAGACTGCGCGGACGCGCAGGCTGATCTGGGTCTACATTGGTCGCGAAGATCACAAGCCATGGACACTTCTCCAGTCACAAACACAATATTAGACGACACCCTCTTTTCATCAACCGTTTTGTATGACTGGGTATGTTAATTGTGGCTGTGATTGGAGAAATGTGACTTATCGGTTTTACGACCAGTGTAGATCCAGATCAGCCTGTGCTTCCGCACAGTCTGATCATGATCTGAACTGTTCGCAAATCCATCAATGAATCACACGTCACGCTTCTAACAAGCAATATAGATCGTTATAACGCGACCGGAGTGTGCTATTCGATCAGGAGTTAAACAGGGCACAGATGTCATAAACCCATTTTTTCCAGTCACAGCCACAATTTAGGTTTATGACGCGGAACGGACACACTCTCTGGAGCGGTGAAAGTTCGTGCATGTGCAGCAGTCCGTATCAGATGTGTATTCTAACTTCATAGGGAACCGACTCGTCACGGCCCACTGAACGACTATTGGAATTGTACAGGGGTTTAGATGCCGTAGTTTGTAAGTTAAATGTTACCTTTTGTATATATGTTGTTTATTTGTTAATTTTTCAATATATTCATTGCAAAAATATACGTCCGAATGTTCTTTTAAATGGGATTAAATACTAAGTAATTGCTTTGATAATAATCACGATGATATATAGATCCTTTATCACCGATGTTATTTAACAGATGCGACTGTCTCAGCCTACCCCACCTAGCAAATGATAAACATACTATGTTTGATCCATGTATCGCTGGTAGACACGATACAGTGTTCACTACTGGCCATTACATGTATTTGCACCGCATATATAACCCATCTGCGATGTATATAGAGAATAGTAGGTTAGTGCCGTGAATGGGAAAACATATATGGCAAGGCTTAGGAAACGGGATGGGCGAGGCTCTGCCGAGCACATCCCGTTTCCGAGCCGCGCCAGATATTTTTCCCATTCACGGCACTAACCTACTATTCTATTTATCCCGTCAACACCTAGAAATGGCTTTAAAATGCAAAAAGGTAACCCCAGTCACCGCATATATTCATACGCAGTGATTAGGTCGTATTGACAGGATATCAAAAATGTTTCACGGCACCGTGTTTCACGGCACATACGCACTGTGTTGACGGGATAAATCCTCATCGACTTGCACTTGCACCCTGTCTGATAAGCAATATGATGGCATCTGTTTCCGCGTGTTGGTTTAGCGATTGCAACTCGACCAAGTGTATTGCTCGTCCAGCACGTTTTGTAAAATGTATAAAAGTGTGTATGTTGTCAGATAAATATACATGGCGTTTCAAGATATTAATCGTACCTATGGAGCCCCGAAAGTGACGTAGAATTCTTTTTTATTAATTCATTCCTACGAAATAACAATTCGTTCCCACGAAATAACAATTCGTTCCCTTAATTTAACAATTTGTTCCCACAAAATAACAATTCGTTCCCTCGAAGTAATAATTAACAATTCGTGGGAACGAATTGTTAATTGTTAATTCGAGGGAACGAATTGTTGAATTGAGGGAACACATTGCTATTTCGTGGGAACGAATTGTTAATCCGTGTGAACTAATTGTTATATCGTGGGAACGAATTGTTAATTCGAGGGAACGAATTGAAACGAATTGTTAATTCGGGGGAACGAAATGTTAAATTGAGGGAACGAATTGTCATTTCGAACGAATTGTTAATTCGAGGAAACGAATTGTTATATCGTGGGAACGAATTAATACAAATAAATCCATGTCCCCTGCGGGGCTCCGCATTACACAACTGTTTGCATGGATGCCAAAGCAAATGTTTTTAGCGTGGGTTTCAGTCGGTTAAATGGACTAAGTAACTTTAGCAAACTAATGTCAATACAGTGGCATATGACTTGCACCAGGGATTTAGGCTACTGACTTTTTATCTCTGCTTTCACTAATCATTTCACTAGCTCCAAATTCATTAGGACATTTACGGGAACATCTTTGAATGATAGCTACAATTACATGCGTTTGTGTGACTTATGACATACTCTACTTGCTTCAGCAATACGCCGTGTTACAGTTATGCTAGCTTCAAACACGAATTACGACTATTTATAGGCCCGTCTATGACACAGGTTTTAGTATGTTATAGTCACCGTTCTGTAATTATATGTTGTTCCTCCGTATATTTGCAGGTGTGCGAACTATGGCGATCCCCTATATACTCCGGATATGTATTACATTGGTATGATACTAATACATAGAGGATCTTACATGAGTAACCATTTAATATGATATTTATTAACGTCGTTGACTGATTTCATAAGAAACGAGGCATAGCCTCGTTTCTTATGAAATCAGTCAACGACGTTAATATATGCCTCGTTTCTTATGAAATCAGTCAACACGACGTTAATAAATATCACATTAAACCGACACAAATGTTAGATTCTAATTATTGCATAAACACAACATCATATATTCAAGCTGTACTGTTCACCTAATGTGTTTTCTGCAGTCGTCGTATTTGCATAGTTATTAAACCAAGGTGTGTGATCACGTGGTTTCCGAACGGCGTGACGTCATGATTTAGATGTGTTTATATTAGATTTCCTTTAATATCTATGTAATGGAATAACATATGTTTATGAAATACACTGCAACAAATGCGGTATACGTTGCCCTTTATTGTATAGGCGGCTTTAATATTAATTTTATTGCGAAAAAAAGATTTTCCTATGGACCGATTTTCAAAATCTAACTTTTGTTTTCTTAGTTGTATCATTTTCAAGCTATCTCGCCAGGTTTCGGAGTAAATTTCCAAATGTTTTCGTTTTTTGATCCTGATGTTGGCAATTTCCTAGTGGATGTATTCACATGTAATGATGTGAACATATAAGTAGAAAAGTGTCGCAATAGTTAGCTGATTAAAAATAATAAAATAAAGGTTGGTACAGTGGACCATCTCTAAACCGGACACCCTGCCCCCCCCCAGGGTGTCCGGTTTGGATATGTTCCACTGTAAATGAGACATGTGAGCACTTCATGACATGTTCTAGTGTTTTGCAATCATGAAAAGTCATTGTAATCGGAGATACACATCTAAGGTAAACATCGATATTTTCCCGAGTGTTTTATAGTTTAGAGGGGTTCCACTGTACGAATGTTTTTTCGTATGAAGTTTAATGACACGGACCCCTGATGTCGATTTCAGATTATGTGCAGCGGAGGGATCTCCATGCAGGATCAGTTCGGTAAGTCGTCGCTGTGGACATAAACGAAATCTGACACGACATGTGATGTTGTACGTAAGAGGGTGTGCGATTTTTCATGAAAACTAATTACAAAATTTACGATATTTTCCATAAATGACGTCGGATGTTGACGAAATGTTCGGAGCAAATGCGGAATAGAATTCCGCATTTGCCCTGAACATTTCGTCAACTGTTGAGGTCATTTACATAAAACAGTGCAGTTTCTGTAAATACTTTTCATTAAAAATCGCATATCGTTTTGGGTACAAAAGCACATGGCGTGTGCCATTTTGTGTAGATTGTATCCGTGTATACTAATTATACCCACTTTTTTTGGGAAAAAAAATGGGTATATTGTTTTCGTGACGGGTGTCCGTCCGTCCGTACGTCCGTACGTCCGTCCGTACGTCCGTCACGTTTCTTGTAACTCGAAAAACTTTTTCACCTTCATACCTACGCGCCTGATATTTGGTATGTAGCTTCGTTATCATGTGCAGATGCGCAAAGTGAATTCGGATTTTTGATCCGACCCTCCATCATGGATTATCTCCACCTTTCGGACTCAGAATTTCCCATTTTTTCCTTGTAACTCGAAAAACTTTTTCACCTTCATACCTACGCGCCTCATATTTGCTATGTAGCTTCGTTATCATGTGCAGATGCGCAAAGTGAATTCGGATTTTTCATCCGACCCTCCATCATGGATTATCTCCCCCTTTCGGACTCAGAATTTCCCATTTTTTCCTTGTAACTCGAAAAACTTTTTCACCTCTTCTACTTACGCGCCTCATATTTGCTATGTAGCTTCGTTATCATGTGCACATGCGCAAAGTGAATTCCCATTTTTGATCCGACCCTCCATCATCGATTACCTTCCCCTTTCCGACTCAGAATTTCCCATTTTTTCCTTGTAACTCGAAAAACTTTTTCACCTTCATACCTACGCGCCTCATATTTGCTATGTAGCTTCGTTATCATGTGCACATGCGCAAAGTGAATTCGGATTTTTCATCCGACCCTCCATCATGGATTATCTCCCCCTTTCGGACTCAGAATTTCCCATTTGATATTTGGTTCGTAGCTTCGTTTTGATGTGCTGATGCGCAAAGTGAATTCGGATTTTTTATCCGACCCTCCATCATGGATTACCTCCCCCTTTCGGACTTAGCATTTGGGGAAAGTGGGTATATTGCGATGGCGCGCCATCGACTTTTTCTAGTTGAAAATTCAAACTATACTGGTTGAAGGACAGCAAAAAATTAACAACATCCAACGAAAAGTTTCCCGTCTTCAATCGTTTCGTCATTTACTGACAGTGATTCGGGTAAGGGCTGTAATCGGGTAAGGGCTGTCACTAATGCTGTGAGAACTTTTAGCCCAAGCCCATTTTACTTATATGCAATAAACTATGTTTAAACTACACTGATAGTGTATTTTCATGTATAAAACTTAATGACACTATTTAACAACATAATACGACACTTTTCGTTTCCCATGTTCAATCGTTCCGTCATGTACTGTCACTAAATTACCATGAATAAAGGGATATATGATTCCCATGTCCACTGAAAAAATAAAAGGAAAAAATATGAAACTAGAGCAGACGACAATTGTCGTTTGCCACCTTCAACCGTGACGTCATTTAAGACACGCCATGGGATTTTGCACCTTATGACATCTGCGTAATTTCATTAAATACGTTTACAAAATTTACAATATTTTTTATGAATTAAGTCAAAAGTTGACAATATTTTTACAGTACATGCGGAATATAATTCCGCATGTACTCAGAAGATTTTATCAACTGTTGACGCCATATACGGAAAACAATGTAAATTTTGTTAACGTATTTCATGACATTACGCAGATGTCCGAAATTACAAAATCACATGGCGTGTCTCGTTTATTCCACAGGAGAACTAGTGTGCATGCTGGACGGCGATATCCTGACGGCCACCATCTTGGTGTTCAAAAATACGTCAACGTTCTATGACGTCTACATGACAGATAGCACTCAGCTAGACGTGTAAGTACGGTAGAACCTCTCACGGCGGCAACACAGGTTGAAGTAACGGACCAAGGTATATACATAGAGAACAGTAGGTTAGTGCCATGAATGGGAAAAAATATCTGGCAAGGCTCAGGAAACGGGATGGGCGAGGCTCTGCCGAGCACATCCCGTTTCCGTGCCGCGCCAGATATTTTTTCCCATTCACGGCACTAACCTACTATTCTATTTATCCCGTCAACACCTTCAAATGGCTGTAAAATGCAAAAATTGTATTGACTGGATATCAAAAATGTTTCACGGCACCGTGTTTCACGGCACATACGCACTGTGTTGACGGGATAAATACATTAAATATACCTAAACGTATCAATAAGTGGGACAAATCAGTTGAATAAAGTTTACAGGGAGTAAAAAAAAGTTTAACTTACTTTTTGTTCACTTATTGATACTTTTAGGTATATTTAATGTATTTAAAAGGCCTTGGTATGCTACTTCAACCTGTGGGCGGCAATATTCGAATGCGTTCAATTTGCACGGATTTAATATAGCCCATTAAATTCGAAATACACATTTACGGGTATGAACTATTTTAAACATTTCATTTTTATTTTCTTATTTCTCAATGAAAGTATCTGTTGTGACGACTCATGGTGGTCACGACATATACTTCTACGCACATATAAAGCAAATATTTAGATGTTTTCACAAACAAAATGACACATCCTCAGCATGAAATGTATTAATATTACTCTAATCATAATATGATAATGTATGTTTTAAAAAAATAAATATATTTTTTGCCGAAAATTAATATTTAAAATGTCATTTGTGATACTTTATGTCAAAAGGATCTTTCTTGTTTAATTCAAAATATTTGTTTATGAACACAACAAATATGCAAAATATATTCAATACATTGTGCAAATTTAGGATCGTCTGGAAATTTGAATTGATGGATTTACATTTATTGAGCATAGGCTGCATATGCAGCCGCCTATGCATATGCAGCCTATGCTCAATAAATGTAAATCCATTAATAGTTTGCAAGAAAACGTTGTTAATGTAACATTTACAGACTATCATACGTTTGCACTTACGAACATTTTAGTCGTACGAAGATTAGTGAAACGGCCCCCAGACATATGACAATGCCAAGGTATTCGGCTGTGCTGTGCGAACCTGAACAGCCATTATCATCATACATATACACCAATGAAACCCATGAAATTAAGGATACACAGACTGCCCGTGTGTCCGGTTTAGAGAGGTTCTACTGTATGTTATAAGTGCAAGCATCCCGTCATGTATGTGGCTGTGTTTGGGAAAAAATTGTCTTATTGTTGATGTAGCCAGGCCAGCTCCTAATCTACGATCACACTGCTGCATAATTATCAGGATATATGCTGATTGTTAGAATCGTAACGGTGTCTTGCGTGACTGGATGGCGAGCAGTGTAGATCCTGAGCAGACTGCGCGAAAGTGGGACAGTTGAAAATAGGCAAAACTATCTTTTTGCTGAAGGCAGTGAGTGAACTGTAAACATCACTGTCTCTAGAAATAATGTGACATGATTTAAGTACGCTCTTGCGACAAATATAATATACAAAACTATTCAAAAATACTCTCAGTAGATGTACAGACAAATGCCAGAAATGTCACGACTATCTCGTCTTTTTTCGTTAGAAATACCAAAACAATACCGGCTCAAATACTGGCTCCAAACGGTACAGTGGGGTCAGCGTGTAAGTGCACACACGAACGAACACGACAGGTTGGTTCCAACCTGTCGTGTTCGTTCGTGTGTGCACTTACACGCTGACCACACTGTATCTGTCTAGTAGGCGGTATGGCCAAATGCACCAGAGCTAGCATTGAGTCAAGGCGCATGATCACGTGGTTACAACAACAACGTCGCCCACTGTAAAGTAAGTATTATTTGATATTTTCCTTAATATGAAAAGGATTTTGATGAAATATGGCGCAGCAAACGCGTCTTCGTGAGATGCATTTGGTGGTCCATGGAGTTTGGCACAGACTTATGTCGTTGTTGCGAAGAATCGATTTCCGTGTCGGAGACACGGACATCGATTATTCGCAAAAACGACAGAATTTTGATATACATAGACCACCAAATGCAGCTTAACAAGACGCGTTTGATGCGCCATATTTCATCAAATTCCGTTACGTAATAAGGACAATATAAAAGAATACGTACTTTCAATAAGATTTGTTGTTGTTGTTGTTGTTGTTGTTAGTACCACGTGATCATACATCTTGTGTGAGTCAAGCCTCGGAAAGTCAAGAAATATTCATACATCTATTTTTCTAGGCACATTAGTGTCATTAACTCTCAGGGGCAGTACAGACATTTATATAGAAAATACTCATTATTTTAGCTTTAGCCACCAACTGCCCCATGAGTCCATATATATGTAACACCAGTAACATAGGCGGACCAGTTGGACCAGTTGGACCAGTTGGTCATAGACACATGGAATCCTTGCATGCTAGCGGTGAAAATAACAACAAACAAATTGGGAGTATTTTCTCTATTTATCTCCTCTGTTAATATGTACAGTGGAGTCCGCGTGTAAGTGCACACACGAACGAACACGACAGGTTGATTCCAACCTGTCGTGTTCGTTCGTGTGTGCACTTACACGCTGACCCCATTGTATTGGGGGTTCATTATAATTGAGTATGGAGGGCAACACAAATCGCAACATATATTAACGATATTTACAGGGATAAATTCAATCAACTATTATAATGAATTGTTGTATGCTACTTTTGAATTATTTATAACCACATGATTCCCAGTATGCAAAGCGTTAACATAGCGATTTCCGTAACAGATATAACGGCAACGCAGGTTGTGAAATGACGGGCTTCGAGTCCACGTCGAACGCGGTCACGGTACGACGGGCCGTGGACATCACAACAGATCAGCCGACGGACGGCCAGGGTTGTGGCTTAATAGTGGTATATATCCGAACAACTCATAATTGAGACACGCCATGTGATTTTGTACCTTCGGACATCTGCGCAATTTCATTAAATACGTTTACACAATATCTTTCATAAATAAAGTCAAAAGTTCCGCATGTACTCTGTAAATGTTGTCAACTTTTGACGCCATTTAGGAAAGGAAAATGTTGTAAATTTTGTAAATGTATTTCATGAAATTACGCAGATGTCCGAAGGTACAAAAACACATGGCGTGTCTCAATTATGCTGATAAGGCTCACTCCCATCTTCAAGCAATCTTATAATTCGTATTACATGTAGTATACATGTAGTTCTGAATACATAACTATTATGACAACATTAGAGTTATGATGTGCCCCTCGTTGATAACTTTGGTTTTACGTTATTCTCATTTTCACACAGTTTTATATAGAAATACATGTTGAAACTTCGCTACTGCATTCGTTGAAACGTACATAGTATACCGTCATAGCACAGAGATATTACCTTATACAGTGGGGTCAGCGTGTAAGTGCACACACGAACGAACACGACAGGTTGGAACCACCTGTCGTGTTAACCGTTCGTTCGTGTGTGCACTTACACGCTGACCCCACTGTAACATCACTGCCACCGTGCTCTATCTGATGAAAATGTGAGGTGTGTGTTGGAGGGGGGGGGGGGGGGGGGGTGGGGGGGGGGGGGGGGGGGGGGAGGGGGGAGGGGGGGGGAGGTGAAATCCAAACATGTTTATCTGAGGTCAGTTAATGAGGTCAAACCTATAAGGAAATACCATTTAACAGGTAAGCATGCGCTTGTCCACTCTTGCTCGTTTCATATTGTTGTATAACATCTGAACAACAGTATATCAAAGATTGAATATGTATTTCCTAAGGAGTATATGTGATGTTTTAGTGCGCGAATGTGAAACCTTATTCCGCAAATCCACGCCGTTGACTGCAGTTTAGCGCTCTAGAACAACCCATTGCTTAGAAAACGGAAAATGTGCAGCTAGTATTCGACAGACTCATATGTGGCTGTGACTGGAGCAAATGATGTTTATGGATTTTGCAACCAGCGTAGATCCAGATCAGCCTGTGCATCCGCACAGTCTGATCAGGATTTGCACTTTTCGCCATTCCATCAATGACACTCATCACGCTTCTAACAAGCACTATATATCGTTATCAGGCTACATTAATGTGTTATTTGATCAGGAGCTACATTGGTTATAAATCCCATAAGCCCCATTTCTCCAGTCACACCCACATATGGCTCGCCCTCAACCCACACGTCTTCAAGCATTTTTATAATGCACCAGTCAATGGAAATCCCCGCCCCCCCCCCCCCCCCCCCCTGGTCCGGGGAATAGCCGGGACATAGCCGGGCATACCCCGGGGTTTTAACCTGTCACGATGCCCCGCACTGCGGGGACAACCCTGGGGCTTTAACTTCGCCAAAATATGCGGGGACGTAACCCCGGGGCTTTACCGGGGCTTTAACATACTTTTTAACTAGTTTTTTTCTGGATCTCAGCAGTCTTTATTTATTGAACTATAACCATGATATCACTACGTGTTGTCCCCGGGCACACCTACACCAAATCACTTGGTTTTCGACCTCTTTTACTAGACTTTTACGAGAAGCAGGGGATAATGTGGCTTATTCTATCATAGGACCCCCCGTGGATGTTGGGGGGGGGGGATCATGCTGCAGTGGTGCTGCTGATTCCTACGATGGAATAAATCACAGTATCCCCTGCTTCTCATAGAAGCCGGTGAAAGGGGGCGGGGCGTGGAGCCAAGTGATTTGGTGTGGTAAGGGAACCTGGCACCAAATTGAGATTTCGTAAATTCAGATCTGAATTACTATTTCTCTCCCTGATACAGGTGTATTTCCGGCTATAAATGACTTAAAAAGTTGATGAGCCGTAAAACACACCTTTCATCTGTCATAGGAATGCTGCTGATCCCTCCCCCACACCACAGGGGACAGCAGACAACATACATGTATCACTGTATGAGGGCAATGTATGAGGGCGTCAGAAAACATGTATCACTGTATGAGGGCGTCAGACAACATGTATCACTGTAAACATGTATCACTGTATGTGGGCGTCAGACAACATGTATCACTGTATGATACAACTGTCTGCCATGAGCACGGCCCTGAAACCACCGGACCTTCACAATATTATGATCTTACTATTTCACGATTATTTTACAACAACGGCATTTTTTTTAAAAAAAATGGGAATGCTATGCGATGTAATTATGAATATGGAACATTCAGAAGAAAAAAAAAAGTGTTACAATCCAACCATAATTGGTGAAGATATCACACTTACAACTGAGATCTGCCTGTTTTTTCATGTTGTAAGTGCGATATCTTCATCAATTACGGATGGATTGTAAAACTTGTTTCTTCTGAAAGTTTCATATTCAAAATTACATCGCATAGCATTCCGATATTTTTGATAAAATTGATAAAATGTCGTTGTCAAATAATCGACAAATATTAAACACGAAAGTTGACACCGCTCTTTTACGAAAGTTGCCACCGGACAGGTTTACGCCGATTAAAATATTGGGAAGGTCTGGTGGTTCTTGGGCCATGATGAGACACATATTTTTTGGAGGTCATGTTCTAGCTGGAACCCAGCATTTACATGAAGACTTGACATGTGACAATATTGAGTTCTTTCACTGTCTTGATTGATATCTAAACATGCAGTACATGTCAGAATATAAAGCTATAGTCCTTTTCTGATTTCAAACTTGGTGTTGCATTCTCCATTGCTTTTTGTACCACCGGCTGGTGGATAAGAATGGGATTAAGTTACTTTACTGGTGTGACTGAAGAGCCATCTGACAGCAGACAGACACCAAATCATGGTAGCGTAAATCTAAAGCTGCTATTAATAATCTGCAGTACTCGTACCCATGTGTGGCTCCTCAGACCAATGGAGTCGGCCGGACCAGTTTGTTGCTTCTGACTGCTAAAATAAATCAACCGTATTTCCTGATTCTTGTATATTAAGAGCTGAGTAAATGGAGACTGGCGCCCAGTGATTTTGGTGAGGTTGGAAGTAGTCTGTAGTAGGCCCTGCTTGTGGGGAGAGTCCACTAAAATGGAAATTGTGCAAACAGTCGTAAAATCGCCCCAGAACAAGATAATGTATAAAGGTCAGTGATGAATTCTTTGTCCTCTTTGAGCAGGGATTCGAAACTGCCGACCTGTCTGTAATGACTTTTGCTGTTGAACGGACGTTAAACAATATTCAATCAATCAATCAATCTTTGTCCTCTAGACTGGGTTGTACCCAGTGATTGAATTGTTATTTTTAAATGTTTTGTACATCATCTATACACACTGATTGAACAAGCCTTCTCTTCTCAATTATTTTGATATCAGCTTTGAAATATGCCCCGCACTGCGGGGCCTTTACCGGGGATTTAACCTTACTGATGTCCCCGGGGTACGGGGCCATTTACCCGGGGTTTAACCAGCCAGATTGCCCCGCACTGCGGGGACATAGCGGGGCTTTAACTGAGTCAAAATTATAAGCCCCGCTATTCCCCGGGCCAGGGTGGGGGCGGGGATTTCCATTGACTGGTGCATAACTCGTATTAGCGCTATAGAACAATGTGGATGTCCATGCCCAGTTGTAATTTATAATATTGCGTAATTCTAGTTGACTATCAGGTATACAATGAAACCTCTCTAAACCGGACACCCTGGGAGGTGCCCCGGGTGTCCGGATTAGAGAGGTTTCACGGTAAATCAGGCATTTGGTCATTCCGAGCAATAGTTGTGTGCTATGCGATCACGCACAGATCACGCACAGGTGTGTGTCCGGTTTAGAGAGGTTTCATTGTATTATGTTTTACAAGCAGTACAAGTATTTCACTGACTGAACGGCGATCAGTGCAGATCCTGAGGCTGATCTGGATCTACACAGGTCGCCGCATTTTCCTAATCACCTCCACAAGTAAGACATAAATTATTTCTGGGTGTCAGGTCTAGAAATATTGCACTGTACACTATAACTATATCTCTTGATAACAGAGTGAAACACACGTGTTGTACGAATGGCGGGTTCGAACCCAGCACCAGAATGAATACATTAAATATCAGGACAAGATATTCGTCTACCAGTGCAACGCCACATCGTCCCTGCCCGTCGTGATCTGGCACAGGTTGGACTTTCTGTAAGTATGGTATATAATGACGACGTTTAACGGCCTGTCAACAGGTAAGTCCATTTAGGCTGGAATCCGCATCTAACCTATAAGGATTGTGGGAGCATGAGAACTGAATATTTACTTACATACGGGATGGATTTCACATGGCCTAGGGGTTAGAACACTTGACTTCCAATCCGGAGGTTGTGGGTTCAAACCTCGCCTTAGGCATTTAAAATGCTTTCATAGTATTCCATCCCACCGGATGAGACTTTAAACTGTGGTGCCGTCTCTATCTGACCTTAGCTGTTTTGTGGGACGTTAAACCGATTCACTTTCACTTTTCACTTTCCACCACACTTGCACTTAGCTCAACCTAACTCAGCGCCACCCTTTAACATTTGTAAAAGTGATACAATTAGCAATAATCTTACTACTCTTAAACGATTTTACTCTGACGTATACGAAAGCAATACATGCACTAGATGGCCAAGCCATGGATATCAGACTGTCATGACTGGTATGCGCATGGGCACATTGCATAACCAAATTATATCCTCTGTTCATCACAGTAATAAAAAGTACAGTGGAGTCAGCGTGTAAGTGCACACACGAACGAACACGACAGGTTGGTTCCAACCTGTCGTGTTCGTTCGTGTGTGCACTTACACGCTGACCCCAATGTTTTTAATTAATTATACTAAATAAATGCGTCACCTGAAAAAAATATGTTTTCGACAGATTATAAAGTATGGTTTTTGCACAACAAAAAATAAATACATAGACTAAATAGTAATGTCCGTTAACATTTGAAGGAAACACGGTTATCGCCCCTGATATTAGTGCGGAAACTTACGTCTGATATACAATGTATAATAATGCCAATCTATACGTGGGGCAATGGTGAATCAATGTTTATTTTGCCAGAAAATGTATCAGATGATGTCTCTGATATAAAGAACATTGTGTGCCTACTGAGTGTGTTTGCACCTTTAATAGTACACGTACACGTATAGACTTGATATAACGGAAACACATTATAATTCGATCAATTGAGATGATGCGATGGGTTGATGCGATGTGGTTTTGTACCTAAGAACATGTGCAATATCTCAAGACATATATTAATAATTGTTTTTATATTTTCCGTAAATGATATCGAGAGTTGGAGAAACTTTAATGGCAACTGTGGAATACAATTCCGCATTTACAATAACAATTACGTAATCTTTCAACGTCATGTACAGAAAATATTCACGAACCTGCTCGAATTTTGTATGGCCATATAAACAATTTATTTTTGTTTTTCCTCCAGGTTTTCGATCTCTTTTTCCTCCATGTTAAATCGAATCGAACCCTGGGTCTCCCGATCCGTATTCTGACGCTCTACCTACTTAGCAAATCCGGCCACCATTATTCTTTTTGCATCGCTTATATAGCCGTAAAACATTGACAGGTTTCGTGAAACCGACTGTAGTTAAACACTTACAAATAAACTAAATATGTAACCATATATTCCTCAAAATCTAGCATTTATAATGCTAATTATTTTTTAACGTCATATGCATTCCTTTATGAATCCGAAATTGTTCTTCATGCAACTCGTATCCACAATTGAGATCCAAAATACGATACAATTGTGGCTGTGACTGTAGAAATGTGGCTTATGGGATTTGTGACCAGTGTAGCTCCTGATCAAATAGCACACTCAAGTAGCCTGATAACGATCTACATTGTGTACTGATTGTCAGACACATGACGGGTGTTTCATGGATGGAATGGCGAACAGAGCAGACCCTGATCAGACTGCGCGGATGCGCAGGCTGGTCTGGGTCTACACTGGTCGCAAAACCCATAAGCCCCATTTCTCCAGTCACAGTCACAATTATGTTTTTTTTTCGAATCTATTTCGTCACTTTCTGCACGTATCAGTAGACCAGAGCCTATAATTTACATCTATATATATATAGCCCCGCAGGCGACATGGATTTTATTTTTATGACTGATTTGTTCCCACGAAATAACAATTCGTTCCCAGGAAATAACAATTAATTCCCACGAAATAACCATTCGTTCCCTCAATTTAACAATTCGTTCCCACGAAATAACAATTCGTTCCCTCAATTTAACAATTCGTTCCCTCGAATTAACAATTAACAATTCGTTCCCACGAATTGTTAATTGTTTATTCGAGGGAACGAATTGCTATTTAGTGGGACCGAATTATTAAATTGAGGGAACGAATTGTTATTTCGTGGGAACGAATTGTTATTTCGTGGAAAAGAGTTGTTAAATTGAGGGAACGATTTGTTATTTCATGGGAACGAATTGTTGTTTCGTGGGAACGAATTAATAAAAAATAATTCTACGTCCCCTGCGGGGCTCCGCACGTTGCGTTGTTTATACCTTATTTCAGGTTGAAACCCGTCATAAACCTGAGCCCCACAAGTGAAACATTGATTCTGAACGTGGTTGACAAAAATAACGCGATCATAACGAGCACAGACATCGGCGAAAAGATCGCCCTTCGTTTGAAGTTTAAGTACGACAACATAGCTTTAGGTATGTACGCATTAAACACTGTCGACATCGTCAGCAGTGTTGGCAAACCGTGTAGATCCAGATGAGCCGGCTCGTAACGAGCCGTCTCACCCGAATCTGCACGTTTTGCAATTAATTTGCTTTTTTTTTTCTTCAACATCACCCTTTCTTATAAATGGCCTAGTCTGAAAATAATTTTGTGAGCAATGGATTGTGTTGAATGAGTTATTGTTGAAATGGTTAAATACATTAATTTGAAGGGGTACTGGAAGAATGGGGACAACTCCCTCTTTCTTCCACTGACCCATTCAATTTTACATTTTTATCAGTGACTTGAGAAATGGGGCTTATGGACAAACAACATTTTACGAATGTACAGTGGGGTCAGCGTGTAAGTGCACACACGAACGAACACGACAGGTTGGAACCAACCTGTCGTGTTAGTTCGTGTGTGCACTTACAGGCTGACCCCCACTGTAATGCCCTGGTAACATCCATGCAACGTGCCTGCAAATCGCATTGAAACTGATTTTAATCTGAAGTTGAATCTTCGTAAGATTCGACAGGCGGGCTTGATTTGATCGCTGTCAGAGGCATAAAGAATGCACATATTTCGTATGTGTGTGTAAAAGAGGCATCCTCTTATAGTCGTCTTACATGTAACAACATATTATTCACGTTTCCAAAAACGTCGCCGTCACATTTGAACGTCAACATCGTGAAACGTTACGACTTCCCATAAGGCCCATTTCTCCAATCACTGCCATATACAAGGTGTATGATCACGTGGTACTAACAACAACAAGTACTGAAACTTCCAGAATCCACCCGATTCAAAGTACGTAATCTTTTATATTGTCCTTAGTACGTAACGGATTTTGATGAAATATGGCGCATCTTGTTAAGCTGCATTTGGTGGTCTCTGTACTTGTGTAGTTTTTGCGAAGAATCGATTTCCGTGTCGCAAAAACGTCATAAGTCGAGCTCCATGGACGACCAAATGCAGCTCATGAAGACGCGTTTGCTGCGCCATATTTCATCAAAATCCATTTCATATTAAGGAAAATATCAAATAATACTTACTTTGGAGTGGGCAAGATTTCAACACTTTCAGTCACTGTTGTTGTTGTTGTTGTTATAACCACGTGATCATGCACCTTGATATATATGCAACATACAAGTGGATTGTGAAGCAACTTCTCTTATAGCAAATTGGCTTTGAAGATTACAATCAAGGTCAATAAAACCATATCGTACATTTCAGCCAGTAGTTTACAGGGGACCGTTTCACTAAACTTCGTGCGACTAAAATGGTGAAGTCTGTACATTTCTCATTAACAATGCTTTCTTGTAAACGATTATTGGATTTACATATATTGAGCATACGCTGCATATTCAGCATATGCTCAATAAATGTAAATCTATCAATTGAAATTTCCAGACGATTCTAAATTTTAGAATTTTAGTCGTACGAAGTTTAGTGAAACGGGCCCCTGGTGTATGTATGTGGTTGTATTTGGAGAAATGGGGCTTATTTGTTTTTGCGTCCACTGTAGATCCAGACCTGGGGCCAGTTTCACTAAACTTCGTACGACTAAAATGTTCGTAAGTGCAAATTTAGAATCGTCTGGGATTTTCAATTGATGGATTTACATTTATTGAGCACAGGCTGCATATGCAGCCTATGCTCAATAAATGTAAATTCAATCACTCTTTACAAGAACACCTTATTAATGTGACATTTACAGACTATCATAATGTTGCACTTACGAACATTTTAGTCGTACGAAGTTTAGTCAAACGGCCCCCAGCCACATACACTGATCTCAAAAACCTATAAGCCCCATTATGACAGTTACAGCAGCATATAAATAGAGACTAGTAAGTTAGTGCCGTGAATGGGAAAACATATCTGGCAAGGCTTATGAAACGGGATGGGCGAGGCTCTGCCGATATTTTTCCCATTCACGGCACTAACCTACTATTCTATTTATCCCGTCAACACATACAAATGGCTTTAAAATGCAAAGAAATAACCACAGCAACCGCACATATTCATACGCAGTGATTAGGTCGTATTGACAGGATATCAACAATGTTTCACGGCACATACGCACTGTTTTGAACTTGAGGGATAAATATCGTTACCTGGCAACATGGGTGTTCTATTTGAATAGGAGATAATTTAAAATGGATCACAAGCCATACGCCCCATTTCTCCGGCCACAACAACATTACAGGATGTAATCTGAAAATTTTGTCAACGTTTGACGCAATTTAATATATTGTAAATTGTGTAAAGGGTTTCATGAAATTACGCAAATGTCCGAAGGTACAAAATTACATGGCGTGTCTCAAATAATGGTGACATTTTTTTCTCATTTTCAGATCCGCCAAACCTGGCGCTTGGAAAGTCGACGGTTCAGAGTTCGGATTCCGCGTCGGTCGCCCCCGCGGGCCGGGCCGTGGATGGGGTCACAAGTACCACGTTACTGGCCGGGTCTTGTTCTCAGACAGGTTAGAGATAAACCATGCTAACGTACAGTGGAACCTCTCTAGACCGGACACCCTGGGGACATCCCAGGGTGTCCGGTTTAGAGAGGTTCCACTGTGATACTTGCATATAACTACTCCAAGATACGCGTAGGTGCTTTGCGATTATGAACACACATTATCCTCGGAGATAGATGACAACGAAGCATATCAAAATTAAGTACAACTTACTTGTCTCTCTGTCCGGTTTACAGGGGATCAACTGTATGACCAAAACTGTTTCACAGTGTATCATCACTATAGTCAGGTATCAGACCTACCCTGTGAAGCACTGTACATGTATATAAGGCTATGCCATTGTTTTTCTCTGTTAAGTGTCCAACACCTACTTACGTATCCGGTAAAAACCAAAACAAAACGAATGTAAATTTATGTTAAAAACTTCCTCAACCCTTTGCAATGTGCAAAGGGTTGATGAAGTTTTAACATAAATTTCAATTGCCGCTAAATAATAAGAAAACAATCTTATTAATATTGTATTGTATTGTATTGTATTGTATGATATTGTATGATATTGTATTGTATTACATTACATTGTATTATATTGTATTATATATTGTAATGCATCGTAATGTGTTGTATTGTATTACAGTATATTGTATTGTATTGCAGTGTATTATTTTGTATCGCATAGTCTCGCATCGTCTAGCATCGTATCGTCTCGCATCGTATCATAGCGTATCGTATCGCATCGTATCGCATCGCATCGTCTCGTATCGCATCGCATCGTATCGTATTGTATTCGTACATTTCAGACCCGGATGACACGACAAACACGCAGTATTGGCAGGTGGACCTGGGAGCAGTATACGACATCAGCGAAGTTCGCGTTGCCAACCGGGCCGACGGTGTTGGTAGGGATTGAAGGCGATCAGTGGAAGAAGGGGGCTAGGTCCATAACGGACTAAGTCCGTTATGGACTTAGCCTTCTTCTTCCACTGAACCCTTCAGCTATGATCCGCATCGCTAGTTGTTGTTTCTTGGGTAACAAGTGAAAGAGCCAATGGAAGAAGGGGGCTAAAGTTCATAAGCGACTTGAATGATGACACAATTTAAGAGACCAGTGGAAGAAGGGGGCTAATCACATAATGGAGTCCCGTTATTTCACTGACTGCTTCAGTTGTCAATAAATTATACAGTGGAACCTCACTAAAACCGGACACCCTGGGAGGTCACCATGGTGTCCAGTTTAGAGAGGTTCCACTATAAGTAATCACTCTATGAACACGTGTTGTCATTTTCGATCAGGAACAGACGCAATATTAAAATTAATTACAATGAAACCCATCTAAATTAAACACAATGGGGTCCACAGTGTGTCCGGTTTAGAGGGGTTCTACTGTATTATAGTATTATAACTGTTGCCCAAACACTACGCACAAATTATCATTGGCAAACATAAAACGATGTACATGTATAGCATACAGTGGATTCAGCGTGTAAGTGTACACACGAACGAACACGACATGTTGGAACCCACCTGTCGTGTTCGTTCGTGTGTGCACTTACACGCTGACCCCACTGCAATTCATGTATAAAACAAAAGGTAAATATTTTTCTGCATTTTTTTCTCATTTCGCATCAAAAGTGTATGTTGTTACCACTCAGTTGAACCGTCTCGGCGAGACGGTTCAACTGAGTGGTAACAACATACACTTTGGGTGGGTAGCGAACCAACCTTTCGTGTTCGTTCGTGTGTGCACTTACACGCTGACCCCACTGTACATGTACCTAGCACAAATCCACACTCATGCAGCATTATCGACAATATTGGCGGTCATATTTTATTTTAATTCAAGTTGGTTGCCAAGATAGTGTTACAAACTTTTGTATTTACTATATATTCTAACAAACACAGACATCAACTCATGCATATGTTAACGTACATTGTATTTCAATACAACTGGCCGTGTCAAAATGAAGTATCCGGTATTTGAATAATTCGCATGATACATGTATGTATGTATATACATGTACGTTTACCGAATTAAAGTTGACTTTGTCTATCCGCTTTTTGCATCGGGAGATGTTGAATGTTAACAACACGCATTATTATGAGCATATGCATCTCTACCAATTCTAAGGTTCAGTTCAGATTATAGTCTGTTTCACGAAAGCTGCCCAAATTTTAAGGCCATATAAACAATTAAAAAACAATATGTTTTTCGATAATATTAAATTAAAGGAAAATTTAAGAATGTGCCTTCTTTTTATTTCGTGAAATTCGGTCAAATATTGGTTTTATTGCGAAAAATTGATTTCTCTATGGGAATTTAAAGGTACATGGCCACGCAGCAGGTTACACAGTACTACAACTTTTCATTTTCTGTCATGCCTTATATGAGCCATATGTCTACCCACTAACGAGTTATTTTTAATTACGGCGCGTGTTAATTGGTGTTAAATCGCATTGTATATGCCGCGACCAGAAAGGGTATTTTCCGACCTCGTGCTATTTTTAGCAATACGCGTCACGTGACACGGTCAATCATATCACATCTTTGACATGCGCAGTACAGTATCGGAAGTTGAGAAGAAAAATCTCTATTCGAGTCCAAATCTAAATCTCCACGTAACTCTTTCCATTTGGTTATCTGGTCGCCAATATTAACCACTCTTTCTCTGTACTGCCTGTCCCTCAGACATTTCGCCTTTCTTTTGGCCGACGCTGTTTCATACAATCCGTCCTGGACGTTTCGACATGTTGATATTCTTGTTTACATATTGGGAAGCCTACTGGCTTAAAAATCGGTCCAGTATTTCTGAAATTCTAAAAAATTTCCCCATGTTAAATCCCCATAGACATCTTCACTCCGTGAAGATGTCTATGGGGATTTAACATGGGGAAATTTTGTTTTCGCGACAAAATTTTCCTTTAATTTAATATTATCGAAACACATATGGTTTTTGAATTGTTTATATGGCCGTAAAATTTGGGCAGCTTTCGTGAAACAGACTATAGTGTCCTGGATTATAAAATACGTCGGTTTTTGAATTGTTTATATGGCCGTAAAATTTGGGCAGCTTTCGTGAAACAGACTATAGTGTCCTGGATTATAAAATACGTCGTCGATTATTTACTCCAAATCAGTGAGTGAACTGAGACTGAACACATATCAACGTTGACCAATGAAACATCACGATTGCGAGCATGAGAACGGAGTAAATTACAGAAAGACAAGGAAAGTTATATATATTTACAAACATCCCTCATTCCCGTATCATGTAGTTGAATAGACTGACTCTCTCTCTCTCTCTCTCTCTCGCTCTCTCTCTCTCTCTTTAGTGGGGAGAGGGAGAGGGTGTGAACAAGAGGAAGAGAGAGGCTCTCTCTCTCTCTCTCTCTCTCATCTCTACTCTCTCTCTCTACTCTCTCTCTCTCTCTCTCTCTCTCTCTCTCTCTCTCCTCACTCTCTCTCTCTCTCGAGGGAATAGGGAGGAGGGTAGAAGGAAGAGGGTGTCAGAAAGAGAGAGAGAGAGAGAGAGAACGAGAGAGAGAGCGAGAGAGAGGGAGAGAGATACAGACAGACAAACAGACAGACAGAGAGACAGAGAAAGGCAGGCAGGGATGTGTATTACCATCACGCGTCATGCCAAATGTTTGTCGCGGTACAGGCGATCAACTAGCGAGCATTGAGGTGGAGGTAGGGGTGACCACGAGCAGTTTCAAGACGTGCTACAAGTTCACGGGGCCCGGCACGGACGCCAGTGTGTATACATTCACCTGCGAGGAAATACTCGCCGGAAGATACGTCCGCATCAGAAAAACCGTACCCGGACTGCTCACCTTCTGTGAAGTAGAGGTCTACGGTGTCGGTAAGTTGCTTTACGTATCATACCAGGGGCGGATCCAGGATTTATGTCAAGAGATTATTTTGTCTGCATGTTTTCTTATTTCTCATCAAAAGTATATGTTTTACCACCCAGTTGAACCGTCTCGACGAGACGGTTCAACTGAGTGGTAACAACATACACTTTGTCTTTGAGAAATAAGGAAATAATCAGATCTTTCCACGAACAAAAAATGTGTTAAAATCTAAACTCGACAAATTTAGAGGGGGCGTGCGCCGGACACACATCGCCTGGCTCCGCACCTGCATACCAGCATGGCTAATATGAGACACGCCATGCGAGTTTGTACCTTCGGACATTTGCGTAATTTCATTAAATACGTTTACAAAATTTACAATATATTTCGTAAATAAAGTCAAAAGTTTGACACATTTTTCAGAATACATATACTCAGAATATTCTGAAAATTGTATCAACTTTTGCCACTATTTACAGAAAATATTGTAAATTTTGTAAACGTATTTCATGAAATTACGCAGATGTCCGAAGGTACAAAATCATTTCGCGTGCCTCATATGAGACAAGCCATGTGAGTGTTACCTAAGAAGATATGTGATACAGGGAAAAAATATGAAATCTTCCGCGTTTGCTCTGAAGTCTGAAAATTTCGTAAACTTTCAACGTCATTTACAGAAATTATCACAGTTTCTGTAATTATTTTTCATAAAAAGATCGCATGTCTACTTAGGTACAAATAAACTTAAACGTGCTAACGCGTCGCCGTAAAACATATTCTCAGACCATAAAACCTCACACGTGCCGCTCGAAGTCGAAAACCTCCGCATGGCTATCCCTTAAACGTAAAACATGCAGATTTATATAAAAAAAAAGACATATATCTAATTGCTTAATAATGGGCTTAACAGTGGTTTAAATAACAGTTTATTTTAATTATTGACTTCACTTGTTTACGAACAACAGTGCATAGTCTGTGCAGACTGAGCGGATGCGCAGGCTGACATGTGCCTACATAAAGTCCCATTAGACACCGTCAAATACAAATGTATATCAATACAATGCCGTAAAATCGACACCATTCTGCGTAATATGGCCAACAGTTTTAGCAATATCGACTATATTATGCGTAATAAAGTCAATATTTTGAGCAATATATCAATTATAGTATGCGCACTATCGTCAACAGTAAGCGTAATATCGTCAAAAGTATACGGACAAGATTATGCGAAATATCGCCAACATTATGCACAATATCGTCAACAGTATGCGCAATATCGCCAACATTATACACAATATCGCCAACTGTATGCGTCAACACTATGCGCAATGTCGTCAACATTATGTGTAATATCGCAAACAGTATTAGCAATATCACTAACATTATGAGCAATATCACTAACATTAAGTGCAATATCGGCAACAGTATACGCAATATCGCCAATATTATGTGCAATGTCGTCAACATTATGTGTAATATCGCCAATATTATGTACAATATCACTAACATTATGTGCAATATCGTCAACATAATTCGTAATATCGCCAACATGATGTGCAATGTCGTCAATATTTTGTGTAATATCGCCAACATTTTGTGAAATATCACTAACATATTGTGCAATATCGTCAACAGTATTCACAATATCTCCAACATTATGCGTAATATCGCCAACATTATGTGTAATATCGCCAACAGTATGTGCAATATCGCCAACATTATGTGCAAAAAAGTTAACATTATGAGTAATATCGCCAACATTATGAGCAATATCGTCAACATTATGCGTAATATAGCCAACATTATGAGCAATTTCGCCATTATAATATGCATAGATTCCCGACATTATCAATAATATCTACTACATTAAGCCCAATAGTCGCCAACATTGTATTACCTATATAGGCAGGTGTATGCCCTTCTTTACAGATCTTGGACCGTACGGCGTGTACTGTAAGAAGCTGTATGTCACCCCTGATCCTGATCACGTGTACGGACGTCACGACATTCTACTGCCCAATGGGTAAGACAGTTCATGTGTATGGAATACATGTAGTTATTTATCTATACGGTATGTAGCTAAATCGTGTACATAACGCTAATTGTATATGAACATGTATACGTCGATTAGAATCACTGTCCAGTGGAACCTCTCTAAACCGGACACCAAGAAAACACATATGATGATATTAAGTTTTTATTAGTTTCCTGGTCATGTTTATCAGGTGATACTGTCTGTTCGTGATCACATAGCACACAACTATGGCTCAGAATGATATAAGGCCTGATTTGTAGTGAAACCTCTCTAAGCCGGACACCCTCGGGACCTCCCAGGGTGTCCGGTTTAGAGAGGCGGGACCTACCAGGGTGTCCGGTATAGAGAGGTTTCACTGCATAATCAGCGTAGCCAATCAAACGCGTTCCAAAAACATATCGCAACATTATGTAAATATTTGATGGATCACATACAATTCAAAACCTTTTTCTAAATCTAATACACGTAGCATAAAATTTTGGCCATCATACACTAAATCGATGTGCTTTTAACTGTTGTTTTCATTAACCCTTTCAACATCACAGGCCTGTATAGTGGTACATGTATTGGCAAAAAGTGTAGATCCAGATGAGCCGGCTCGTGACGAGCCGTCTCATCAGGATCTGCACTTTTTGCAAGAAATGTTCACATATTTGAAAACAAAAACAGCCCCTTTTCATAAATAGACTAGTCTGAAACTCATTTTGTGACGATTGGATTGGTCCTGAAATTAACATATAAAATTAAATTCCAGGGGGTCCGTTTCACTAAACCTCGTACTACTAAAATGTGCAAACTTATGATAGTCTGTAAATTTCACATTAATAATGTTTTTTTGTAAACGATACTTGGATTTACATGTATTGAGCAAAGGTTGCATATGCAGTCTATGCTCAATACATGTAAATCCATCAATTGAAATTTCCAGACGATCATAAAGTTGAACTTACGAACAGCTTAGTCGTACGAAGTTTAGTGAAACGGCCCGCAGTTACATTTACTTAGAGATGAAAGGGTTAACCCTTTCAACCCTAAGGAACTGGAATGGACTGTGATATGTTAATTTTGCAACCAATCCAATCATCGCAAAATGATTTTCAGACTATTCCATTTATAAAAAGGGGGTCTTTTTTTTTGTTCACAAAAATAAGAAAATTACTTTCAAACAGTGCAGATCCTGATGAGACGGCTCGTTACGAGCCGGCTCATCTGGATCTGCACTGTTTGCATAAACCGATATAGCGGCCTTTCGGGTTCAAAGGGTTAAGAAAGACCACAGCATATAAAACTACAGCAGATGGCAATTTAAGCTTCCCGCATTATAAGGGTTACCGTTTGAGGAGATACAAATAGAGGATCTCAAACGAGTTTCCATTTGATATGGGATTTATGAAACGAGTCACGCACAATTTATGATAACATTGCTGACGAGTTTCATAAATATCATATCAAATGGAAACGAGTTAGAGATTCTGTTTATCACATGATTTCACACGTCAAAGAGCACATTTCCAATACGTTTCTGTGAACAGGCGCCATTGATTTATCACATGGAAATCTTGATATGACATGTTGTAACCCCTTCATAAATGTGATATGGCACACGTGTAATACCACCTGCAGCGAATTTGATTGGCTAGTCGCATCACACTAATTACATATTCATATCATGCGCTAACGTTATGCCAAACGAACAAAACGAAGACGTTCCAAATGACGCTCATAATTGAGCGACAAAGCAACGATGTTTTGACGTTGACGTCATCCGATTTTAAACGTCATTAGAAACGTCGGTGACTCAGTAGCATCACCACAATTGTTAAAATGCGCTCCTGTTTGGTAATATGAACTGTTTACAACTAACGGGAACCCATACTTTGGCATATTTATAATATACTTGTTGTTGGTATTAAAAACATTTTTCTGGGTGGAGATTTGCAACTTGCGTCTTGTCACTGAAACGTAATGGATATCTCCCAAAATGTCTGCTCTTTGAGGCTCGGTGCATAAATTGTGCGTGACTCGTTTCAGAAATCTCATATCAAATAGAAACTCTTTTGAGATCCTCTATATCTAATTGCAAATCTCCACGGAGAAAAATAATGTTAATACTAGCAATACATATATTACAAAGATGTTATATTATAGGTTCTCGTTCTTTGTAAGCACTTCATATGACCAAACGGAAGCATATTTTCACAATATGCAGTACTTTTACTGAGTTAGCGACGCTTCTAATGAAGCATAAAAAATGACGACGTCAACGTCAAAAAATCATTGCTTTGTCGCTCCATAGGTGACGTTGTTTGGACCGTCTTCATCATGTTCGTAATTAGGGTGATGCGGCCAGCCAATCAAATTCACTCCAGGTGTTATTACGCGTGTGTTATATCACATTTATGAAATGGGTTAAAACACGGTATAACAAGTATTTCATATGCTAAATAATACTAAAAGCTATTAATCATAACTCACAATATTGTATACCAATTTACAGCAATTTCACAAAATTAATGGAAATGTTCCTGCTTGCTGCTCGTTCGTTCCAGGTGTGTGTCATTTTCTGACGAGTTTAACATTTTACTTACCATAACCAACCAAACTAATACAATACCGTTACAAAGACTGAACATATAGCTGGCCTCCTCGAAATCAATACCAAATTGTAATTATAGAAAAACATGGAAATATCACATACAAGACGATCATAAAATATCAATAGAATGTTAAATTATATGTTTTGGCTACATTTGTGCGTGACCTACTTCGTGAGTTTCTGCATATATTTACTGAATAAACTTTTATTATCCCCAAGATTTATTTTCGGCGAAATTTAAAAATAATACTAGAATAATATGAGTAGCCACAGACTACTTGGTGTACCGCCTTATCTTCATTTCCGTTTGCGTCAAAGATTCGGCGGAACCGATCCAGGATTTCCAGTGTATCCCCTTCCATGCTCCGGCCCCGTACTTGCCATTTAGCTGGACACGGAAACACTCGACGTACCACCAGGCACCTGTGTACACCTGGGCACAGTTACTGTTGTAGTTGTCATTGTCGCGATCGTGGGTGCTGAACTGTTTCCCCGAGTGATGTGTCAGATCGTCAACCATCCCGAGACTGAAGATATTATAGTTTACATACTTCGAGTTTCCCTCCATGTCGACCATGTCAATTCGGAGTTCGTACCACGCATGCGCAGTGAGCGTATGTATCTGCTAGTTCCCGAACCAGTACTCGTGCTCAGGATTTCAAAACCCAACTTGATACTGGTTCCAGGTCTGGTAAAAGTCGGTGGAGCCGTTCACGCGCCTTTGTATGACAGTCCAGCCGCCACCATCTGTGTCCATGTCACAGCGAACCGGGAACCCGTCAGGCGATTCCGTGGGATAGATTGTATAAACCCAGGTGGTCGTGTATCCCATAGTGCCAACGTCCTGACAATCCTTTGGTCGTGCGGAAATATCGTGTAGCCTTAGAAATCTCACGAACCGCGTTTCCTGTTGATCCAATAACGTGTTACTGACGTTTTCAAATATAGTCCGTACCTGATCTGACTGGATAACAGTGGCAACAGTCATCTGACCATGGGCGTCTGGGCTGGCTGACCTTTCGATGTTTATTATTGGACAACACTCTTGTAAATTCATAAAATCATCACAGAGCAACGTTGCTAGCAGCACTTTAATTATATCCATCTTCTCGCTTATATTATGCGTATCTTACTATGTGTAGGTATTGCCAACGGAGTTTATTCTCGAGTATTGCGAATTGCAATCTGAAAGCAACGGCATTGTCTGTTTGTCTAATATAACTAAACTGACGCGTCATTTGAAAATGTGTGTGATTGTTGACTTTCAGATCAATGTAGACCCAGGTCATCCTGCGCATTCACGCAATCGAGGCATAAACAGTTTTCAGTGTAACTATAAAGACAGCCCATGTAAATCTAGTGAAACTTTGATAATGTGACGCTGGGTGCACTCCGGAGCTATGTTGGTCAGAATTTTAAGTAGTAGATTCAGATATGTTGTTTACGGAAAGGCAATATATAAATACCAACCAGTCATATTGGTGCTGTTAAATTTCCGCATCCAGGAAATTGGTATGCATTGTAGTAATTGGTTATTCTCAGTTGTGGCTGTGACTTGAGAAATGGCGTTTATGTTTTTTTATAAGTGTAGCTTCTGATCAAATAGTACATTCCTGTAGCCTAAAAGCGATTCACATTGCTTGTTAGAAGCATGACATGTGTTTCATTGATGGGATGCCAAACAGTGTAGATCCTGATCAGACTGTGGGATGTGTGATCAGTGTAGCTCCTGATCAAATAGCACACTCCTGTACCCTGAAAATTATATAGTTTTGCTCGTTAGAGAGATAACAGGTGTTCCATTGATGGAATGGCGAACAATGCAGACCCTGATCAGGCTGTGCTGGAATTACTTTGGTATCAAAGCCATAAGCCCCATTCCTCCAGTTACTGCCACATATCTTAACAAATGTTTCAGGGAATCAGACATTGGACCAAGGGATCTACTTTCGCAAAGGTGTCTGCCACCACCTTAGAACATTGTCTTTCAGTGCTGATTATGTTATTGTACGGGGACGCATGACGCATCACAAGATTGGTCTGGTGAATGTAGTGGGTGCGCCCGCTACCACCAAACACAACTTTTCGACGAGAAATGAGAAAAATTGCAGACAAAATATTCATCAAATTGTCAGTGCATCGACATATATATCAAACGAAATCTAGCTAGCATAAAAACAAACCGACAATTCATGTTCAAGTCAACAGTATGGGAAGTGCATAGTTCATGTTTATTTTTGTAGAAATTAATTCTAAATATTTAAATAAAAAATCATATTTTTTCCAAAAGTATTATTCCGGTAGTCGCCGGACCTGCCGGTCCTGTTCCGTTGTAATTTCAGTGCTGAACGAATGGTGCTCATTGCCCCGTACACATGTCTGCAGTCCCGTCTTTCGTTATCTACAGGGTGTGGGATGGCGTGGTATCAGAAATATGTGATTAATGTAATTAATTACGTCATTTTCAGTATTTTTATCTTCAATAATTTCGAATGCATAACCGATTTTGTTGAAACATGGCGCTGTACAGTGAAACGTCCCTCAACGGACACACTGGGAGCTCCTCATGGTGTCCGGTTTAGAGACGTTTCACTGTCAATCAGGTATTTGATCAATCCTAGCCATAGCTGTACGCTATGTGATCATAAACAGGCATTATCACCTGACATAAATGATCAAGAAACCAATCAATATAAGCTAACAGAAGTTTGCTTGGTGTCCGGTTTAGAGAGGTTGCACTGTAACTGTTGAAATGTAAGCTTTTCATTCTGCCGCATATACTTTGGTCAAATTATATCTACAGTTTTGGTACACATATGTCAGATGAGTAAAAGTTGTATTGTGACCATAAAACGCGCAAATCATCTACATGGACGTCACCAGAATTTTTGAAAAGGGGGTTCAATTTTCAGCTGTGAAGCCATCCAACTATGAAAGGGGTCCAGCTGTTGCCCCTGGACCCATTACATATTTCGGTTGCTTCACAGACCTGGAACGATTTTGATTATTAGAAGCCAAATGCTGCATTCTGGTATGTTTGGACACGAACCGGCTAGCTCCTGGGCAAAGAGTTTTTGGTCAACTTAAGAAGAGTATTTCTGAAAATTGCACATAAATATGTTTGGCATCGCTTGGCAGTGTTTTGTTAGTATATCATTTGAATATTATAATATCTGCTCATTCATGCACTGGAAATGGCCGTCAATTATATAACAAAAAATCCTGCTGACTGAAAACGGGTGGTTCGTACGAACCCATCGAACCTTATGACGTCCTATGACGTATTTATAGTTACGAGCAGCAAATCTCATGTACTGTCCGTAGAATGGTACTGACGGTACGGGAGCGTTGCAATGTTACTGCCCCCAACTATCGTATTTGTTCGATTTGGAGGATCCAGTTCACGATATCCAGTGTATCCCCTTCTTTCCTCCGGCCCCGTACTTGCCATTTAACTGGACAAGTAAACACTTGACGTACCACCAGGCACCGCTGTAGTTGTCATTGTCGCGATCGTGGGTGCTGAACTGTTTCCCCGAGTGATGTGTCTGATCGTCAACTATCCCACTCTCATTAGTGTTGAATCCATCCAGGAAAAGAAGGTACCCGCTTTTCCAGTCGGCGACACTGGAGATATTATATTTCACATACTTGGAGTTTTCCTCCATGTCGACCATGTCAATGCGGAGTTCGTACCATGCATGCGCAGTGAGCCTATGTATCTGCTGGTTCCCGAACCAGTACTCGTGCTCAGGACTGCCAAAACCAACTTGATACCGGTTCCAGGTCCGGTAAAAGTCGGTGGAGCCGTTTACGCGCCTTTGTATGACGGTTCAGCCGCCACCGTATGTGTCCATGTCACAGCGAACCGGGAATCCGTCGGGCGTTCCGTGGGATAGATTGGGTAAACCCAGGAGGACGTGTATCCCATTGTGCCAACGTCCTGACAATCTTTTTGTCGGGCGGAAATATCGTGTAGCCTTAGAAATCTCACGAATCGCGTTTCCTGTTGATCCAGTAACGTGTTACTGACGTTTTCAAATATAGTCCGTACCTGATCTGACTGGAGAACAGTGGTAACAGTCATCTGACCATGGGCGTCTGGTCTGGCTGACCTTTCGATGTTTATTATTGAACAACACTCTTGTAAATCCATAAAATTACCACAAACCAGCGTTGCTAGCAGCACTTCAATCATATCCATCTTCTCGCTTATATTATGCGTATCTTACTATGTGTAGGTATTGCCAATGGAGTTTATCCTCACGTATTCCGAATTGCAATCTGGTAGCAGTGGCATTGTCTGTTTCTCTAATATAACTAAACTGACACGTCATGTGAAACTGTGTGTGATTGTTGACTTTCATATCAATGTAGACCCAGGTCATCCTGCGCATTCACGCTATCGAGGCATAAACAGTTTGCAGTGTAATTATAAAGGCAGTCCATGTGAATCTAGCGAAACTGAAACTTGGATAATGTGACGCTGGGTGCATTTGCTTATCCACTCCGGAGCTATATATAGAGAATAGTAGGTTAGTGCCGTGAATGGGAAAAAATATCTGGCAAGGCTTAGGAAACGGGATGGGCGAGGCTCTGCCGAGCTCATCCCGTTTTCGAGCCGCGCCAGATATTTTTTTCCCATTCACGGCACTAACCTACTATTCTATTTATCCCGTGAACACCTACAAATGGCTGTAAAATGCAAAAATTGTATTGACTGGATATCAAAAATGTTTCACGGCACATACTCACTGTGTTGACGGGATAAAAATACCAACCAGTCATATTTGTGCTGTTTAATTTCCGCATCCAGGAAATTGGTATGCATTGTATTCATTGGTTATTCTCAGTTGTGGCTGTGACTAGAGAAATGGGGCTTATGTTTTTTTTATCAGTATTGCTTCTGATCACATAGCATATTCCTGTAGCCTCAGATCAAGCCATATAGCTTATTAGAAGCATGCTATGTGTTTCATTGATGGAAATCGGAACGGTGTAGAACCTAATCAGACTGTGGGATGTGTGACCATTGTAGCTCCTGATCAAATAGCATACTCATGTAGCCTGATGATGATATATATTTCTTGTTAGAGACATGACAGGTGTTCCATTGATGGAATGGCGAACAATGCAGATCTTAAACACACTGTGCTGATGCACAGGCTGATCTGGATCTATATTGGTATCAAAGCCATACCCCCATTTCTCCTGTTACTACCGCATATGTGAACAAACCTTTCATGGAATCAGACATTGGATCAGGTGATCGATATTAGTAAAGGTGTCTGCTACCACTTTAGAACATTGTCTGTCACTCAGTGCTGAATATGTTAGTGCACGGAGACGCCTGAAGCATCATAAGATTGGTCTAGCGAATGTAGCGGGTGCCCCCTGCAAACACATTTCAACGAGAAATGAGAAAAATTGCATCAAAAATATTCATCAAATTGTCAGTGCATCGACTATATATATCAAACGAAATCCAGCCAACATGTTTACAAACCGACAATTCATGTTCAAGTCAACAGTATGGGAAGTGCATAGTTCATGTTCTAAATGTTTCAATAAACAAATCATATTTTTGCCACAAGTATTATTCCGGCAGTCGTCGGACCTGTCGTTCCTGTTCCATTGCAATTTACTGTCACGTACCCGTTTTTAATTATATTGTGACCATAAAACACGCAAATCATCTACATGGGCCTCACCAGCATTTTTGAAAAAAGGGGAATTCAACTTTCAGCTGTGAACCAATCCAAATATATAAGGGGTCCAGCGGTTGCCCCTGGACCCCTTACATATTTCGGTTTCTGCACAGACCTGGAACGAGTTTGATTATTAGAAGCCAAATGCTGCAATATTGTATGTTTGGACAAGAACTAGCTCATGGGCAAAGAGATGTTGGTCAATTTAAGAAGAGTATTTCTGAAAATTGGCAGATGGCAATATGTTCGGCATCGCTTGACTGTGTCTCGTTCGTTTATCATTTGAATATTATAACATCTGCTCATTCATGCATTGGAAATGTCTATTTATTTTACAAAAATCCTACATAAAAACCCTTCGAACCTCCCCTGATGACGCCCTTGTTGTATCGTATTTGTAGTTACGGGCAGTAACTCTGCAAATCCCCTGTACTGTTCGTAGAAGTGCATGGTCTGTACGGGAGCGTTGCAGAGTTACTGCCCCCAACTGTCGTATTTGTTCGCTTGTTTCGAAGTTGTTTGTGTTCACCAGGTGTCCCAACCCGCAGTATCAGTTCCTACAACCCGGGTGGGGGTTCCGGAAGCGGGAGGAGACGAGCCCCGTGAACTCGCTGTTCTTCACCCAGACGGGGTGGATGAAGGCGGCGCGGTTTGACAAGCGGAACGATTTCACTGTCACTAAGGAGATCCACTTTGTCTGCGAGGCGGGTTTCTGTTGGCGTCCCGGAGACACAAACTGTGACGACGTGAGTGACTTAGAGCCACGGGATAGTTGCGCAGTAACTCTGAAGAACTCGCGTACCCTCCGCAGAATGTTACGGACTGTATATGTGGCTGTGATTGGAGAAATCGGGCTTATGGATTTTGCGATCAGCGCAGATCCAGATCAGACTGTGCACCCAATGAAACACGCGTCATGCTGTGAGCACGCAATACAGGTCATTATCAGGCTACAGGAGTGTGCTATTAGATCAGGCGCTACACTTGTCACATATCCCATAAGCCCCATTAAGCCAGTCACAGCCACATATGAGTTTGCCGAGTTACTACCAGCAGCTAGAGCTAGACCTACTATTCACCACATTGCATTCAGGATTGGATTTATAGGTTCAACTGATATTCATGCACGGTAGTAGGTACATTAATATGGTAAAGAAAATAATCCAGGGGCCCGTTTCACTAAACATCTGGGAGCAGTTTCATTAAACTTCGTACGACTAAAATGTTCGTAAGTACAAATTTAGGATCGACTAGGAATTTCAATTGATGGATTTACATGTATTGAGCATAGGCTGCATATGCAGCAGATGCTCAATAAATGTAAATCCAATTGTTTACAAGAACACATTCTAAATCCTAAATGTTCACTTTCGAACATTTTAGTAGTACGAAGTTTAGTGAAACAGCCCCCAGATGTTTTGTGTCATAGACGCTTTTTGATTGCAGAACTTGGTCAATTGATGTACTGATCTACTTCACAGTCATATTAATGTATATATTAACCATATCAAGCATATTGTTGGGGTTTGTTTTGTAGTTCGGAACGATTTTGTCATGTCCGGTGGTTTCAATTCCAGCCGCTGCGCTGACTTTTTGTGTCACGGGAGATTGTATTTATCATGTTCATGTCTATTCTAATTAGTGAATAGAGCAGGATGTAGAAAAATAGGTCCCGCAACATAATACTAACATATAAATAGCAGAGAATAGCCAAATGTGTGGTAAATGCTTAGGTTTTATAGGAAAACTCAATGGTGGCAGCCCACCAAGAAGCAGGCTAGTTGCGGGCTGTTACCCTGCAAAACTCCATCCCGCAACTTGAACCTTCCATTAACCTAACTGCACTCATGATTGAATTAATAGTGCATTGTTTTAATTCTTAGAATGTGGGAATCAAAACTTGTCGCATCTGCTGTTTGTTTTATATTTTGTCTTTTATACGCCCGTTGGGAAAAACGGGACGTATTATGTATTCACCTTGTATGGGCGGGTGGGAGGGTGGGCGGCGGTAGAGTGGGAGGGCGGCCACAACAAAAACTACAGTTTTCTTTAAAGATCGTAACAAAATTCGGTATACATGTTTGTCATGACAATATGAAGAAGCCAATTGATGTTTAAAAATGTCCGATGACTTATCTCCCCTTGGCAGCCATTTGTAATGTCCGCTCTCTGTATTCTTGTCCACGCAATAACTCAAGTTCTACTTGACGGATCGTATCCAAATTCGGCATACATGATTGTCACGGCAGGCTGAAGAACCAAATTGATTTTCGATTACTTATCACCACTTGGCGACCATTTTTAACTTTCGCACTTTGTATCCTTGTCCACTCAATAACACAAGTTCTACTTGATGGCTCATAACCAAATTTACTACACACGTTTATCTTGTGAAAACGAGGATTCCGAACCTTATTCATGTTCAAAATTGTCGGATGACTTATCTCCACTTGGCGGCCATTTTTAATACTCGCATTCTGTATCCTTGTCCGCACAATAACTAGAGTTCTATTAATTTTGTCTGATCGTAACCAGGTTTGGCACATATATCTTGTCAATGAGTTATCTCCCCTTGTTGTCTGGTCTTGTCTCGACGGGCGGATAATATGGCCTTCGGCACTTTTGTTTATAAATAAAACACGGTTTGGCAACACGTTAGAATCATTGGAAATCATGATGATTTAGTATTGTGCTTTCAAAGCATGTTTCTTTGTGGAGAACAATATAAACTAAACCGCCGACAACATAATTCAGTTTAGCAGCTCTTAGACCGCTACACACAATAAGTGTCGTTTGCTGTTGCTTTTATATCTTGGCTTATTTCTCAATAAAAACATGGTTTGACAAACTTCACACTCGACGAGACGGTTCAAATGAGTGGTAACAACATATACCTTTATCGAGAAATAACCAAAATAATGAGATTTTTTTCAGCAAGAATTATCGTATACTTAGGCAGAAATGGGTTAAGTACACGGGTGTAAGACTCGGACCTGTGACATAAAAATGCCCATTAAAAATCCCATTACCCAGCCCACCTGGTGTCGTACTGTACATTACGTAATATACGGTACGGCACCAGGTGGGGTTAGTAATGGAATTTATACGTAATGTGTTCATTATGTTTGTCTATGCTACAGGTCTGAGTCTCCCACCTATGTGTATATTTAAATCCGGTATGTCTTTGTTCTCCGTACACTGACCACTGTATTGTAGTTCTGTGCGACGTCTACGGCGGTATCTGGCCGAAGGCGGCGTGACCTGTCCACCATCGAGGACAACACGACGGTCAGACTGTCCAGCACGATCACGCTTACCGACGACGCGACGAACACTTCTGAGAAACGTAAGTTCTAGGTGACGCTGTCGTTTGAGATGATTCGGAATTTATAATCAAAGTGAACGTCCTGCAATTATTCGCAGTATGTGTTTGTGGATGCCGCGTATACTAATAATTAATTTAGAAAGCGTTTCGCAATAAATAAGCGCGGGAATTTCACAGCAGCAATAACAACAACAATGAGTTAAAATATCACAACAAATAGCAAACAAAACAATTATCACACTGAAAAGGCGATCAAGCTAAGTTGTTAGAACTATGTTTTTATGGCGTAAGACCCGTGTTAACCCGTAAAATATGTGCTGCGACCGACATTAGCTCATTTGAATAAAAGCTCTACAACCTCAAATGTGGATCATGGTTGTATAATTCTTCGCTAGCGCTCGAATAAAAATGGTATTGATTGGTTTGGTGGGGTAGAGGGTACACTCAGTCAGCTGTACTGAAAACCATAATGCACTAGGGTACTACATATGGCAATGAATCCGCTTCAGAAAACACGTAAAATGATCAGAAAAAAGCAATGTTTGACATAAAGTAAGTGTTGATTTAACCCTTTCAACACCACAGACCTGCATAGTGGTATTGGCAAAAGTTTGGCTACTGTATGAGCCCCATTTCTTGTCACATCCAAATACAGCAAGGTGTCGTTAACCCTTTCAACACCACATGCCTGTATAGTGGTATTGGCAAATGTGTAGATCCAGATGGCGTCTCATTAGGATCTACACTTTTTTAAGTGATTTTCATGTTTTTAAGAACAAAATCACCACCTTTTCATAAATGGACTAGTCTAAATCAAAATCCATTCCAGTTACTTAGGGGTGAAAGGATTAATCTGATACATACTAAACTCGTTGGATTATTTCATAAGAAACTCGGCGCACTTGTTCCCGAAATGTGGCTGTGACTGGAGATATGGTGCTTATGAGATTAGTGACCAGTGTAGCTCCTGATCAATTATCATATTCCTATAGCATGATAGCGATCGATATTACTTGTTAGAAGCATGCCGGGTGATTTATTCATGGAATGACGAGCATTATAGATCCTGATCAGACTGTGCTGATGCACAGGCTGATCTGGATCTACACTGGTTGTAAAACCCATTAGCCAGATTTCTCCAGTAATAGCCACAAATGTCCTCCAACACATGTTAACTTGCAGGTTCCGGGCTCCCGACGACCTATATATACCTGCTGGTCGGCCTTGGGGTATTCTTCCTGGTGCTGGTCGGCGTCGTCGTCGGCTTGTGTCGGTGGAGCCAGCGCCGCCGGCAGCGCGACATGAAATACAAACACTATGTCGATAATTCGTCCGCCGTCTCCGAGTTTTCTTCCAAAAATGAGAGGATAGCTCCAGTACGCGGCAGCACGTGTTAGATGTAATCCGCTATTCAGTAGGCAGTTGCACTAAACGTCGTACGACTAAGAAATTCGTAAGTGCACAAGTAAAATTCGCAACAACGTTTGCATTTATCAGCAGATGCTTGGACATGTTTGGTGCATTCTTTCAGAGTTAATGTCTCCTTCAATGTGGTGGAAAATGGTAGCCTTAGTGAACCGAATTGGTGTGTAAAGTCGTGTATATAAATCTTCCTACGAGCTTTTTTATCGTACGAAGTTTAGTGAAACAGGCCCCAGAATAAGAATAGAAAGCATATGATTTCGCATATACGTATATGTATACACGCTGAAAGACAATTTGAAGTAAATGTAGAAAATAAATAAGTTAAAATGTATGAGAATCGTTCATCAATTGACGCCAAGTAATGGTCATTGTCATCATTTGTGCCTGTGACTGGAAACATGGGGCTTATGGGTTTTGTGACCAGTGTAGATCCAGATCAGCTTGTGCATCCGCACAGTCTGATCAGGATCTGCACTGTTCGCCATTTCAATGAAATACATGTCATGCTTCTAGCAATCGATATAGATCTTTATCAGGCTACATGAGTGTTCTATTTAATCAGGGCTGCACTGGTAACAAATCCCATACTCCCCATTTCTCCAGTCAAGGCCACTGTCGTGTTCGTTCGTGTGTGCACTTACACGCTGGGCAGCGTGTAAGTGCACACACGAACGAACACGACAGGACATTTGTGGACGAACTCCCGAGTTGATGGCAGTATGAGACGTAGTCGCGGGATTGTATATACATGTACATGTATTATACAATCCCACACAATCCCGCACAATCCGGCACGTACATTACACAATGCTACATTTGTCGTTACGCAATCTGAGGACAGTTTGGTCTCTCAACTACATGAGCCATGACAAAACGGGGAGTATTGCATTTGACGCAACAGGGATCCCATCCTTGCTGTCCGACCAGGGTTTACATGGTTTACCTTATGTAACAATGTATTAGAAACACGAACTATCAGTGACAACGTTTACATAGTTATATACATGTATTCAGATGGTATCCGCACGAACATTCATTCGTGGCACGTGCATGGTATACTAGTACGTGTACATGCGATGCGTTGTGCACCTATCAACGACTTCTCGCCCGGCCAATCGGGCGGAATTATGAACAGTCTAATTCCCACATCTGTGTATAATTCTTGAACGTGATGGCATCGTATTCCCCAATGAAGCGACAGTATGTGCAGTCTTGTGGACAACACGAATTCCCATCACAGGAACGCTTTTCTGCCTACAGTGGGGTCAGCGTGTAAGTGCACACACGAACGAACACGACAGGTTGGAACCAACCTGTCGTGTTCGTTCTTGTGTGCACGTACACGCTGACCCCACTGTACATGAGTATATGTTTAGTTTCCGCCCCTGAGGAATGATTCGCCCTGTATACCCACCACCTATGGGGCCGGGAATATTTTCATATGTGCATTATGTGGCTGTGACATGAGGAATGTGATTTGTGACCAGTGTAGCTCCTGATCACATAGAACACTCCCGTGGCCTGATAACGATTACATTGCTTGTTAGAAGCATGACGAGTCCTTCATTGAGGGAATGGCGAACAGTGCTGATCCTGATCAGACTGCGGATGCACAGAATTTCTGGATTTACACTGGTCACAAAGCACATAAGTCATATTACTCTAGTCACAGCAACACGTATGAAATAACAACAAAGAGATACATAGCAAGGTATTTGTTTGTTATTCTTTCAGTCTAGCATCAAGTACAATTGTTTAGCCTGGCTGGGTGGCATTCGTCAATCTAATAAGTCATTAGTCATATGCTAAATCAAGGTGCATGGTCACGTGGTTATAACAACAACAACAGTGGCTGAAAGTGTTGAAATCTTGCCCACTCCAAAGTAAGTATTATTTGATATTTTCCTTAATATGAAACGGATTTTGATGAAATATGGCCCAGCAAACGCGTCTTCATGGGCCACAGTTGGTCGTACAGGCACAGACTTATGTCGTTTTTACGAAGATTCTTCGCAAAAACGACATAAGTTTTGGCCAAAGTACAGAGACCACCACATGCAGCTTAACAAGACGCGTTTGAGCGCCATATTTCATCAAAATCCGTTACGTAATAAGGACAATATAAAATAATACTTACTTTGAATCGGATGAATTCTGGAAGTTTCAGTACTTGTTCTTGTTGTTAGTACCACGTGATCATACACCTTGTAAATGCTAAATGACAAATTAGACGCTACTGCGGGTAACTTTGATGAACATTTAAATTATTTCCAATTATAAAAACACGGAGGGGAATCTACATGTACGCAGGTGCGCGCTTTTATCACAACTTTCTTATTATTGCAGCATGATGAAATAAGCTCACGGACTGCTGAGGGCCGTTTTACTAAACTTCTTACAACTAAAATGTTCGTAAGTGCAAAATTATGATAATCTGTAAATTTCACATTAACAATTTTTTCTTGTAAATAATTATTGGATTTACATTTATTGAGCATAGGCTGCATATGCAGCCTATGCTCAATAAAATTAAATCCATAAATTGAAATTTACAAACGATCTTAAATTTGAACTTACGAACATTTTAGTCGTAAGAAGTTTAGTGAAACGGGCCCCTGGACTTTACTTTCATGGTCTTTTTTATAACTGACTGCTGTAAAATTTATCACGCCAATTTCTTATTTCAAAACTGTGTCGAAAATAATACCAGAGCCGAAGCGAAATCAGCTGCTTTTGTTGTTCGAATATTAAAAACCGCGCACATGCGCAAAGGCCGATTCTCATTCGTGAATACAGTGGAACCTCTCCAAACCGGACACCCTGGGTACCTCCCAGGGTGTCCGGTTTGGAGATTTTCTTCTATAAATCGTATATGTCAGCACTTCATGACACATTCTAGCGTTTTGCAATCATGAAAAGTCATTGAAATCCGAGATACACAAGAGCGAAACACAGCAAAGGTAACATCTATATTTTCCCGCGTTTCCGGTTAAGAAGGGTTCCACTGTACAAGGATTATACATGTTGCATGTATCTATATCTGCATTTGAAGCTGTACTCATATAAATCAGATTTTGAATAAAGACAAGTATAAATATGTATTTATTGTTGAATGTGTATTTGCGACGCCATCGTCATAGATGCTCTGAGCTATATATATTGAGCAGCCAGTGGCCGGATTAGCTCAGTAGGTAGAGCGTCGGGTTGCGTATCGGGAGACCCCTAGTTCGATTCCCACTTCGACCCCCTGCGAATGGCCGATCCGGCGTGTCCTTGGTCAAAGTCATCGACTCTCTGCCGTTGTTAAATCAAAGCATTTATTTCTGAACAGCCGGTACACAGCCGGCCACCTGCGTTAACCCTGCCCAGTAGCCTATTTCATCAACATTGCAAAGTATACTTTCAGGGAGAAATTTTCAATTCAAGGATAAATTTTCAATTTAAGGATAAATGTATTAATTTTTATTATACTGAATGTATTTGAGGGCTGTGATGATGTAAAAAATTCAGTAAAATAATTCTGCATACTTTTAATCATCAAATATAATTATGCAGTGGTTAGTTCTATATGAAATAATACTCCCTCAAAGCATACTTTGCTAGAAAAGTATACTTTGCAATGTTGGTGAAATAGGCTACAGATGTCAACTTTTCTGAAGATTTATTGGCGGTCTCCAGTCGCAATGTAGCACAGATCAGGTTGAGCCAAGTTGCTAGATAAGCGCAGGCTGTGGTGTAGGTGCTTAATATCTCTGAATACCATGATCAGATATCGGAGTACGTTTATACCGATGCACGTGATTGTAATTTGGTCAGACAATAGTGTATACTACGGTGGCACAAAGGGGGCATGGAAATATTTTTTACGTTCGCTATCGCGTGCGCACGCAAAACCATATCGCGTGCGCACGCGAAAGTAAACAATAGTTACACGTCCCGCCTGTGCCACCGTAGTATACTACTTGAACTTATTCGCTAAAACTACTTTACGAACTGTAACTCTTGCAAGTTAACGTTCGCAACTGACACATATTATCATGATCAGATTACAGTAGGTGCATGTACATTATCTCACACGCATGGAATATAATTTATAAATCTATAATTCAATGGGCGCACAAAACGTATCTGACACGGACATTATATGTGATTTTGCCATGTGATTTTGTACCTAAAAAGATGTGCACATTTAGGAAAATGTGTACAGAATTCTTTTTTCTGCATAGAAGTATATGTTATTACCACTCATCTGAATTGCCTCCTCGTCGAGACGCTTCAATAGAGTTGTAACAACATTTACCTCCATTGAGCAATAAAGAAAATAGAAATCAAACCACTGCTGGGGACCTCGGCAATGTTGCGCGTCAACTGACAAGGTTGTCTCACCAAGAGTGACCCGCGTATTCGTGCGCACTACCACTTGCATATGTATAAAGTAGATCGGAAAATGGTCAAGGTCGCGAGCCGGTTTTGTAACCCCGGCTACAAAAACCGGGTTTACAAAAGCCGCTGACGTACGCGCCGGTTTTTGTAAACAAACGGTTGTTGTAACTCCAAATATTAGTATTGCATACATATAGATATACTTGTTTCAAACTTGAAATAAAGTATGTTTGGGCCTGACCCGACGTTCCGACTTCGATACTCAAGCTCGGTGGCCGAGTGCAAATTTACCTCTATCGTTTTTACAACTTTTTTCGACACTATAGCTGAGTGAGTGAAAATGAAATAGACTTTTCATGGCATGGGGAATACAAAACCGGGGGGGGGGGGGGGAGGGGGGTCACAAAAACCGGCTCCACACGCGTCCCATCCCAATAGCATGTGAGTACAAATACTCTATGCTATAAACTGTTTGTAAATTGTGTGAGAGACATAATACACTAAATACTTGAATGTGTGAATGAGCATCTGGAATACACAACCGCTAATCTTACCAATGCCAAATCGCAATCAAGCAAGCTGATTGTCTGAGCCAGAGCTGTAGCACAGCTCAGGCTCAGTCAATCAAGCTGCTTGATTTCAAGAAAACGGTTTTCAAATAAATAAATTGCCACATATAGGCAAGATTGGCGTAGGCGGTAGTGTAGCATACAGTGGATGCGTGTGTCAAATCTAACCGGTAGTATGTATCATTATCAGATAACCGAGCGTGTATTCACGGTGAGTATAGTCCAGTCCAGTGGCACCTTGTAATTTACTCTTAAAATCATTTATTGGCATTTTTTATTAGTTTATGTCAACTAGTAATAAAATCCACTGGGTCAGAAATCACCGATACGGGCAATAATATGGTCTACACTTGGCGATCATGGTTATTCGATATCTGCCTGAGGTGGAAAAGATATATGTAAGCAGTCTGCATACACACATCCAAGACGGCCACCAAAATTAAATAAAATGAAAGGTAATCGTTATCATAAAACAAACTAAACTTACATTTGCTTTACAACTTTTACAAACAATCGCGAAAGCACTTATGTAGGGGACATGGATTTTTTTTTATTAATTCGTTCCCACGAAATAACAATTCGTTCCCTCGAATTAACAATTCATTCATGGGAACGTATTGTTAAATTGAGGAAACGAAAGGTTAATTCGTGGGAACGAATTGTTAATGTGTTGTTTCTTGGGAACGAATTGTTATTTTGTGGGAACTAATTAATAAAAAAAAAGAATTATACGTCCCCTGCGGCGTTCCGTACTTATGGAACTGCTTTTGCTGGAAAAGATGGTATTCCCTACCGTGAACTGGTTCCAACCTGTCTTGTTCGTTCGTGTGTACACTTACACGCTGACCCCACTGTACATGTGCCCAGAAACAATTTGCGCTGTTCCACCATCATAATGATGTTATTAGCTTGCACCAGTTTATGGAGACAATAGCAATACACCTCATGTTAGCCCACATATGCGGATGTGACTGAAGAAATGAGTCTTATGTTTTTTACAACCAGTATAGATCCATATCAACCTGTACATACGCACAGTCGCATCAAAAGCTGCAACGTTCGCCATTCCATCAACGAAACATCCGCCACTATTCTAACAAGGATCATAGATTGTTATAGGAGTGAGCTATTTGATCAAGATCTACACCGGTCACAAATCCCATAAGCCTCATTTCTCCAGTCATAGCCACATACAATGTATCTGAACACGGGACTAGCACTACAGAAACGTCGTTTGTACCGCCGTTACGCACGGTGTTTCTACCAATGAACGTAACGCCATTTTCACAACGTTTTACGTTACATAGTTACATCGTCGGTATGTTATCCACGGTGCGCGCACGTTATTCTGTATACCATATCAATGAAGACTGAATAGCTAGCCGCATTTCGACGACATGAGTAGCATGATAGATGTATATTTAATATGGATCAACCTCATTTATGTTTTGGGTTTGTATTTTGTTCGGCTAACTAATTGTCTCGGACTTCAGCCAGACCTGTGTCAACGTAGCAAGCATCGGCACAATCGTATGTTAACTTTAAGCCGGTATACGGCGATAGTACCTATGCGCTACCCAAAGCAAGTCAATGAGTGTATCTGCTATTGACAAGCCCTGTAAAGTCGTTCCCTGGTCTACCAATAATAGTGAAATCATAATAGATTATAAGAAAAATACAGCCTGTCCACACGACCACAGAAAGGGTTATAACACAACAATAGGTGTGTAATAATTTTATACCAACAACTTTATTAAGGAAATTTGATATTATTATTCATTGATAACATAAAACTATCTACATATATGCAATGTGACTAAATTTAATATTTACCATACAACCAATACGCATTGATATGCATTATCAATAACATAGCATTTTAGCTCATAACAGGCTAATTATAGTATCATAACAGGTTGGTAAGTGTACCATGTGGTAAGCGGTTATAGTTATAATATAATAACAACAAATCAAAAGTGCATGGTTATATGGTAAAATAAAAAATATGTATTATCAGCCAGTGTAATTGCCATGCTCTGTGCATAAATTATGTAAGGTTACCATTGTAACCACTCATAACACAGGCACAAAACAAACCAAAACCATCTCGCTGTCAATATCATATTTGTATTTAATATTCTAATTATGCATATATATTCTAGCACCATCTGGTATTATGCATGGTACACGAGTATAATAAACTATACATGTACATACTCACTTACCACCATAACCATATATCCATACATGCATACTAGCAGATACATGCATATATAAACATATATATGCAAATATATACACTCATATACAACACACATAACAAATCCCCCTCCTGGAACATTGTCACATCTCCATATATAAATACAACTATGAATAAGAGAGATCTGATGTGCAGGTGTTATTCCACTTATAAAATAAAAGGAATTAATTATAGGTTGTAAATGGTCTATAAACTATGGTCAGTACAAATTATATTATCTTTGAATTCAATGAATGGAGTTCTTATATGGAAAAAGGGCAAACTCAGTGATGGAGTTCAACTTGGAAGACGGGGCTAATTCAATGATGGAGGTCTCAATGGAAGAAGGGGGCCTACTAAATGATGGAGTTTACAGTGGAAAAAGGGCCAACATAATGATGGTGTTCTCAGTAGAACGCAGTGATTGAGATTCATCTCAATGATGGAGCTGTCAGTGGAAGAAGGGGGCCAACTTATTGATGGAGGTCTTAGTGGGAAAAGGAAGGCAATTCAATGTATGGAAAAAGGGTGCTAACTCAATGACGGAATTTTTGGTGGAATAAGGGGTCTAATCAGTGATGAAGGTCTCGGTGGAAAATAGGGGCTAACTTAATGATGGAGGTCTCAGTGGAAGATAGGGGCTAATCAAATGATGAAGTTTTTGGTGGAATAATGGGTCTACTCAGTGATGAAGGTCTCAGTGGAAGATAGGTAGTGGCTAACTTAATGATGGAGGTCTCAGTGGAAGATAGGGGCTAATTTAATGATGGAAGTTCCAGTGTGAATAAGTGGTCAACACAACGATGGCGTTCTCAGTGGAAGAAGGTGCTTGACACAGTGATGGTGTTCTTAGTAGTTTAACTTAATAATAGAGTTCACAGTGTGAGAAGGGGTTAACCTAGTGATGCAGTTCCCAGTGGAATACGAGGCTAACTCAGTGATGGAGTTCTCAGTAGAAGAGAAGGGTCAACTCATACAATGATAGAGCTTCCAGGCTAGGGATATTTACACTATGTCATCTATGTTTCATCTTTTGATATCTTTAATCATGTCAACCAGTTACCAACCATACACACACCTCAGTAAAATAGACAGTATACATATAGATGTGACAAAAAAATCCCCAAGTAAGGGTACACATTAAGACTGTTTGATTAGTGTTAAGTTAGGTAAATTTTGTAAATTGCTCATGTGTAAAATATGTCGGTCACAATTATTATTATATATCAATGTCGATCACAATCGCCACATGAGCTATTGACCATAATAATTGAAATTGCATTTCTAACTGCAAAACAATAAACATCATAAAAATGAACCTGTAACGCAACCGTTCCAAATAGGTATAATAGGGTGTAGTATAGACAAAATTAGTTAATATCTTATGTTTTTAAAGTGGCATGTAAGTAAATACGGTGGTAAACAAGCATGTGAACAAATATATAGTGGTTAAAGATGGGCAATCGATGTTAGTATTTGAAAATGTACATTGTTAGCAGGAGATGCATGTTGTATGGTCAACATTTACGGTAAGTAGTATTGGAAATTAGCATAATGTAAATCAGGTTGTTAGGTTTGAAATAGGGTTTAAATGCTGGAACAATCACGTTAATAAACTACATTCATCGATTATAATATATTGTATGTTACAAAGTAGTAGTAAGGGAGTCAAAATGATACCACCTACCGTGGTATCGTTTATAACCCTCTATAATACCCCCACCACCCCCGAAAATCAAAAAATTGGTTAACGAGGAAAATTGGGTCTCCCGACAGCAAATTTATGAATTTTTTGAGAAAATAATTTTGAGAAGAGGGAGTCCCAATTATATTGGTAATTGACTTTTGAAAGTATATATTGGTGTCATAAATACATCATGTTTTTTCACGTCCAATTGAACAGAAAAAACGAGTACCAATATTATTAGAGTAAAATGGATAATACAACACAATTTGAATTGCAAATTTTTAATGACTGTGTTGAAGAAGTTTACGAAGAATACGGGGGTTATAATCCTGTATATAAATTCTATAAAATGAGAACACTAGGCGATATCGAATATATGAAATACCAGCGTAATTTATTACGCTCCGATAAAAACGTTACATTTCCAATATTATACCGGCAATTATGTCAACTATACAAGAGGCAAATACGAACATTAAGACAGATAATGCGTATCGGATATGAAACTAAGGCGTATTATACACAAATTTTAAAACCCAACGATTCGTTTACGAATGTACATTTTTACGATATCGCTTATAAAGATATTGAAAAATTATTATTGAAAAAAAAACAACTACTAATTAATTTATAGCCGAGTGTATTTTTCCTTATCGAAGGTATGTAAACGGGCTATCTGAAATTATTTTTCATCAACCTCGAGCGGTCGGATAGGAACGCCGTTGTCATGCAGTTGTTTACCATAGCGACCACATTTGTAGGGATAGAAATAAATAAATAAAAATGTTTAGCTCCAACCGCGGCGCGAACCCACGACCCTCGTCTCTATAGATTATCGCCTTAACCACACGACCACGAAGGCTGTTATGATAAACACTACCTAGCGTAATCCTCGACTGAATTTGTTATGCGATTACGGTGTAATTCTCAGTGAAAAACACATGTTGTATAGGTATGTAAATTTGTTTACTGCACCAATATAAGAAAAATTAATTAATTTTTTTAAAAAATTACCCAATGGTTGCTGTAAACATTTCTTCCGACTTTATCTCCAAGTTTTTCCCTAAATTTATCCCAATCAGTACACTCAATCTTGGCCATGGTGGCGCGTGTCTTGATTCTTATATCATTTTTTTATTTTTCATATCTCCGCATTTCTTCCACCACGGATTCAAACTCTAAATTTGATGTTTTCTTATCGGCCAACGCTTTGGACACCATAACGTCGATGCTATTTTTCTTAGACCTGGCGAGAACGGATATTCTATCATGTTTTCTACATTTTTTCTCGAGTTTTCCACCCGACGCCCTAATTACCATACACAACAACCCAGAAACGGCCGACACCGCACATAAAATCCCCGCCACGGGAACCGTTATAATGGTGGATATAGTTGCAGCTGTCCCCGCCCCAAACAACACAGAAACACTCGCCAGAGCCGTGCTAGATACTTCAGCCGTGTTCACCGCGCGCCTATATTTTTTAACGTTTCTTTTTCTATTTGTATATTCTCTAACTAAAATATCCTGCATAGCGACGATATTATTCAACCTAAAATCTGAACTTCTTTCGTTAATTGTACACAGTGTTGATGGAGTGGTATTGACAATTGGAAGCATTGATTCGTTCATATTTAAATTTTGCAAATTTCAATATATTAGTATTTACAAAATAAGTTAAATTAACAACGAGACAATAGTGGAAGAACTCTCTGAGTCACCGATTTTCGTAACAAAGTTAATAACACTACTTTGGGAAAGTCTAATTCGATCATTACCGGCGAACGAAACAATCGTCGAACTATCTCCAGAGATTTTAGTGACTCCAACCCCCCGCTCTTCCCCATCTACTACAATATTTATCGCGACCGCGCCCACAGGTTTACCACTAGCATTAACCGAGCAGACCGCCATTTGGATAACTTCACCCGCGGCTGTCATAGTGTACCCCCATATTTATTACTCGCTTTGGCACCGAACGAATATTCATAGTGCCCCTCAATCAATGGGCCCCGCTTCTCAGCCCAAACTGTTATGACACGTTTTGGCGTTTTCATTGTTTTCACTATTCCGGCAAGCGCCCTGTTTGCGTTATATGCCTCAGTACGAATATTATAAGAGGCCTCCTCAAGAGCTTTGGTCGCGGCTATACGATCATGTTTCAGTTTATCGGAAACTTCGGTTATCTTTCCGTCTAGTTCGGCAACCGCCGCTTCTCTGGTGAGAGAGTCCTCTAAGCGCAACGCATCATAAGCCTCCGTAATGGTCGCCTGGTGGCCTTCTAGGGCTTTCTCAACACCCGACCGGGCCTCTTTTTGAAATTCGGTTATTTTTCCGTCTAGTTCAGCAACCGCCGCCTCTCTGATGAGAGAGTCCTCTGAGCGCAACACCCATAAGCCTCCGTAAGGTCTGCCTGATGGTCTTCTCGGACTTTATCAATCCCCAACCGGGCCTCTTTTCGAAATTTGGTTATTTTTTCACCTAGTTCGTTTAGTTCCGTATGCGTTTCTTCACGACTTTGTGTATTCACAGCCAGGGCATATTCTCTAAGTTGTGACAGTAGACTCTTGTGAATCTCGTCCGTGGCCCTCGATATAGTTCTATTGATCAAGGCCTTTGTTTTTTGGGTAGTTAAAAAGTCGCCCTCTGTCGGGATGAATCCCCCTTCTGTCGGTTCCAAATTCTTTGAATTTGTCACCCAATCAGAAGAACTACCTGGTCCGTATATACTCATTTTCAATAATGTTGATAATATATATTACGAACATGCGTTTAATTCTAAATACTTTTCTTAAAATTAATTTGAAATTTCTAGGACGACAGAAATCGGGTAATCGTTCTTCAACTCTCGCCCTTGATCATCGAAAATAGAGACCGTAAATTCGTGGATGTGTCCCGATTCCAAAACTTTCATCTCGGGGTGTGGGAAGTCTAAGGTCACAGTCTCACCATAGAAACAGTCGCTGGCGGGCACGGTTTTCAGTAATGTGGTGGGAGTGCCGTCTACCGTGTTGTACGATGTGTTCACCCGATCCAGGTGCACCCCGAGAGTTTTCGTGACGGCGAAGTTCACCGGGGTCGTGCCGACGTGCTCGCCAGGATCAAACACTCCGTCATCGTTGTAAGGGTATGTTATATTAAATCCTAACAGTGAGCCCAACCCCGGTGAGATCCTTAAACGCCTATCAACGGTCAATGTCGTGAGCCCCGTGGCTTTCGAGATTGCGAGAGTGACTACACCAGGAATCTTCTCCGCGACAAAAGCTTGGAGATCTCCGAAACTCCAAAGACCCTGAGGTACTATAGCATCTGGTGGACTTATGACTCTATTTACGTCTATTCTATGTGGCAGTTCGTAGGGGTGTTCTGATGCGAAAAACTCGACGTCCTCGACTTCTGATGTGAAAAACTCGAGCGTTTCAACGTTTTTCCACCCGACCGTGAACGTGATTGATCTAAGGCCTACCCGGCGTTGTCCGCAGCAGTTGTCTATTAATTTTTGAAGTTCACAACTCCCTTTTTGAACATTAGTGATAGTAGCAAACATAATAATATCTTTCAATGGATACAAAAGCATTTAGCTTTAACTCTAATGCAAAGTATAAAGTTGGTGGTGTATACGCTCAAAAGAACACCATTGGTTGGCTTGTGCACCCTAAATAAGAGTCAGTTTGGGCATGGGTTTCGACACAAATTTCACTAACATATTTGAGAAATATAGGGTGACCAAGATTAGTACGGTGGATGGGGTAAACAGATGGCGGGCAACTCCGATGCAGTTCTGGCAGAACCAACTAAATTTTGCCGTGTGGTGTGCCACAACTGGGTGTGGTGTATCTTTCGGAGACCACATACAACCAAGTAACAGCATGATGAGCAGTAGCTTATACAACTTTCATGTTTATTATACTATTAGAAGGATTTTGAAAGAATTATGTGTTCCACTACCTCAAGACGACGGGTGGAATCCCATTTCCAACACATACAACCGTAAAAAGTTCGAACGGATATGTGACGAATTTGGTGTGGACCCAAACCGTGATTGGAAACAAAAAGTTTACACCAAGAACGATTCAATGGGCGACCCCTTTTTTGAAGAAGCTGGAAATGATGTAAAAGTTGTTGATGGCACATTCGATAGCAGCACTATGAGGTACACGTCAAGTTTCCTAATACATAAAAGACCAAGTTTTTTTCTTGATATCATTAGGTGTACGCTCCCATAGAAAGTCGGGTACTTGTAAACCCCACTACTTCAAAGAAAACGTGGGGTCGGGAAACCCGAGTTGCACAGCTGGATACTGGAATAAACCTGTCTGCATCCCCGATACCAACCAGATTTAATGTTCATACGGCGAGATTTAATGTTCCTTTAATGTTCCTAACACCGGGTCAAATGGCCCATTAGGCGATATGATAAGATTCTGAAATTCCCAGTTAAATTCTAAATATGTTATAACGCAAATAAAATCTATAAATAATGCTATAATCAATTTTATCATTATCAGAGATGCAAAAATGCCTTTTCTCCCGTCAAAATCGGTTGACCAACGACAAAAATATTGTGAAAAAAATTTAAGATTTTACCAAAATATGTGTTCCGAAGACCTCTCCAAATCCCGCCAAAATGGTTCCAATACGGCGTAGGAATATGCGGGCCAAAGTACTATCTATGATACCATTATACTATAAAATCGTATTCAGTATTTATATACACCGAGGTGAATCGATATATGTATGTATTCCACTAAACAAACAACCGAAAATAACAAAAGAACCAAATCGCCAAACATAATCCTTAGGTGGTCGAAAATGGAAAATGGACGTAGTTGAGAACATTTTGTGCCCGCGCAATGGATAATGGTCAGGCGGCTTGACCACTGCAAAGGACAGAATAAATATGTCTGGTTTCTGAAACTAAAATGGGAAGATATAATAATACTAATCTTTTTTTGTTATTATTCGATAGCAGAGATATGTACTAGATATTTGCTGTATTTTTATATTTTATTCAAAATGTAGCAGTAAATATGAAGAGCACATAATTATGGCACCACGATTGCAAAACCTGCAATTATCTATGACATACATGCATACATATGGCATATGTCATGACGGAGAAATGGGGCTTATGAATCTATGCTGCCCAACTCCGCTACCCAAAATCAGCCTGCATATCCGCGCAGTCTGATCAGGGTCTGCACGGTTCGCCATTCCGTCTATCTCAATTAATTTCATACATAATAGCATCCGCGATATTCAAGAATAATTTATTTATAAACAGCCTTGTGTTTTTTAGTAAATGATGACATCTCGTAATATGCTTTGAAAGTGTCATAAATATTCGTTGTCATGTACGGAAGAAAATCATAAATTATGTAAATATTTTTCATGAACTGTGACAACAGTTACTGTGGAAATGTATCAAATTACTTACATGGTTGGTATCATAACGGATCACTGTGTACATAGTATACGCATATACAAATATAAGGCCAAATATGTATAATTTGCAATTGTGTGTTATTGACTAGAATATTTGCACTAATTGACACTGAGAATGATTGGGAGTCAAAGCGTTTTCCTGGTATCATTAATATTACTCCTTCAAAAAACTTTAGCCCTGATCAGACTGCGGACTTGAGATTGATACAGATCGAGCTCCGTGGTGGAGGTGCATAATTTGGTGGCGAAATTCTTATTTCTCAATGAAAGATATCAAGTTAGGAGTCCTTTAGAATCGTCTCATTGAGATCATTGAGACTCCCAACTTGCCATTTTTTGGTGCAGAAATTTGTTGTTATCCAGAATGATAAAATTACGCACCTTGCTTGAGCTCTGTTGATAGTATATAAAATTTTCTAATCAAACGTTTTAACAGTCATTCATTCTGTATCAAATAGACTGACAGTCTAGATCCTGATGTGACTGCTCATTCTGATCTGGACCTAAGCTGCAAAGATTACGGCCATAATAGTCGCTGGTGGTAATAAAACTCACCTGTACATATTCTCATGCACGATGGTCGAGTCTGGCGGTTACTGGAGACTCCAGCTGGGCAGTGAAAGTAGTTCTGCATGCTTTGTTATCTCATTAGCTGACCCCATAGTGTAATACAAAATCATTAACAGGAACATTAACCTGTCAGAATCAGCTTGACATTTGGCTGTTCGTTTTCTATGGGACTGTACACATAATGTGTTCTCAGATAAAACCTACTACCAAACATATCCGGCTTCACTACACCAACCATCTAAAGTTGGAATAGCATGGAGTACATTTATATTAGATAAAAGCACTGGATTTACTCATGCCGGGGTTACTCGCCTCAACGACTCCATTCGTACATATGTGTGGGCTATACTAGGTGCACAAAAACAAACTCGCAGTTCTATAATAGGATTCGGAACGGCGTTTGACGCGCAAACACAGTTCTTGGTACTTGTTGAGGACGCCAATCTCAGCTAAGGTGGACCTGGAGAAGGCGATCCAGAATTATCAAGACGTTTTGCAGACTGCCAGCACCCCAGTGGACTATGTATTTGGAATAGGTCTTTATATGGCGACGAGCAATATGATACTACGAGACGACCCGGTTGATGGTTACAATAATCAGATCGTAATCGCCACCACCAATCAAAAAATCGGTCACAACGGTAACGTGAACACGGAATATCATCAAGCGCACCCCCAAAACCCCAAACGATCGGGTTCAACAGTGTTGAGGGAACCGATTTCATAATACCCCCAAAACACAAAATGGATACACATCCCTCAACACAATCGAACCCAGTACCCCCAATTCGTAAATTGGATACACCATCGAGTTCCATCAACAGACCAATCGCGATTGGAGAAACACCAATCAATCACAGATTGGGTGAAATTGGAAGCACAACACACGAGGAGGAGAAATTAGCGCTCGTCGTCGCCCTCGTGGCGATCGGATTATTTGCGCTTTGGTTTTAGGAACTCTCTGGCGAAGAATAGTAGGAGACCGACGATTGCCACGATTAAAGCCCAAGTATTTTTGGCTAGCCATCCGGCCGTTTTTGATAATATAGATAGCAAGTAAGAAACGATACTTCCGATCAGTCCAGGTAGTGCCGTAGCCGCCTTTTCGCTAATTTTAGCCAGGAGACTGGCGAGGGCTTTTAGTTGTTTTTTTACCCACTCCTTGGCTCCGCCCGATGGCGCGGGTGGTGGTGGTGTGGGTGCCGGTGCGGGCGGTGGCGCAGCACCACCAGTGAAAGCTAGAACTATGGTCGATATAGTCATGCCGATAGCAACGAGGATGCTTGCTATCGTGATGCCCTGTTCTCTGAATAGAGCGCGAAGACGCTCACCGATTGTCGTACGCTCACCGAGTATCGTCTCCTCGCGCAGGACCCTCGAGATTGTTTCGCGGATCCGACTTATTTGGGTGCGGAGTGTCTCACGGTTAGTCGAGGCAGCCTCTAAACGAGCTACTCTTTCATCCCGCAACGACTGTAGGCGTTCGGTAATCCGCTCGGTAGATTCTCTATCTCCACCAGCTTCCTCCAGTTTTCTTTCTTCTAGCGCGATATGTTCATCCAGCGACGAGAGTTTGGCGAGGTTAAGGACCAGTTCGCCCCGGACCATTTGTAGAGCCTTATCGAGGCCCCGTAGTTCGCGAAGAGGTAACGGTGGGTCATCGTTGAGTATTTCGTTTTCGCTGAACGTGGTCTCCATCGTGTTAATAGCGTCGGTGGCTACTCGAGGGACATCGCTGAGCTCGACCGTTTCTATCGTGGAGGCCGTTTTCGCCATCATTTCGTCGGTAGACTGTAGGGCCTCTACAGCGCGGGTAGGCATAATTGTTTTACCCCTCTTCCAATCTACGAATCCTAGTTCGCTCCTTATGATTTCGCCACCGCCCCGGTTTCCTGCAACGGTGTTTAGCGATAGGGGTGTTCCGTTATTCACGTTGATGATTGGGATATTTATTGCCGCTTTTAGTCGCAATCTACCGTTCAGACCCAATTCGAACTTGGCGTAGTCGCGACCGACAGCTGGGACCAGACCCTTTTCTGCCAAACTGTTGTAGTAGTCGTCTACAGCTCCCTCGAGTAATTCCCGACTTTGACCAACGCTGCTGGTAGCGCCACCTAATTCCCACGATTGGATTGGAACTGGAGGTTGTATCGTTTCGTCATTATAATCATCTACGTCATAATCACCCTCATCCGCATCGACGTAATCGTCTCTGCCGATTTCATCCGCGTTAATATCGTAATCATCCATCTTTATAAATTTCTTAAAATTAATTATGTATTAAAGACAAAACCATAAGGGTTTAATATAGTTTCACTAAATTATGTCTTCGAGTCAATACGTCGCAAACTCAATCCATACCGCAGACTGCGTGAGCCCCTCGGGCAAAAGGCGTGAGAAAGAGTGTCGTTATTACGAACAACCCACGACGATCGACCAGAACCACAGCTGCCTCTTCTTGGTCCGCTTCCCCAACCTCGGAGCTAACGACGTCATTGTGCCGGGTACTGTTCACCTCGCTTTCACTATTTTGCTTACGTCGACGGAACGAGGACCGAACCGTCGTTCAGAACCTTGGTCGCGCCATCGTCAAGAAGACCATGATAAAGATTTCTGGTAATGAGGTGATGTCGATCGACGACAGCGACGTCTACCATTGTTATCAGGACCTATGGAAGACGGGCGCAAGAGCGCGAAAACGCTGTCTATCAGGGTATTGACACCAGCAAAAATAAGAACGTAACCAGACTTAGAATCGGGCTGGTAACAAGGTAGATAACAACGCGAGTGACAATGCGGTCGCGGGCGCTTACGGCAACCGCTTCTACATCCCGCTCGACTTTGAGTTGCTGGAGAGTCACATGCCCTACTATCAGAGTGCTTTGGCTGACCGCCTCGAATACGAACTAACGTTCAACGACTACGGCCGAGTTCTCATAACCAGCGACATGTTATCGACGTATACGATCGATAATGTTTCGCTGGAGTACGACATGGTCACGATGTCCGAACTCGCGAGATTGATCAGAACCCAGTACGCCGGGCGTGTTGCCATACTTTACGACCGAGTTCTTCGCCATCGCAAGATGACGAAAGACAAAGGCGACACATTGTGGAATATTAACGTCAACGTACCCGCCCGCTCGATGAAAGGTATACTGATGTTGTTCGAGGATGCTCGGTTCGCGTTCGGTGCTAGAAAAACCGACAAATTCTATAACCCCAAAATCACGAAGGTAGAGGTGACGATCGAGGGAGTACCCAATCAACTCTACAGCGCGGGTCTTCGCGCGCACCAGCAGTGGGACGAAGTAAGAAAGCAGTTTGTTGCCGGCTCTAAGCGCTCTCCGGAGGTTGCAGCGGTTGCCAAAGACCTGCATCTTTCGGCCGTCTCCCTCGCGGAGTTCCTGAATACCAAATACGCGTTATGGCTAGACATGCGAGCCAGCGACGACGACCAAATACACGGCAGCGGACGCCAAGTTGAGAACGCTAGCGAGGGTGTGACGATCCAGATAACCAAAGAGGCGGACGGAGCCGGGCCATTGAACGTGTACTTATATATAATTACGGACGCACAACTCAACATCGAAGATGGCCGATACGTCTCAGCACTCTATTGATTTAATAAAAAAATCATCTAACGATTTATTAATTAATAAATTTGATAATTCTAAAGAATTAATTAAGAAAATTAGCAATCAATACCAATTCACGATTGGAGATGCCCACTCTGCCATAATATGTGGGCAGACAGGATGTGGAAAAACGGTTTTCATCCCACCCTATACGTGATTGACGATTGCTCTGCCAAGGCGGCGATGACCAAAAAGAAGGACATGCTCTCCGAGCTCGCATTTTCTGGCCGCCATGCTAGGCAAAGCGTATGGATATCCACTCAAAAGTACAACGCCGTCCTCAAGGATCTGCGCGAGCAAACGAAATGGGTCGCCCTCTTTCACTGCAAGGACCGAGACTCATCCGATGACTGTCTTCGAGAGAATGACGTTATCCGAACGCGCGAGGAGCGCCTGGAGGTTCGACAGATGCTTTCGGAAACTAAGCACGCCAAGCCTGATCAACCAACTGCTTACGAAGTTATCAATTAATTTTATAATTAATTAGCAATTACTGAACAAATGCTGAACAATGCTGAACAATGCTTAGCAATTGCTGAACAATGCTGAACAATGCTGAACAAATGCTTAACAAATGTTGAACAAATGCTGAACAATGGTTAACAATGTTAACAATTTGGTGCTCCGCTGCGAGCTTTGTTGCGAGCATAATGGAGATCATAAGTATCGGGTGGTGCGCTTTGCAATTTGTTAAAGTGATGAGACTTGTTAGAATAGTTAAATTAATAATTTTGAAAAAAATGAACTGCGACGAACTTCTCGATCAGCTAATGGAAGAAACCCTCAACTCCGACTGCCAACATAGATAATGACCGACAGAGCAATCGGAATCAACTGCAACGGCGGTTGGTATTGGGTTTTGAGTGCAACGACTCCGAATGAAAATGAAAATGCGGCGCGACGAGTAGCGGCTAGCTGCGCTGGTTGCTGGGGGACAATCGAGCATTATCTCGGTAGGCGTCTCTCAGTTTTTCAGGTGGATAAGATGTCAGATGCGGAGATCGATAAAATGTATGCGCGATACGAATCTAGGTTAGGTTTCGGAGATGACAAAAACTCTCGGATCGGCGGCTATTCATTTGTACGCAACCGCCGTTAGTATACTTCTCCCTATACCAAACACCGCGGGATTGATTGACGATCTAGAGACTGACCCTTTTATAGGTCACACTCTTAGAACAGCCTGCTGCTCAATTTATCACAAGTTTGGAATGTACTTAGCTCCGCTGACAACCGCGTTGACCACGGGTAAACACTGTCAATTTGGACATATATGCCCACGAACTATAAGCCCTGAAAATGATGACACAAGGCACACCCGCGAGAGTGACGGAGTTGAACCCGATTGCTCCAACCCAATCGAACCCGAGTGATACTCCGCCACTGGATGACATACCGCATATAAAAAATCCCAAAAGACAGGCAGCTGGGCGGGCGGCGGCTGCCACCCGAAAAGTTAAACAAGATAAAATACTCGCCGAGCTTCGAGAGGCTAAACTCCAATCGAGATTGTGGTTGCAATCGGGGACGGAGACAGCAAAACATCTGAAGACAGAGTTGAGTACACCCCCAATTCACGAATTGGAAGCACACTCAAACACCCAATACCAACCGCCGTTGGAGTTGGGCGAATCCGATTGAACCCAAATTCGTGAATTGGAGTTGGGTTGTTGGTGGTGGTCTGGCAGTTGTTGGTGCCCTGTGCGTGTGGAAATACCCCATATTATCGAAAAAACAACAGCCAGTGTTCAGAAGAAAGTTATGAAACACCAATCGCGATTGGATGCGCCCCATTTAAACATTGATCGCGACCCCTTTTATAGCAATAATGGCTGAACAATACGGTAAAATGTTAGTGAATGCGCTTTATCACGCCGTGGTGATATCGGGTTTCAGTATCGGGTATTGCTCGACTATCAAAGATGGCCCTAGGAGGATCCGCTCCCAAATTGGACTTTACTGTGAGAGACGTAGGGCTCGCGACCTTAGATGTAGCGGCCGCAGTTTGGACCCGAGATTATCTAGTTAAAGCTGGAATTCTACCAGTTATATATGGAAATAAAAAAAATGGTTTCAATCGCAATGATGATAGGTGGTGCGCTCTTAAACGCATTTGCGTTCACCGGCAGCAACTTTCTATTCTCTAAACTACAAAACTCGAACGCGGATGAGGAGAGTACGCGTCACGATTTAGCTGCTGAGAACAATTCAATAGCGCAAAGGAAGCGTGGTCGGAAAAACAAACCGCCCATCTTGACTGGGTCAATGAAGAGCTTCGCCGCGAAAATCACGCCGCACAAACTTTTCAGAACGTTGAAGAAGCTAACAGCAAGTACGCGCTGGCATATCCGCAGAAAAGTCTCGCGCCGCGTGGATCGCGAGCCCCAACTTTCAGATTTCTATGTACCGTCAGAGGCCCAAAAAGACCGCGAGATCGCGTTCATCGTCGTGGGAATGGGTGTGTGGTGGGTCTCGTCGGCTACTATATTCAATCGAGATTTTATTAATTATTTTTAAATTAATTAATAAATATATATATATAGAACGATGTCAGTTGACGAACTTTATTTTGCTATGATTGATGTAGGCTACACTGCCCTTAACACCGCATAGCTGGTGCAAAGGGTATGATTCGTCTGGCCCGAGATTCTCTCGAGACGTGGCGGGAGGACGAAAAAGCGGCCACCCTTTTCGCAAAGCGGATGTTAGATTCCTCCACCAATCCTGGGGATTAGATTTTCCCAATTTCCTTCAGAACTTAACCCCCAATCGCGATTGCGCTTCCAATAAAGGTTTATTATTATCGACGCAGTTACCGGACGATCTGGCGAGGGCGTGTTGGAGATTGTCAGATATATTAGAATACATCGCATACGATGAACACGCGCAAACTTAATACCAAACTATCGGTTCGCCTAACGCGCAAGCTAGCGAACACGTACTATAGCCCCCGCGGCTACTGGAAGGGACTCGCTGCCATCAAGAACCTCGCGGCGGCGACCAAGGTTTCAGAAAACGCTGTCAAGGAATGGCTCAAGAAGCAGGCCATCTGGCAGATCTATTTACCCGCGCCTCACAATATTCCGCGCCCGAAATTCGACGTGCCGGTACCGAACCAAGTTCACCAAGCAGATCTCCTGTTTCTCCCTCACGATCGCGTCGGTCGTAAGACGTACAAGTACGCGCTGACAGTCGTTGACGTAGCGAGTCGTTATAAGGGGGCTGAGCCGTGGCCAACTAAAGAGTCTAAGGAGGTGGCCGAGGCTCTCTCCCGAATATATAAGAGGAGTTCCTCCTCAAATGGCCGAATCTTCTCCAGGTCGATCCCGGCCGCGAGTTCATGGGCGCGGTCTCTCATCTATTGTCTAAGCACAAAGTTTCTATCAGACGCGGCCGCGTCAACATCCACTGGGACCAGGGGATCGTGGAACGCTTCAATCGAACCCTGGCTGAGAGACTGTTCGGACACCAATACGCTAAAGAACTTGTAGACCCTCATTCGCGATCGACCGAGTGGGTGGCCAGACTGCCCGCCGTGGTCTCCGCACTGAACGGAGAGGTGACCAGATTGATAGGTAAGAAGCCCGTAGATGCCATCAAGTTTAAAAGGGTGACGAGCGAGCCCTCTGCCGTCTCGCGCGGGCGACCCGTTGGTTTAGAGGAGCAACGGCTTCCATCGGATATTGACGTCCGGTACCTCTATCAACCGGGAGAGCTCGAAGGTGGCAGCCGCCGCGCGACTGATCCCGTGTGGTCTCTCAATGTATATCATCTAGATCGATCTATTACCAAGCCCGATGAGCCCGTGCTCTACTATTTGGATGATGGGCCATCTCGAGGGTTTGTTCGCGAAGAACTTCTCGCGGTGCCTTCTGACACCCAGCTGCCCCCGGATCATCAGAGTCTTTAGATTGCTAATTTTCTTAATTTTTTTCAAAATTATTAAATAAATCATTAGATAGGTTCTGTATGTATTCCGTCTGGTAACACGTCTTTTATCGTAGTATGCCGAGAGTCCTAATTTTTGTTGACAGTACGTTTTTATCAACGCCGTCTTTCATTTTAAATCCCCTATTTTATTTTGTGCTACATCTATAATGTGTTTTCCATCTTCTGTAGTTTCGGTTAGTACTCGTTTATATCTATCCCAATTTAAATTGTTAGTTCTCTTGGACATTCCTTTCGCAGAGTTTTTATTAATAGAATTAAATTTTTCTACAAAATAACACTTACTAGATAACGCTATCGCCCTATCTCCGCTAAATTCCATTTTGAAAAGTCCGGGCTCTCTTTCGCTCCATTTATCCCAAGCCAACCATTTTCTTTTTTTCTTTTTCAAACCCGTCTAGTAAGTTAGGTCTAATCAATTCCTCTATCGTATTTCCACTAACTCCTATATACATACTATCCGTATCCATCTGTATTAATTCAAAGTCTTCTCTTTTTACGTATTTGTCAAGAAATTCGTAGTAAAATTCCAACATTCTCAATTTAGCTAGTTGATAAACCGCTATTCCACAATGGAATGGTCTCTTTACCGCACACCTGGGTTTTCTTGAAGATATTTCGTACGCATCTCCTATCTCTTCCAAATCATCAAAATACACTGATCTTAATGCTTTGTCAACACAGGTTTCGTTTTGTGTATATGTCGTATTTAAATGTCTCTCCGTTGCCTCTATCATTTTTCCACAACACGAGTTTCCTAATAATTTCATTATGTCGGCTACTGGTTTCTTATTTGGTTCTACATCACCCGTTCGTCTTGCGGCTGTAACTTCTTTTGCGAACCATTCGAATGGTTTTCCGCTAATATAATCTATAACACGATGAACTCCAGTTATTTCTAGCCGTGTTTTAAATACCATTTCAACAGTGGCGCGTACAGCAATACTTTAGTGGCTGTCATAGATCCCACCAATTTTTTTCCATCTCCTCTTGTTCGGCCAGTATCTTTTAAATATTTTAACATGTGTGTGGGAACTTCATCAACCTCTACTTCTCTGTTTATAAAATTGGGGACATTTCAGAAAACTTATCTTTTAAGTTGTGTGGAACTTCTATATCCACCTCCGCAAACCCAAACCAGTCTCCGGATAAAACTCTTTTACAAAACTTTTTAAATAAAATTTAGGGTTATGTGGGGTATCTATATGGTGTATAGTTTCTCTCCCACACGGCATCTCTTTATTTAAACGTAGATAAATACGCGTTTGCGTCGTACCCCAAAACAGCCTTGCACGGTTTGGAACCCACTCTAATATTTGAAACACCAGCTTCTGCATATCGTGTAAATACTATTGATGGACCGACAACTAAGAGCGTCCTTCATCATTTCGTATGTTCGTTCTTTTGGTGCATATAGAGCATCCTCCGGTATAATCGTCTTTGAAGATTTTTGTTCTTTAATGGTTCCTCTCAATAAATATTGTATAGCTACTCCAGGTAGTGTTACCGCATCTTTGAAAATATCCAAACGCCTCTGTGTTTATAAAATTCTTCACATTTTTTTCCACCGCTTCTAGGAACGGTGCTACATCTAAATCGTTTATAATATTTTCAACCAATCTCTGAAAAGTTTTCATATTATTTTCTTCGAAAATTCTACGACATTTACTTAATTCTGTTTCATCTATTAACATTTTCCCAGATAGTTTGGAATACCAATTCTCTATATCCGGTAGTCCTGGGTAATCCAGTTTGTCTGGAGAATCGAACCACTCATAAGGAAAGAAAGATTTCTGTCCTTTGCATTCGTAGGCTTTTATCCAACTATCATAACTTACACCAGGTCCTAGATAAAGTATTACATCAAGAAATCTAAACTCTGGAGTAAATAGAAATATTGTTGCGTTTGCACGTTTTCCGACCATTACTTTCTTTGTTGTTGATGCCAGTTCGCCTACTAGGTATTTCTTTATTAAGTTTATATCGTACTTACTGCTGTTAAAACCTATAACCGGTACTTGCTCTATCCACTGTTCGATCTTGGCGATTTGGTTTTTACGTAAATGTTCTGTATTAAACCCTATACTTGACACTCTTCTTCTCTTATAGCTTTTCCCCTGACTTTCAAATCTTCTACGAATTTTTCTATAAGTTTTGCGGGATCTTTATCACAAATATGAGTTACTGTTCCTGAGAAATTATCTCCTATACTTAACGCTTACCGGAACGTGCTCGGCTTCGTACTCTAGATTATTACCGAGAGTTTCAAATTCTGGGTTGAGATATGCCTCAAAATCGTATACTATCTGATATGGATAAAGAGTAGTGTCGCAACCGATCTTTATGTCTTTACCAGTTCTTTGAAATTCGCATTCCCCACATAACTACTAGGTTGAATTCTTTGCTTCTTCTAATAAGTATCTCTTCTCATAGTGGATGCGCGTTCTTCTTTTCTATGTTTTGCATGAATCTCACACCCGTGCCAGTAACAGCCGTGATATTGATATACGGTATTGGTTTCTGGACAGTATCCATCTACTGGAGCTCCTAAAATCCATCTTTCACCCCCGTGTCCACACTGTTCGTGGTGAATGTGAATTCCCTCGCGCTTTTCCACAGAGTACATCCAATCGATCGCCCCATAACTGGTTAGAACTTTTTTATTGGTAGAACGCTTTCTCGAACGACGAACGCGGGCGCTCTAAATAATTACCATCACATACTACTTTTGTCTCACCTTTCATACATTTTGGTCCGTGTCTCTTCATATTACTCGCTTTCGTGAATTTCTGCTTGCAATTATCGCAGGCGTAAATTTTAGATAGGTTTTTTAAGGTTTTTTATTAGAAATGCGTGATTATTAAACAGTCCTATTGTCATTGGTTTATTACCTATTGCCTTATAGTGCGCTGGTACCTTTTTCAACCACCATACATTACATTGAGTGGGTTGATATACTTCTATACCGATTTTAAAAAAACTCTTCAACCTTTTTCAGATCTGAAAAAGGAATTGGTGAAACCACATTACTACCAAAATATTGCTTACTAAGTTCTTTCGCCTTTTCTGTACATCTGTCGGGTCTTTTATCTGTCATATGCATAGCTAGACACCTGAACAGACAAAGGTCGTCATTATACTTATCTAAAGAATACATAACCTTTTTTATTCTTTCAGTCCATTCTGGCAAGTTCTCCTCCTGCTGCTTCTTTGGATTGTAGTCCCAAATCTATTCCCCTACTACCCTCCGTATTAGCTTTACGAAAACCTCTACCCATCTTACAAACTTCCACTTTGTATTCGGTCTGTCTATTTTGTCGGACATTATTCGTGTTTGCTCCTTATCTGACAGCCATTTTTTAACGGTTTTCATTGATGATAGTGGTTCGCTACCACCGAGATTTTTGTGCATTATTATAGTTACAGGTTTTCCATTTTTAATTTCCTCCATATGTTCTAGCTTGTAAGAATATGAATATCTCAAATAAAAATTGGTTGTTAGATACGGAGCGAGTTTATCGGACATGCGTTCAGACTCGTTAATGTTAATGTTTATACGAAAGGATAATGTAACTACCCGTCTTCCATTTTCTACCTTTTCCAATGTTTCATCGTGAGCCCCCAATATTTCTTCACCTTTTTCCACTATCGCGCGAACGAGAGATCTTTTATTTTGTATTAGGCCACCTGTGTGTCTAATTTGGGACAAATTATTGGTGCTTGAAGGTTTTATTACACTAGCCCTTAACTCCGCAATACTTTCTTTTTGAATTCTGTTACCAACTTCATCCGCTAGTGAGAGGTTTGTAAAGCCCCTCTTTTATAGGCGCGGGTAAACCGCTTCATAAACGCCTCATTCTTTGTGGCATTTATCAGCATTGTCAACCCCCTAACTCTCAACTGTGTACTATAAGTAATCCCTAGAGATTCGGCTTCTCTTCTCAAACTTTCTATTTTCTGCTCTAGTTTCTGGCGTTATCATATTTTCTGTATTATACTTTTGTATATATCTTTTGTATAACCTATAAAATTTATCTGTTCAATTGGACGTCAAAAATTTACATAATGTTTTTTTTCACATCCAATTGAACAGATAAATTTTATATACATATATAATGGAGTGTGAGACTTGTTGTAAGACGTTTACGTGTAAAGACTATCTACGAAGGCATCTAGCGAGACGTAGAAAGTTTCCTTGTGTCCCCCCACAATTTCAATGCCCTAGATGCCCTTGTAAATTCGTTAGTGCCCAAACTCTTTGTAGACATAAGCAACTACGCTGTCAGGTGGCTAAAGGTGAACGTGGTAGACTAGAGCTGGTAGAATTAAGTTGCTGATCTGCGAAATAAATTAGCTATATCGGAGAAGAAAAATGAGGAATATAAACTATTGTACTTGCATGAATGATTTCGACTTTTTTCAAAGTCAATTACCAATATAATTGGGACTCCCTCTTCTCAAAATTATTTTCTCAAAAAATTCATAAATTTGCTGTCGGGAGACCCAATTTTCCTCGTTAACCAATTTTTTGATTTTCGGGGGTGGTGGGGGTATTATAGAGGGTTATAAACGATACCACGGTAGGTGGTATCATTTTGACTCCCTTACTACTACTTACAATAATATAATGTCAAAATAATATAATCTTCACTCCTGTTGCTTCTGTGATCATGGTAAATGTCAGAAATTCCTGTGTAAAGGAGTAACATTTCTCACATAACATAGCCAAATTTGACATATCGTACAATATTACAATATATGGCAATATTATGTTGAGAACAATAACATATATGTTAGTACGGTTTTGTCTTTGGGAGACCAAAATGGCGTGTTAAACGTTTTATACGTGCACGAACCCTCCACGCCACCGTAAGAAATATTAAAATTGTTATGCAGGTGTAGTAAATAAATTTAAATATACCATGATCACACTGAGTCAGTTACAGAAGTTGAAAATAAAAACAATTACATTGTAAATAAACCAAACAGGTGCAAAACTACACGTTTTAGTAACACAATTGACGATAAGTCTTAGGGAATGAATAGCATTATGGTTAGGAATAGTCAATATTATGTGAAGAATAGCTTTAGGGTTAGGTCAGCAGACAGTTATCGAGTCACTGACCAAAAATATACTGTACAGTTAGAATCTTGTCAAAAATTATTGAGTAACTGTAATCCTAGGGGATGTGTCTAGTAACACATGTAGGGATAAGCCTTAGGGAATAAATAGCACTAGGGTAGGTCAGCAGTCAAAATTAGGAATAAATCTTAGGGGCTGAATCACTAGGGTTAGGTCAGTAGTAAAACTTAAGGGATCTTATCAAAAATAGTTGAGTAATAATAATAATCCTATGGATGTGTCTAGTAACACAGGTAGGTATAAGCCTAAGAGGATGACTAGCACTCTGGTAAGGTTAGCAGTCAAAATTAGGGATAAGCCTTCGGGGATGAAAAGCACTAGGGTAAGGTCAGCCGTCAAAATTAGGGGATCTTGTCAAAAATTGTTGAGTAATAGTAATAACTCTAGGGGATGTGTCTAGTAACACATGTAGGGATAAGCCTTAGGGAGTGAATAGTACTAGGTCTATGTCAGCAGTCAAAATTAGGAGATGAATATCATTAGGGTTAGCTTAATAGTGAATATAGAATACATAAACTAAACCATACTATATAGTTTGCACCCATTTAGCGTCGTATCGTGCATAAACAATAATATTACTACATGGCTAAACATTATGTATAACAATGCATGCAATATCGTCAACAGTATGCGCAATATCGCCAACATTATGCGCAATATGGCCAACATTATACACAATATCGCCAACATTATGCGCAATATTGCCAACATTATACACAATATCGCCAACATTGTGCGCAATATGGCCAACATTATGCACAATATCGCCAACTGTATGTGCAATATCGTCAACATTATTCCTAATATCGCCAACATGATGCTCAATATCGTCACATAATGCGCAATGTCAACATTATGTGTAATGTCGTTAACATTATGTACAATATCGTCAACATTATTCGTAATATCGCCAACATGATGCTCAATATCGCCAAGAGTATGCGCAATATCGTCAACATTATGCGCAACGTCAACATTATGTGTAATATCGCCAACAGTATATGCAATATCACTAACGTTATGTGCAATATCGTCAACATTATACCCAATATCGCCAACATATGCGCAATGTCGTCAACAGTATGCGCAATGTCGTCGACATTATGTGCAATATCGTCAGCATTATGCGTAATAAGCCCAATATTGGTAAACCGTATGCGCAAGCTAACAGTCGCCAACATTGCATTACCTATATAGGCAGGTGTATGCCCTTCTTTGCAGATCTTAAACCGTACGGCGTGTACTGTAGGCAGCTGTATGTCACCCCTGACCCTAATCACGTGTACGGACGTCGCGACATTCTACTGCCCAATGGGTAAGACAGTTCGTGTGTATGAAATACATGTAGTTACTTATCTAGACGATATGTAGCTAAATCGTGTACATAAAGCTAATTGTATACGAACATTTATACGTCGATTAGAATCACTGCCCAGTGGAACCTCTCTAAACATGACACCAAGAAAACACATATGATATTAAGTTTTTATTAGTTTCCTGGTCATTTTTATCTGGTGATACTGTCTGATCGTGATCGCATAGCACACAACTATGGCTCAGAATGATATAAGGCCTGATTTGTAGTGAAACCTCTCTAAGATGGACACCCTGGGGACCTCCCAGGGTGTCCGGTTTAGTGAGGTTTCACTGCATAATTAGCGTAGCAAATCAAACGTTCCAAAAACGTATCGCGACATTATGTAAATATTTGGTGGCCATATAATTCAAAACCTTTTTCTAAATGTAACACACGTAGCATGAAATTTCGGCCATCATTCACTAAATCGACGTGCTTGTAACTGTTGTTTTCATTATTAGCCGATCTATTTATAGATCGGCTAATATATTGGTTATCCATCGAATTCTGAAAAAGTTTGTAGCAACCCTTTTCTCCGCTATTCGGTAATCTACGAACGCGAATTTTTCTGTATCACTTCCAAATTGCATCAACCGATAAAGTTTGCAGTTTTGGCAATTATCTCCGTTTAAAACTTTACTTATAGCCAAATAACACAATTTTGAATACGTAATGTGACTGAACGCGGAAGAGATTTAACCCGGAAGTTATTGTTGTTGAAGTCCATAGTTGGCTCTAATGGCCATATACGCCAACATACGCCGATTATTGGGCTAATTTAAAGCTTTTATTTATTAAACAGAACAAGTTTCAGCCACGTATAATCGCGTAAAATGTGTTTATTCGGCTAATTTATAATCGACCTCTGCTCAAAATCTCCTTACTAGCAACCCCAGCATTTTCGGGTTTATCCCAGCATCTCGGGTTTATCCCATTGGATCGCGTATGCGCGTCATTGACGCTAGTTAATATTCACAAAATTTTCCACCAATCAAAACGAAGAATTGCCCTTCATAGCGAACTTTGTTTACGTATCATGCAGGGATGGTAGGGATGCATCCAGCACGCGCGATTGCGGCAATCCCCCTTAATTATTGTCAATGCCGCAAATTATTGATTGTCTTGCGCCCGACATCGCGCAAAAAATCACGGATGGGGCACATTAGGCCAATCTGGGCATGTGCCTGAATACGCAGGAGCTTGCGTCTATTTTTAGATGACACTGTAACCGCTAGATATATATAGCTCTGGTAGCTCCGCCCACTCGCTTGCTGCCACAGAATTCGGACAAGCACACAGTGACTACAACTTTGTGTATTGCGGAGTGTAATTTGTAGATAAATAGAGCATACAGTACAGGTGTTACGCTGGAATATTTCGCAACATAATGGTGACAACAAAACATTGCTGCTATGGCATTGCTGCTATTGGATGGATTTGGGAACGGGTTTCCAAAACCTGCACAAAATCGAGAAAAATGTCAACGCTGGGTACAGAACTGTGGTCGAAAATAGTTTACCATTGACAATGTTACCAGAGACACCTACATATGTTCGATGCACTTTACCCTGATTTGATCGGCTAATAACATCATGCTCTGCATGACTTTTCATTAACCCTTTCAACACACCACAGGTCTGTATAGTGGTACATGTATTGGCAAAATGTGTACATCCAGATGAGCCGGCTCGTGACGAGCCGTCTCATCAGGATTTGCACTTTTTGCAAGTAATTTTCACATATTTGAAAACATAAAGGGACTAGTCTGAAACACATTGTGTGACGTTGGATTGGTCCGGAAATTAACATACAGTATAACATTCCATTCCAGGGGGTCCGGTTTCACTAAACTTCGCACTACTAAAATGTCTGTACATTTCACATTAACAATGCTTTCTTGCAAACGATAATTGCAGCCTATGCTCAATAAATGTAAATCCATCAATTGAAATTTCCAGACGATCTTAAATTTGCACTTACGAACAGTTTAGTCGTACGAAGGTTAGTGAAACGGCCCCCAGTTACTTATGGGTGAAAGGGTTAAGAAATACCACAACATATAAAACTACAGCAGACGGCAATTTAAGCGTCCCGCATTATAAGGGTTACCGTTTGAGGAGATATAGATAAAGGATCTCAAACGAGTTTCCATTTGATATGGGATTTATGAAACGAGTCACGCACAATTTATGATAAAATTGCTGACGAGTTTCATAAATCTCTTATCATATGAAAACCTTGTTATGATGTGTTGTAGCCCATTTCATAAATGTGATATGACACCTGCAGCGAATTTGATTGGCTAGCCGCATCACCATAATTATATATTCATATGATGAGCTAACGTTATGCCAAACGAACAAAACGAAGACGTTCCAAATGATGTTCATAATGGCGCGACAAAGCAACGATGTTTTGACGTTGACGTCATCCGATTGTAAACGTCATTAGAAATGTCGGTGACTCAGTAGCATCACTACCATTGTTAAAATGCGCTCCTGTTTGTGGTAATATGAACTGTTTACAACTAACGGGAACCCATACTTTGGCATATTTATAATATACATGTACTTGTTGTTGGTATTAAAACTATTTTTCCCGGTGGAGATTTGCAACTTGATGCAAAAAGAGTCAATAGCGTCTTCTCACTGAAACGTAATGGATATCTCCCAAAATGTCTCCTCTTTGAGGCCCGGTGCATAAATTGTGCGTGACTCGTTTCAGAAATCTCATATTAAATGGAAACTCGTTTGAGATCCTCTATATCTAGTCGCAAATCTCCACAGAGAAAAATAGTTTTAATACTAGCAATACATATATTACAAAGATCTTATATTATAGGTTCTCCTTCTTTGTAAGCACTTTATGTTACCAAACGGAAGCATATTTTCACCGTTGCAGTACTTTTACTGAGTTACCGACGCTTCTAATGAAGTATAAAACATGATGACGTCAACGTCAAAAAATCATTGATTTGTCGCTTCATTTGTGACGTTATTTGGACGTCTTCATCTTGTTCGTTTGGCGTTACATTAGCGCGTGCGAATACGTAATTAGGGTGGTGCGGCCAGCCAATCAAATTCACTACAGGTGTTATTACACCAATTTACAGCAATTTCACAAAATTAATGGAAATGTTGCTGCTTGCTGCTCGTTGGGAGGGGGGGCGTTCCTCCAGGTTTTTTTCGGTGGTGTCATTTTCTGAAGAGTTTAACATTTTACTTACCATAACCGACCAAACTAATACAATGTCGTTACAAAGACTGAAAATGTACATGGCCTCCTCGGTGACAATACCAAATTGTAATTATAGAAAAACATGGAAATATCGCATACAAGAATATCATAAAATATCAATAGAATGTTAAATTAGATGTTTTGGCTACATTTGTGCGTAACCTACTTCGTGAGTTTCTGAATATATTTATTGAATAAACTTGCATTATCCGCAAGATTTATATTAGGCGAAATTTAAAATAACTCCAAACTAATACTAGAATAGTATGCTTAGCCACAGTCTACGTGGTGTACCGCCTTATCTTCATTTCCGTTTGCGCTAAAGATTCGGAGGAACTAGTCCAGGAATTCCAGTGTATCCCCTTCCATCCTCCGGCCCCGTACTTGCCATTTAACTGGGCACTTAGACAACGGTCGTACCACCAGGCACCCGTGTACATCTGGGCACAGTTACCGCTGTAGTTGTCATTGTCGCGATCGTGCGTGCTGAACTGTTTTCCCGAGTGTGTTCTCAGATCGTCAGCTATCCCACTCTCATTAGTGTTGAATCCATCCAGGAAAAGAAAGTACCCGCTTTTCGAGTCGGCGAGACTGAAGATATTATATTTCACATACTTGGAGTTTTCCTGCATGTCGACCATGTCAATGCGGAGTTCGTACCACGCATGTGCAGTGAGTGTATGTATCTGCTGATTCCCGAACCAGTACTCGTGCTCAGGATTGCCAAACCCAACTTGATAATGGTTCCAGGTCCGGTAAAAGTCGGTGGAGCCGTTCACGCGCCTTTGTATGACGGTCCAGCCGCCACCGTCTGTGTCCATGTCACAGCGAACCGGGAACCCGTCTGGCGATTCCGTGGGATAGATTGTGTAAACACCGGTGGTCGTGTGCCCCATAGTGCCAACGTCCTGACAATCCTTTGGTCGGGCAGAAATATCGTGTAGCCTTAGAAATCTCACGAATCGCGTTTCCTGTTGATCCAGTAACGTGTTACTGACGTTTTCAAATATAGTCCGTACCTGATCTGACTGGATAACAGTGGTAACAGTTATCTGACCATGGGCGTCTGGGCTGGCTGACCTTTCGATGTTTATTATTGGACAATACGCTTGTAAATCCATAAAATTACCACAAACCAGCGTTGCTAGCAGCACTTTAATCATGTCCATCTTCTCGCTTATATTATGCGTATCTTACTATGTGTATGTATTGCCAACGGAGTTTATCCTCGCGTATTCCGAATTGCAATCTGGTAGCAACAGCATTGTCTGTTTCTCTATTATAACTAAACTGACGCGTCATGTGAAAATGTGTGTGATTGTTGACTTTCAGATCAATGTAGACCCAGGTCATCCTGCGCATTCACGCAATCGAGGCATACACAGTTTGCAGTGTAATTATAAAGACAGTCCATGTGAGTCTAGCGAATCTTGGATAATGTGAGGCTGGGTGCATTTGCTTATCCACTCCTGAGCTATGTTGGTCAGAAATTCAAGTAGTTGAGTCAAATATGTTGTTTACGGAAATGCAATATATAAATACCAACCAGTTATATTTGTGCTGTTTAATTTCCGCATCCAGAAAATTGGTATGCATTGTAGTCATTGGTTATTCTCAGTTGTGGCTGTAACTTGAGTAATGGGGCTTATGTTTGTTTTTATAAGTGTGGCTTCTGATCAAATAGCACATTCCTGTAGCCTGTACACTATCCACATTGCTTGTTTGAAGCGTGGCATGTGTTTCATTGGTGTAGGTCCTGATCAGACTGTGGGATATGTGATCATTGTAGCTCCTGATCATATAGCACACTCCTGTACCCTGATAATGATATAGTTTTGCTCGTTAGAGAGATAACAGGTGTTCCATTGATGGAATGGCGAACCATGCAGACCCTGATCAGTCTGTGCGGATTCCATAAGCCCCATTTCTCCAGTTACTGCCACATATCTTAACAAATGTGTCAGGGAATCAGACATTGGACCAAGTGATCTACTTTCATAAAGGTGTCTCTAACCACTTTAGAACATTGTCTTTCAGTGCTGATATGTTATTGTACGGGGACGCCTCAAGCATCATAAGATTGGTCCGGCGAATGTAGTGGGTGCCCCCGCTACCACCAAACACAACTTTACGACGAGAAATGTGAAGAAATCAGAAAAGATGTCAAATTATCAGTTCATCGACTTATATATCAAACGAAATCTAGCCAGCATAAAAAACAAACCGACAATTCATGTTTAAGTCAACCGTATGGGAAGTGCATAGATCATGTTAATTTTTGTAGAAATTAATTCTAAATATTTCATTCAAAAATCAGATTTGTTGCCAAAAGTATTATTCCGGTAGTCGCCGGACCTGCCGGTCCTGTTCCGTTGTAATTTCAGTGCTGAACGAATGGTGCTCATAGCCACGTACATGTACACAGGTCTACATTCCCGTCTTTCGTTATCTACAGGGTGTGGGATGGCGTGGTGTCAGAAATAAGCGACGTAATTAATGACGTGATTTTCAGTATTTTTTCTTCATTAATTTCGAATGCATAACTGATTTTGTTGAAGCATGGCGCTGTACAATGAAACGTCTCTCAACCGGACACACTGGGAGCTCCCCATGGTGTCCGGTTTAGAGACGTTTCACTGTCAATCAGGTATTTGATGAATCCTAGCCATAGATGTATGCTATGCGATCATAAACATGCATTATCACATGACATAAATGATCAAGAAACCAATCAATATAAAATAACAGACGTTGTTTGTGTGTCCGGTTTAGAGAGGTTGCACTGTAACTGTGCAAATGTAAGCTTTTTATTCTGCCGCATATGCTTTGGTCAAATTATATCTACAGTTTTGGTACACATATGTCAGATGAGTAAAAGTTGTATTGTGACCATAAAACGCGCAAATCATCTACATGGACGTCACCAGCATTTTTGAAAAGGGGATTCAATTTTCAGCTGTGAAGCAATCCAATTCTGAAAGGGGTCCAGCTGTTGCCCCTGGACCCCTTACATATTTCGGTTGCTTCACAGACCTGGTACTATTTTGATTATTAGAAGCCAATGCCGCATTCTTGTATGTTTGAACACGAACCGGCTAGCTCCTGGGCAAAGAGTTTTGGGTCAATTTAAGAAGAGTATTTCTGAAAATTGCACGTAAATATGCTTGGCATCGCTTGGCAGTGTTTCGTTAGTATATCATTTGAATAGTATAATAACCCATCGAACATCCCCTTATGACGTCCTATGACGTATTTATAGTTACGAGCAGTAAATCTCTTGTACTGTCCGTAGAATGCTGCGGTAGGTATGGAGCGGTGCAGTGTTACTGCCCGCAACTATCGTATTTGTTCGTTTGTTTCAAAGATGTTTGTGTTCACCAGATGTATGCCAGTTTCTGACCAATTTAACATTTTACTTTTACCTACCATAAGCGACCGAACTAATATAACGCCGTTACAAAGGCTGAGCATATAGATGGCCTCCACGGAGTCAGTACCAAATTGTAATTATAAAAAAGCATGGAAACATCAATTTACCAGACGATCATAAAATATCTATAGAGTGTTAAATTAGATGTTTGGCTACATTTATTATGCGTGACCTACTTCGTGAGTTTCTGAATATATTTACTCAATAAACTTGCATTATCCACAACATTTATTTCTGGCGAAATTTAAAATAACTCCAAAATAATACCATAATATGCTCATCCACAATTTAAGGTATGTACCGCCTTATCTTCATTTCCGTTTGCGCCAAAGATTTGGAGGAACCAGTCCACGATATCCAGTGTATCCCCTTCCGTCTTTCGGCCCCGTACTTGCCATTTAACTGGACACCGTCACTCACGTAAACACTTGACGTACCATTAGGCACCCGTGTACACCTGGACACAGTTACCGCTGTAATTGTCATTGTCGCGATCGTGGGTGGTGAACTGTTTCCCCGAGTTATATGTCAGATCGTCAACTATCCCACTCGCATTAGTGTTGAATCCATCCAGGAAAAGAAGGTACCCGCTTTTCCAGTCGGCGAGACTGAAGATATTATATTTCACATACTTGGAGTTTCCCTAAATGTCGACCATGTCAATTCGGAGTTCGTAGCACGCATGCGCAGTGAGCGTATGTATCTGCTGGTTCCCGAACCAGTACTCGTGCTCAGGACTGCCAAACCCAACTGGTTCCAGGTCCGGTAAAAGTCGGTGGAGCCGTTCACGTGCCTTTGTATGACGGTTCAGCCGCCACCGTCTGTGCCCATGTCACAGAGAACCGGCAATCCGTCTGGCGATTCCGTGGGATTGATTGTGTAAGCCCATGTGGACGTGTATCCTACAGTGCCAACGTCCTGACAATCTTTTCGTCGGGCGGAAATATCGTGTAGCCTTAGAAATCTCACGAATCGCGTTTCCTGTTGATGCAGTAACGTGTTCAAATATAGTCCGTACCTGATCTGACTGGGGAACAGTCATCTGACCATTTTAATCATATCCATCTTCTCGCTTATATTGTGCGTATCTTACTATGTGTATGTATTACCGACGGAGTTTATCCTCGCGTATTCCGAATTGCAATCTGGTAGCAACAGCATTGTCTGTTTTTCTATTATAACTAAAATGACGCGTCATGTGAAAATGTGTGTGATTGTTGACTTTCAGATCAATGTAGACCCAGGTCATCCTGCGCATTCACGCAATCGAGGCATACACATTGTGCAGTGTAATTATAAATACAGTCCATGTGAATCTAGCGAAACTTGGATAATGTGAGGCTGGGTGCATTTGCTTATCCACTCCGGAGCTATATAAATACCAACCAGTCATATTTGTGCTGTTTAATTTCCGCATCCAAGATATTGGTATGCATTGTAGTCATTTGTTATTCCAGTTGTGGCTTAGATTTGAGAAATGGGGCTTATGGTTTTTTTTATCAGTGTAGCTTCTGATCACATAGCATATTCCTGTAGCCTCAGATCGAGCCATATAGCTTGTTAGAAGCATGATATGTGTTTCATTGATGCAAATCCGAACGGTGTAGAACCTAATGAGACTATGGAATGTGTGACCAATGTAGCTCCTGATCAAATATCATACTCATGTAGCCTGATGATGATATATATTCTTGTTAGAGACATGACGGGTGTTCCATTGATGGAATGGCGAACAATGCAGATTTTTATCAGACTGTGCTGATGCATATATTGTATATTGGTCTCAAAGCCATAAGCCCCATTTCTCCTGTTACTAACACATATGTTAAGAAACCTTACAGGGAATCAGACATTGGACCACGTGATCTACATTAGTAAAGGTGTCTGCTGCCACTTTAGAACATTGTCTTTCACTCAGTGCTGAATATGTTAGTGGTCGGGGACACCTGAACCATGATAAGATTGGTCTAGCGAATGTAGCGGGTGCCCCCCGCAAACACAACTTTTCGACAAGAACTGAGAGAAATTTGCAGAAAAAATATTCATCAAATTGTCAGTGCATCGACTAAAAATCAAACGAAATCTAGCCAACATGTTTACAAACCGACAATTCATGTTCAAGTCAACAGTATGGGAAGTGCATAGTTCATGTTCAGTTTTGTAGAAATTAATTCTAAATATTTCAGTAAAAAATCATATTTTTGCCAAAAATCTTATTCCGGCAGTCGCCGAACCTCCCGGTCCTGTTCGATTCAGTGCTGAACGAATGGTGTTCATTGTCACGTAGACATGTGTGCATTCCCGTCTTTAATTATCTACAGGGTGTGGGGTGACGTGGTATCAGAAATGTGTGACGTAATTAATGATGTCATTTTCAGTATTTTTTCTTCAATAATTGAGAATGCTGAAACATGAATGTTTTCATTCTGCCGCTTATTCGTTGGTCAAAAATATCTACTGTTTTGGTACATAGATACTGAGCGCCGTAGGGTACGTAGAGTTCTTTTTTTTCATTAATTCGTTCCCACGAAATAACAATTCGTTCCCACGGCAACGAATTGTTAATTCGTGGGAACGAATCGTTACATCGTGGGAACGAATTGTTATTCGAGAGAACGAATTGTTAAATTGAGGGAACGAATTGTCATTTCGTGGGAACGAATTGTTATTTCGAGGGAACGAATTGCTAAATCGAGGGAACGAATTGTTAAATTGAGGGAACGAATTGTTATTTCGCGGGAACGAATTAATAAAAAAAATCCATGTCCTCTGCGGGGCTCCGTACATAGATGATAACAAGTCGTATTCACAGGTTGATGTAACGGACCGAGGTCTATAAATACATTAAATATGCCTAAAAGCATCAATAAATGAAGAAAAAACTAAGCTAAAAATTTGTTTGTACTCCCTCCATATACTCCATCTATTGAAGGTTACGAAGTTTTTAATAGGCCGAACCCTGACGGCCTCGAGACAACGGACTCTCACTAAACGTCACCTGAGCTATATCATTGTCGCCTATTGCAGAAGTTGGGAAAATATTAGTATTCCGCAACGATATATTCCCCGATGCGTTTTCGAGCTATCGATTGATTTGTTTTTAAAAAATTATCATCATTGCTAGGTCGTGAAAGAACGGACACATTTCCGAGAGCAATACTGCTATATAAAGGAGTAAACATCGGGTTCAAAATACACTTTTACGTCGTCCCGGCCCGTAAAGAAACATTTTGCATAGAGAAAACATTGTTTCCAATCGAACAATTGATCAAACCTACATTTATACCCGTCCTGTGCGTCACGACAGACAATTTAATCGCACAGACATTTCTATCATTTCTCGGGAAGCCATGTTTTCCAATCTCTGTTCATACGGAATTCGTGTGACGTCATCTCATTGTAATTATCGTTTTGGTTGGTTTTTAGCTCACCTGAGCGAAGCTCATGTGAGCTATTGTTACCACAATGTGTCAGTCGTCCGTCCGTCGTCCGTCGTCCGTGAACATTTTCAAACGTCTTCTCCTCGGTAACAATTGGGCCTATAGTCACCAAACTTCATGGTTATGGTCCTTAGGTAGGGGGATTACAAAATAGTTAAAATGACGTCATCACGTAATCCAAGATGGCCGCCGTCTAAAAATAGCACAAATTCTTTAAAAATCTTCTTCTCAAGAACCGCCAACCGGATTTCGACAAAACTTGGTAGGAATGATCGATGTACAATGCTCTTTCATTATTAATATGGTGACCCCGGGGTCAAAAATGGGCGTGGCCCGTGGGGTCAAATTGAGGTCAAATTTTATTTTTGAATATGGTCATGTCATATATGAAATCGAAGGTATCAACGAGGCGATCACTCTGGCGCATGTTTTTTCGAAATCGGATGGTTGTGTCATTAACCGCTTGGCCCATGGTAGCCAAACTTAAAAGTTGTGAAGCATTTTCAGATTTGTTAAAATGGAGGTCATCGCTAATCCAAGATGGCCGCCGTCTAAAAATATCATAAATTCTTAAAAAATCTTCTTTTCATGAACCGCCTGCCGGATTTCAACGAAACTTGGTAGGAATGATCGATGTACAACGCTCTTTAAAGGTTGTTAAAATGGTTACCCAGATGTCAAAAATGGGCGTGGCCCGTGGGGTCAAATTTGGGTTAAATTTTATTTTTGACCGAATATGGTCATGTCTATATCAAATGGAAGGTATTAAACAGGCAATCGCTCTGGTACATTATTTGTCGAAATTGGATGGTCATGTCATCCAAGATGGCCGCCGAAAGGTCGAAAGATTGTTCTTTTATTAGAGATTTCAAAATTCTTCTTCACACGAACCGCTTGGCCCATGGTGGCCAAACTTCATAGTTATAGTCCATGGGTGAAGCCTTTTCAGGTTTGTTAAAATGGAGGTCGTCGCTAATCCAGGATGGCCGCCGTGTAAAAGTAGCACCAATTCTTAAAAAATCTTCTTCTCATGAACCGCCAGCCAGATTTCGAGGAAACTTGGTAGAAGTGATCGATGTACAATGTTCTTTCAAAGTTGTTAAAATGGTGACCCCGGGGTCAAAAATGGGCGAAACCCGTGGGGTCAAATTGGGGTAAAATTTTATTTTTGACCGAATATGGTCATGTCTATATCAAATCGAAGGTATAAAAGAGGCGATGGCTCAGGTTCATTTTTTGTCGAAATTGGATGGTCATGTCATCCAAGATGGCCACCGATAGGTCAAAAGATCGTTCTTTCATTAGAGATTTCAAAATTCTTCTTCACACGAACCGCTTGGCCCATTGTGGCAAAAATTCACAGTTATGGTCCATGGGAGAAGCCTTTTCAGACTTGTTAAAACGGAGGCCGTCACTAATCCAAGATGGCCGCCGTCTAAAAATAGCAAAAACTCTTAAACAATCTTCTTCTCATGAACCGCCAGCCGGATTTCCACGAAACCTGGTAGGAATGATCGACGTAGAATGCTCTTTCAAAGGTGTTAAAATGGTGACCCTGCGGTCAAAAATGGGCGAGGCCCGTGGGGTCAAATTTTATTTTTTACAAATGTGCTCATGTCATATATCAAATTGAAGGTATCAATTAGGCGATTGCTCTGGTGCAATATTTGTCTGAATCGGATGATTATGTCATCCATGATGGCCTCCAAAAGGTCCATTTATTCGAGATTTTGAACGTCTTTTTCTCAGGAACCACATGGCCGATGCTGGCCAAACTTCATAGTAAGTTAAGATCCATGGGTGACGCATTTTCAGATTTGGTAAAATGAGCATCATTGCTTAATCCAAGATGACCGCCATCTAAAAATAGCACAATTTGTTTAAAACACATATGAACTCAATGTCACATTCTCCTCTGGTGTTCATGCCGTCAGGTGAGCGAATTAGGGCCATCATGGCCCTCTTGTCTTATCTTGTTCCCGGTATATGCGCGCTGGCTACTTGCCTTCCGCGGTTATCGGCCAATCATATGTAGTGTAACGACGACTGTACGTTAAGCGATGACGTCATCGGGGAAGCCCACGGTGATTGGAAAACATGGCTTCCCGATAAATGATTGAAATGTCTGTGCGATTAAATTGTCTGTCGTGACGCACAGGACGGGTATAAATGTAGGTTTGATCAAATGTTCGATTGGAAACAATGTTTTCTCTATGCAAAATATTTCGTTACTGGCCGGGACGACGTAAAAGTGTATTTTGAACCCGATGTTTACTCCTTTATATAGCAGTATTGTCCTCGGAAATGTGTCCGTTCTTTCACGACCTAGCAGTGATGATACTTTTTTAAAAATAAAAAATCGATAGCTCGAAAAGGCGTTGACATAGCGCATCGGGGAATATATCGTTGCGGAATACTAACATTGTCCAAACTTCTGCAATAGGAGACAATGACATAACTCGGTTGACGTTTCGTGAGAGTCCGTTGTCTCAAGGCCGTCCGGCTTCGGCCTATGAAAAATTCGTAACCTTCAATAGATGGAGTATATGGAGGGAGTAATTTTTGTTAGCTTATTTTTTCTTCATTTATTGATGCTTTTAGGCATATTTAATTAATTTAAACCTCGGTCCGTTACTTCAACCAGTGGCGTCACCAGCATTTTTGAAAATAGGGTTTAATTTTCAGTTGTGAAGCAATCCAGACCTGTAAGGGGTCCAGCGGTTGCCCCTGAACCCCTTACATATTTCGGTTGCTTCACAGACCTGGAATGACTTTCATGAATAGAAGCCAAATGCTGTATTTGTGTATGTTTGGACAAGAACTAGCTCCTGGGCAAAGAGTTTTGGGTCAATTTAAGAAGAGTATTTCTGAAAATTGGCATATTGCTATATGTTTGGCATCGCTTGACTGTGTTTTGTTAGTATATCGTTTGAATATGATAATATCTACTCATTCATGCATTGGCAACGGCTATTTATTTTACAGAAAGCCTTGTGACTGAAAACGGGAAGTTCGTACGAACCCATCGACCCTCCCCTTATAATGCCCTTGATGCAACTATCGTATTTGTTCGTTTGTTTCGAAGATGTTTGTGTTCACCAGGTGTCCCAACACGCAGTACCAGTTCCTGCAGCCCGGGTGGGGGTTCCGGAAGAGGGAGGAGACGAGCCCCGTGAACTCGCTGTTCTTCATCCAGACGGGGTGGATGAAGGCAGCGCGGTTTGACAAGCGGAACGATTTCACCGTCACTAAGGAGATCCACTTTGTCTGCGAGGCGGGTTTCTGTTGGCGTCCCGGAGAGCAAAACTGTGACGACGTGAGTGACTTAGAGCCACGGGATAGTTGCGCAGTAACTCTGCAAATCTTCTGTACCCTCCGCAGAATGCTACGGACTGTATATGTGGCTGTTATTGGAGAAATGGGGCTTATGGATTTTGCGATTAGCGCAGATCCAGATCAGACTGTGCATCCAATGAAACACGCGTCATGCTGTAAGCACGCAACACAGGTCATTATCAGGCTACAGGAGCGTGCTATTAGATCAGGAGCTACACTTGTCACAAATCCCATAAACCCCATTAAGCCAGTCACAGCCACATATGATTTTGCCGAGTTACTACCAGCAGCTAGAGCCAGGCCTACCATTCACCACATTGCATTCAGGATTGGATTTATAGGTTCAACTGATATTCATGCACGGTAGTAGGTACATTAATATGGTAAAGAAAATAGGCTATGGGCTACCGGGACCCCCCGTGCACCCCCACAACATCTGTACGCCATGTTTTTTTTTGTTCCTTGAGGTATACTAAATACTTTAAAAAATGTTAACATCAACAATCTTGTGTCCCACATCTATTTTAAGCCAAATATGCAAATTAGGTGCCGCCATTTTTTTGGAAAATTAATTTTGCACATATCTTTCTTATTAAAAGTGCTAGAAGAACACTTAAGGTGTCTACATATATGTTTTACTGGTCAAGGAGTTCATTAAACACAATACCGATTTGATTGGATAATTTCCTAAGTCATGAATATGCAAATTAGGTGTAAAAAGATAAAAAAATACATTTTCATTTAAAAACTTCGTACTAAATATTTCTAAAAGCTTATATTAATCATTTTTTTAGAACTGAAGCAGTCTTAAGTTATTACACTACATGTCTGCTTTATAATAGAAACATTATATCATGTATTGTGACCTCATATTGCTATGCAAATGAGATTATGGCCATTGCATAAATTTCTCATTTCCCGCCATTTTTTAAAAAAAAATATGTTTCCACATATCTTTCTTATTAATCAAGCTAGAAGAACATTTAAGGTGCCTAGATATATGTTTTCATGGTCAAGGAGTTCATTAAACATAATACCAATTTGATTGGATACCTTCCAAAGTCCTGAATATGCAAATTAGGCATACAATTTACATTGTATCTTAAAAAATAAAACATATTTCTGTATCATGTTTATTTACAAACAAATCTTTGTTTACTCTATATAGTTGGCTCTATTGCCATGAGTTTTTGTTCATTAAGTCACACTGCCTAATCACTGTCGTCTGCATCCTCGTCAGAATATACAGGCCCCATCTCACAAGATTCTTCTTCATCTGATGTGTCACAATCCTGTATATTCTCGATGATGTCTATAAGTCGTTGGGGTAGAATTGGATCGTTCGTCAACAATGGCTCGATATGTCCATCAGTTTGTATCCAGCCATGGCCATTAGTAGGGTTTGAAATCTCAGGAGTTGCAATGTGTGCCCTCTTCCATATTGCAACTTGATAATTGACCCTCCATACATGCTGTACCAAGCTGCCTTTACATGGGGGTAGTGACGTAATATCTACATTGTTTGATATGGTCAGCTTTTCAGATGAACCACATTTTGCTTTCAACATGAACACTCGATCTGAGTTCACCAACCTTTGTACATCTGGAATTGCCATACACGGCACAGGTGAAAGCTTCTAATTCATCAATAGTCTCTTCAGCCATCTCCCAATCATCTCCGACATGAGACAGAACTGGGACGTACTTTGGCATTTTCTGCATTGTTTTTATGGCCTTAACCTTCCCCAGCCCCTTGAATGCACTAGTACTGTCACATCCTGTATACGCATGCAGTGTCAATAACGCGGTGCAGTATTCCTGTGTGTACCCACAAGCTATTTCGCTCATGTTGATTAATCTTTTTTTGTTTCCAGTTCCTGTGTCGAACAGGAGAGTGACATTCTCTAGATGCAGAGCATAATGCAATAGTATGAAAAAAATATAACTATCTGGACTCTTTACCCTTATGTAGTCATATCCATGTTCATTGCCATACATCGCATACAGTATTATCCTCGTATCTGTCTCTTCCTGTGTAGATTTCAGACTTTCTATCTCTGTTGAGTTAACGTGTCCAGCTTCACACTTCAGTTGATATGCTGTTCCATCGCATATTAATGTGACATTGCGGTTGTTAATTTTGGAAGCAAATACATCTGTGTTCGAAACCTTTAACATGACCTGAACTAACTGCTGTTTGTTTTCATCATTTGCAAGAAATATTTTCCAGTTTTCTGGTTTCTTCGTGCTTTCACCTTTAATTATGAGCTTTTCACCGCTCCCCCTTCTTGCTGTTTCTGAATTTGCATATTCAGGACTTTGGAAGGTATCCAATCAAATTGGTATTATGTTTAATGAACTCCTTGACCATGAAAACATATATCTAGGCACCTTAAATGTTCTTCTAGCTTGATTAATAAGAAAGATATGTGGAAACATATTTTTTTCTTCAAAAATGGCGGGAAATGAGAAATTTATGCAATGGCCGTAATCTCATTTGCATAGCAATATCAGGTCACAATACATGATATAATGTTTCTATTATAAAGCAGACATGTAGTGTAATAACTTAGACTGCTTCAGTTCTAAAAAAATGATTAATATAAGCTTTTAGAAATATTTAGTACGAAGTTTATAAATGAAAATGTATTTTTTTTATCTTTTTACACCTAATTTGCATATTCACGACTTGGGAAATTATCCAATCAAATCGGTATTGTGTTTAATGAACTCCTTGACCATTAAAACATATATGTAGACACCTTAAGTGTTCTTCTAGCACTTTTAATAAGAAAGATATGTGCACAATTAATTTTCCAAAAAATGGCGGCACCTAATTTGCATATTTGGCTAAAAATAGATGTGGGACCCAAGATTTTTGATGTTAACATTTTTTAAAGTATTTAGTATACCCCAAGGAACAAAAAAAACATGGCGTACAAATGTTGTGGGGGTGCACGGGGGGTCCCGGTAGCCCATAGCCTAAAATAATCCAGGGGCCCGTTTCACTAAACATCTGGGAGCAGTTTCATTAAACTTCGTACGACTAAAATGTTCGTAAGTACAAATATAGGATCGACTGGGAATTCCAATTGATGAATTTACATTTATTGAGCATATGCTGCATATGCAGCAGATGCTCAATAAATGTAAATCCAATAATTGTTCACAAGAACACATTGTTATGTGAAAATTCCAGACGATCCTAAATTTGCACTTTCGAACATTTTAGTGGTACGAAGTTTAGTGAAACGGCCCCCAGATATTTTGTGTCATAGACGCTTTTTGATTGCAGAACTTGGTCAATTGATGTACTGACCTACTTCACAGTCATATTAATGTATGTATTAACCATATCAAGCATATTGTTGGGGTTTGTTTTGTAGTTCGGAACGATTTTGTCATGTGAGATGGTTTCAATTCCAGCCGCTGACTTTTTGGGAGATTGTATTTATCTCTCTTAACACTGATTAAACATACATGCATATTCTAATTAGTGAATAGAGCAAGGATGTGGAAAAATAGGTCCCTCAACATAATACTAACACACAAGTAGCAGAGAATAGCCAATTGTGTGGTAAATGCTTAAGTTTTATATGAAAACTCAATGGTGGCAGCCCACCAAGAAGCAGGCTAGTTGCGGGCTGTTACCCTACAAAACTCCATCCCGCAACTAGAACCTTCTATTAACGTAACTGCACTCCTGATTGAATTAATAGTACATTATGTTAATTCTTAGAATGTGGGAATCAAAACTTATCGCATCTGCTGTTGTTTTATATTTTGTCTTTTATACGCCCGTTGGGAAAAACGGGACGTATTATGTATTCACCTTGTTTGGGCGGGTGGGCGGCGGGAAAGTGGGAGGGCGGCCACAACAATAACTACAGTTTTCCTTTAAAGATCGTAACAAAATTCGGTATACATGTTTGTCATGACAATATGAAGAAGCCAATTGATGTTGAAAAATTTCCGATAACTTATCTCCCCTTGGCAGCCATTTGTAATGTCCGCTCTCTGTATTCTTGTCCACGCAATAACTCATGTTGTACTTGACGGATCGTATCCAAATTCGGTATACATGATTATCACGGCAGGCTGAAGAACAATATTTATTTTCGATTACTTATCACCCATTAGCGTCCATTTCTAACTTTCGCACTTTGTATCCTTGTCCACGCAATAACACAAGTTCTACTTGATGGATCGTAACCAAATGTAGTACAGATGTTTATCTTGTGAAAACGAGGATTCCGAACCCTGTTCTTATCCAAAATTGTCGAATGACTTATCTTTGCTTGGCGGCCATTTTTAATACTCGCATTATGTATCCTTGTCCGCACAATAACTAGAGTTATATTTGTCTGGTCGTAACAAGGTTTGGCACATATGCTTATCTTATCAATGAATTATCTCCCCTTGTTGACTGGTCTTGTCTCGACGGGCGTATAATGTGACCTTCGGCACTTTTGTTTATAAATAAAACACGGTTTGGCAACACTTTAGAATCATTGGAAATCATGATGATTTTGTATTGTGCTGTCAAAGCATGTTTCTTTGTAGAGAACAATATAAACTAAACCGCAGACAACACAATTCAGTTTAGCAGTATAAGGATTAACTCTTAGACTGCTACACACACAAAAAGTCGTCTGCTGTTGCTTTTATATCTGGCCTTACTTCTCAATAAAAACATGCTTCTCAATAAAAAAAGTGCTGTCAAAGCATGTTGTAAATTATTCTAAAGTACTGTCAAAGCATGTTTTTGATGATAAAAATATCAAATATAAAGTGAACAGCAGCCGACAAAAAAATTAATAGAGCGGTGTAAGGGTTAACATTATATTAGAATAACCGTGAAAATATTTCTGTTTTCAAGATCAATTGGTTGTTTTATTTTGTATCAGTGAGTATAATATTTACCATTTATGACACGTGTAGTCATAGTATGCAAACACATGTGCCAAGTACATTCTTGAAATTAAATACTTATTTGAAATTTAAAACTTTAATAATTATGACATGAACTTTATTGATATATTAGTAAATGTTTTATATTTGCATTATGTTAGAAACATTAAAACTTTAATTTCTTGCAACTTAATCAGACGTTTAATGTAGAAAGTTCTACAGGGACCATTACTAGATCATGAGTTCCTATACATACATCAACATGAAATGACTTGGCAGCATTTTTAGAAAATGGAAATTATTCTAGCAACACGCCAGACCATGTGTGAATTGAGAGAAAAGACAAACCTGAAACAGCATTAGACGAGAATATTTCTTCCCCGCTTTATACGAGTTACATTTTGAGAGAAAACAAATCCCTAGTTTCGTTATTGCCTTTCGAAAGTATATGTTGTTATCACTCATTTGAACCGTCTCGACGAGACGGTTCAAATGAGTGGTAACAACATATACCTTTCTCGAGAAATAACCAAAATAATGAGATGTTTTTCAACAAGAATTATCGTATCCTTAGGCAGAAATGGGTTAAGTACACAGGTGTAAGACTCGGACCTGTGACATAAAAATGCCCATTAAAAATCCCATTACCCAGCCCACCTGGTGTCGTACTGTACATTACGTAATATACGGTACGGCACCAGGTGGGGTTAGTAATGGAATTTATACGTAATGTGTTCAATATGTTTGTCTATGCTACAGGTCTGAGTCTCCCACCTATGTATACAGTTAAATCCGGTATGTCTTTGATCTCCGTACACTGACCACTGTATTGTAGTTCTGTGCGACGTCTACGGTGGTATCTGGCTGAAGGCGGCGTGACCTTTCCACCATTGAGGAGAACACGACGGTCAGACTGTCCAGCACGATCACGCTTACCGACGACGCGACGAACACTTCTGAGAAACGTAAGTTCTAGGTGACGCTGTCGTTTGAGATGATTCGGAATTTATAATCAAAGTGAACGTCCTGCAATTATTCGCAGTATGTGTTTGTGGATGCCGCGTATACTAATAATTAATCTAGAAAGCGTTTCGCAATAAATAAGCGCGGGAATTTCACAGCAGCAATAACAACAACAATGAGTTAAGTAGTATATAGGGAGTCAGTTCGTTACCGCGAAGTGTGGGGGAAGAATTGAAAGCAGGGGGTGGCCCCATAGGTACCAAAAATAGTAAAATTTCCTGTTAATTTAAAGCGAAATAAATACAACCCACATTAAAACAAAATGATACCACTAAAGTTTGTCCTCGATTTGCAGCGGTTTCAGCTACCCAACGAAATAGTAAGTCGATTTGCAAGGGTTTCGGCTACCCAACGAAATAGTAAGTCGATATACGCGGGAGGTCTCCCATATAGGAATGGCCGCTCTTTTTCTAGTCCATATCGAAAACGGAGCGAGAGGGCTTTGGGTAGCGTACGAACTGTGCCCTATTTTATACTGTGGGAATTTGGTCGAGGCTACCAAGGTTTCGGCTACTTTTGGAAATCGAGAACATCGGGAGGCCAACTACAGAATCCGCTTCGGTGTAGAATGGGGGGAGCCTCGCACTACACCCAACAAGAAGAAATCCAGATGGTATGTCCGGTGGCAGTTCTAGTTCCCAATAGGGGAGGGTTCGAACTGTGCCCTATTTTATACTGTGTGAATTTTTAATACACCCTATTGAACACGAGGAAACTAGCAGAAAGCCCTCTAGCCCCGACAAAATATGTATCTTCCATACTGTAGTATGAGGTGATATAATTAATTAATTGTCAAAAATGAAAAACACCCTATTGAACATAAGCCATACAGGTATTTATATAAAACAATAAATTTCCACGATTAGAAAAATGACAGATATACGTAAAAAAGTTACGAGAGCGCCTCGCCCTAAGTTAACTCGCACAAGGATTGGCGATAAAGGGGGTGTAAATCCATCTAAAAGTTCTTCTCCTAGGATTCGGGAATTAAGGTCAGAATTAATAAGAATGGGTACACCTTTTTCAAACATGTTAAGGGAAAGTGGGTTAATTACACTAATAAATAAGGAAAAAAATGAGGAATTTATTAAAAGAATGGCTCGTGCAATGTCTCGGGGGGTATTTAAGGGTGTGGAAAAAAAGAATATAGAAAAGATAGCACAGAATATAGCTGATGAGGCTTCCCTCAGTCTTAGAAGCAGGAACATTGGCAAACCTCAAAAACGAGTGCAGAAAACGCGTTTATTACAACAGTTAATAGAGGAAGGGGGCGAAATATTAGAAGATTATAAACAAAAAGAAAAAGAAATAATAAAAGGGCGTAGGATAACTACAATAACCCTGAAAAGAAAACTTCAAATAAATAACAGCAAAAGGATAAGGGCGAGTTAGAGCCTTTGTTAACCGACAGTTTTTACCTAAGATTCTCTTTTTCTTACAAATTAAATTAATTCACCAAGAGGAGAGAGACGCAAGAGGAAAGCCGACAACGTTGGTATTTTAAAAAATTTATCCGGAAGTCCGTGGTTTAGGGGTTACGATGAGGTTGAAGAGTGGATTAATAAACAAGAAGAGCATAGATTAAACATAGATAAAATAGATAGGCCAAGCACAAAATGGAGGTTTGTAAGATGGATGGGTGTCAGCGTTAAAATAGTTTATGGAACAGCGTCTTTAAATAAAATCCCCAAAGGTGATGCTGGAATGCAATCCGAAAAAGTGGCAGCAGGTCGAATGCCAGAGTGGTTAAGTTATAAAAAAGGGATGAAGCCCCTGGATAGTTTCAATGATGATCTTTGTTTGTTCAGATGTTTGGCCCTCCACACATCGAAGCTTAGGGCCGATAGATGTTTAACGTTGACCAAAGAACTCCAGCAACAATATTTACAGTTCTGTAAAACCCACAAATTACCGAAACCCGAAGGACCCATATTATTTGGAGATATCAAGAAAATAGAAGAGTGTTTTAAAATAGGTATTGATGCATACGAACCTACAGAAGAGGGAACATGGTATTTAAGAAAAGTAGCGGCTCATTACGACAAGATTGGTAATAAAAAGATGAAAATAGGCATCTATAACGATCACGCCTTCCTTATTACAGATATGAATAAAGCCGCTGAAAACAATTATTGTTGCTTCGACTGCAAACAACGCTTTACAAAGGTCAGTAATTTAACCCGGCACGCATTGACTTGTATGAAGGGATTAACCAAAGTATCGTGTAAAGGGGAAAAAATAGATCGACCAGTATCAGCGTTCGAAAGAGCTTTCTATCCAAAACCCTGTTGCAGTAAGAAATCTATTAGTTGGATAAAATCTATACCAGGTCCTCACATTCACACTGCAGTATGCGGTCATGGCGGAGAAAGAATAATTGCGGGAGCCCCAGTGGATGGGTATTGCCCTATGACTGATACGGTTTATCAATTTCACGGCTGTTATTGGCACGGGTGTCCCAAACATTGCAAAGATTATAAAATAAAGCTTAGAAAATCCAACGAGAGAGACGAAGCAATTGAGGGTAAGTGTAAATTAGTAACTATATTTTTGAATGCGAGTATGATGCAATTTGTAAACCTGAGGATGTAAAGGAACTCGAAAAGCCTCCTACAGTGATTTACCCATATCATATTGTATACGATTTTGAAGCATATTTAGACGGAAGTAAAGAAAAGCGTAACCCAACTAAAGATCTAGAGTTTATAAACGAACATGTCCCAATAAGTGTTAGTATAGGGGATACTCTATCCAACAATATAACTCACATATGTGATACTTCTCCAAAACAATTAGTAACCCTATTTATGGAAGATGTAAAGAGGAGGGGAGACAATATCCGAGAGGCCGTGGGGAGTAGCAATATATATGGGTACCCTGCAGAGATGGAGTATCTTTACACTTCTCAGCAGCGAGAAATCACCCGATGGATTTCCCAAGTCCCAGTAATTGGGTTCAATTCCAGTAATTACGATCTTAATTTAATAACGAAGCATTTAGTTGATATTTTAACGGATAAAACCTCTAAGGTACTAGTAGGTAAGAAAGCTAATACAACCATTTTTCTATTTACCCCAGAATTTAGGTTTTTAGATGTAAAGCTGTATCTTGCTCCAGGTATCGATTATGATAGATGGGTTAAGGCTTATGGATGCGAAGGTGAGAAATCCTTCTTCCCCTATGAATGGTTTGATTCTCCCGATAAACTATCTTATGAGGGGCTACCACCGCTTAAAAATTGGACGAATAAACTAACCCCGAATAAAATGATAACCAAACAGCAGTTGGAAGAGTGCAACAACATTTATAACAGATTAAATATGAAGTCTTTCAAAGACTGGTTAAAATATTATAACAACTTGGATGTTGGCCCCTTCTTAGAAGCTATCGGAAAAATGACAAAATTGTATCAAACAAAAGGTATAGATATGTTTAAAGATGCAGTTACCCTACCAGGAGTTGCTTTACAATATATTCTCAGAGGAACGATAAAAAAACATATAAAACCTTATCAAACCAAAGAGAGTAAGATAGCAGACGCGATATGTCCACCACTGTATGCCCCCACTGAGGAAATATATGAAATGTTAAAAGGAGCATTAGTTGGAGGTCCATCAATTGTGTTTACAAGATACACTGAAGCAGGTGTTACGAGAATTAGGTCAGCCCCAGATGGAAATGGAAAGCTTTGCGAAGCCGTACTTGGTTTTGATGCAAACGCCCTATATTTATCAACATTAAGCAAACATATGCCATGTGGCGAAGGGAAATTACACGAGGAAAGCAGCCCTCACGACCATATTAAAATAAATAAGTTTTCCAAGGCGGTTTTAAAAGATAAGTGGTTTGGCTTTGCTGAAGTAGATATAGAGGTTCCCAGTAGTTTAAAAGAGAAGTTTTCGGAAATGTCCCCAATATTTATAAATAGGATTGTAGAGGAGGAGGAAGTTCCAGTGAAGATGTTACAGTATTTACAAGAAAATAACCGTGCAAGAGGAGATGGTAGAAAACTAGTAGGGGCAATGTCTGCTAAAAAAGTATTACTATTTGCCCCATTATTAAAATGGTATTTGAAGCATGGTTTAGAAATTATAGGGATTTACAGAGTAATAAATTATACAGCAGGTAAGCCCTTTGAATGGTTTGTTAAAGAAGTTACTTCAGCCAGGAGATCCGGAGATGTTGATAGCTCCAAGTCCCCAATTGCAGATATAATGAAACTATTAGGTAACTCATGTTGCGGGAAAATGATAGAATCCCCCGAAAAACACCTCAACACAACGTATACAAAAGATGAAAAATGTGTGAACAAAGCTTTAAGATCAGCGGATTTAGAGGAAATAGGAGATTCTTACGAAATATCCTCAAGAAAAGTAAATGCCAATATGACTCGTCCATTTCACTGTGGGATTGCTGTATACCAATATGCAAAACAAAGAATGTTAGAATTTTATTACGATTTTATGGACAAATACGTAGATAGAGCAGATTTTGAACTAGTACAGATGGATACTGATAGTTTGTATATGGGGGTTAGTATGAAGGGCGGAGAGTTGGATGGAATGATAAAACCAGAAATGCTAGACGATTTTAAAAAACATAACAAAGAATGGCTAGCGTGGGATAAATGGAGTAATAGAGAACCAGGGCTATTCAAAACAGAGTTCCAAGGAGATCGTGCAATAGCTTTATCCAGTAAATACTATTTGGTTGAAACATTTAAAAATAATGAACTAAAACATTCAGCAAAGGGGTTATCTGCCAGGCAAAATAGTCTTACATGGAGAAGGTATATGGAGGCCCTACACCAGGCTGGAACGGATAGAGGAACAAACAGAGGTTTTAGAATGAGAAATGGTGTTATGAAAACATATACCCAAAATAAATTAGGACTGTCCGCTTACTATGATAAGAGAAGGGTTTTAGAAGATGGGATACATACAGAACCCCTTTAAACTTTCATGAAATTTTGGGGACGTTTTTTAATTTTGAAGGTATCTTACACACCTTAGGTCTTCCAACGGGGGGCTTATCACGGGTTTCCGGGGTTTTTGGCCAATTATCTCTAGAAAGTCACATGATAAATTTATCATATTTCCACATATCTGTAAGGCGTTTGGGACCAATATGGTGTTTCTTTCTAACTTCATAGGCAGAAACAATTCCACGGAACTGCAAAATATCTATCAGCGCTTCCTGCGTAATAACCGATTTAGGTATGGTTATATATATATATATGTCTAACATTAATTCACAATTGGAAATAAATATAAATCTTAAAAAATATGTTTACAAAAGACGTAAAAACAAAATTTGATGAGGCTTGCTATGAGGATATTTTAGGTCTCCAAGACGGAATTATAGAACGTCTGAAAAAAAAGTTACACGAGGGAGCTAGAAGCCACTACAAAACTTAAACCTGTAAAGATTCAATGATGAGCCCACTTGTTGAAAGCATTATAAAACAGTTCGAAAAGATGGCGAATTAATCCATATCTCCGCAGTACGAGGGGTTGAATTACAGGGGGGCTTTATATAATTTGAACACAGCACCAAGCAAACCTGCTAGAGCCACAGTCGATTAAATCCAATACATATTTTTGTTTTCAACACCTATATACAATGTAGAAACCGGTGGTGCAGCTACAGATTTAAAAAAGGTAGCCGAAACCTTGGTAGCGCTTTCTATAGGTTTTCGCCAATTTTCTCTAGATAATCCAGTTATAAATTTTGAATGCAACTCAGGGCTAACCTAGTATGCCTAGTTGTGTTACTAGTATGCCTAGTTGTGATACTAGTATGCCTAGTCGTGGTACTAGTATGCCTAGTCGTGGTACGAGTAAGCCTAGGCATGGTAACGAGTAAGCCTAGTTGTAGCACTAGTATGCCTAGTCGTGGTACGAGTAAGTCTAGGCATGGTAACGAGTAAGCCTAGTTGTGGTGCTAGTATGCCTGGGCGTGGTGCTGGTATGCCTAGGCATGGTAACGAGTAAGCCTAGTTGTGGTGCTAGTATGCCTGGGCGTGGTGCTGATATGCCTAGGTGTGGTGCTGGTATGCCTGGGCGTGGTGCTAGTATGCCTGGTTTTACCTAGGCAAATCATGTTGAACATTGGGAAAACTATATTTATATAGCTGTTGCCTACAAAAAAAATATATGCCACCAAAACGAGATTTGTCCGAACAAGATATAGAAGATATCCGTAATCTTCGGGGTATAGAGTCTGCAGACAATACGAAGAAGAAATTTGGAATCGGTACCACTCGCCTTCGAAGAATATGGGACGCCGTCGATGCAGAACGTAGTACAAAACCCGAAGAACAAGAAACCCCAGAACAACAAGAAACCCCTACCCCCGTAGTACACAGGGTGACCGCGCCTGGTCCCCCCACCGAGTTCCCCACAGATCTACTAGAAGATACCAGCTCGTTCGAAGAATCGACGCGCCTGTTCGACATGGAGAGACGTTTGGAGAACCGGTTGGACGCGCTGGAACGCAGGCTGTGGGACGCGATTTCCGGCGATGCCGATTCCGAGTGTCCGAAGAAAGACGAGCGGGAGGTGCACGACATTTTGCAAACGATGGAGAATGCAAAGTGGTGTCTTGGGATTGCTTTCGCTGTGTATGCAGTTTGCAAATCATTGTTTCCATTCGTGTCTCTAGAGGCTTGTAGACTCTGGAAGAACAAACCAGATCCCGACTCCCAGTTCGTGCATTCCGCAAAACAGTCCGGTGCGCCGAATGGGAAAAACGAAACTAGCGACTCCGTACACCAGCACTCTGGTAGTCGCGACCCGTTCTACATGCAGTAGCCATTTTGGAAAAAAAGTATCCGAACCCTCCCCTATTGGGAACTAGAACTGCCACCGGACATACCATCTGGATTTCTTCTTGTTGGGTGTAGTGCGAGGCTCCCCCCATTCTACACCGAAGCGGATTCTGTAGTTGGCCTCCCGATGTTCTCGATTTCCAAAAGTAGCCGAAACCTTGGTAGCCTCGACCAAATTCCCACAGTATAAAATAGGGCACAGTTCGTACGCTACCCAAAGCCCTCTCGCTCCGTTTTCGATATGGACTAGAAAAAGAGCGGCCATTCCTATATGGGAGACCTCCCGCGTATATCGACTTACTATTTCGTTGGGTAGCCGAAACCCTTGCAAATCGACTTACTATTTCGTTGGGTAGCTGAAACCGCTGCAAATCGGGGACAAACTTTGGTGGTATCATTTTGTTTTAATGTGGGTTGTATTTATTTCGCTTTAAATTAACAGGAAATTTTACTATTTTTTGGTACCTATGGGGCCACCCACTGCTTTCAATTCTTCCCCCACACTTCGCGGTAACGAACTGACTCCCTATATACTACTAGTTAAAATATCACAACAAATAGCAAACAAAACAATTATCACACTGAATAGGCGATCAAGCTAAGTTGTTAGAACTATGTTTTTATGGCGTAAGACCCGTGTTAACCCGTAAAATATGTGCTGCGACCGACATTAGCTCATTTGAATAAAAGCTCTACAACCTCAAATGTGGATCATGGTTGTATAATTCTTCGCTAGCGCTCGAATAAAAATGGTATTGATTGGTTTGGTGGGGTAGAGGGTACTCTCAGTCAGATATACTGAAAACCACAATGCACTAGGGTACTACATATGGCAATGAATCCGCTTCAGAAAACACGTAAAATGATCAGAAAAAAGCAATGTTTGACATAAAGTAAGTGTTGATTTAACCCTTTCAACACCACAGACCTGCATAGTGGTATTGGCAAAAGTTTGGCTACTGTATGAGCCCCATTTCTTGTCACATCCAAATACAGCAAGGTGTCGTTAACCCTTTCAACACCACAGGCCTGTATAGTGGTATTGGCAAAAGTGTAGATCCAGATGCCGTCTCATTAGGATCCACACTTTTTTAAGTGATTTTCATGTTTTTAAGAACAAAATCACCACCTTTTCATAAATGGACTAGTCTAAATCAAAATCCATTCCAGTTAATTAGGGGTGAAAGGATTAATATGATATATACTAAACTCGTTGGATTATTTCATAAGAAACTCGGCGCACTTGTTCCCGAAATGTGGCTGTGAGTGGAGATATGGTGCTTATGAGATTAGTGACCAGTGTAGCTCCTGATCAAATATCATATTCCTATAACATGATAGCGATCGATATTACTTGTTAGAAGCATGCCGGGTGATTTATTCATGGAATGACGAGCATTATAGATCCTGATCAGACTGTGCTGATGCACAGGCTGATCTGGATCTACACTGGTTGCAAAACCCATTAGCCAGATTTCTCCAGTAATAGCCACAAATGTCCTCCAACACATGTTAACTTGCAGGTTCCGGGCTCCCGACGACCTATATATACCTGCTGGTTGGCCTTGGGGTATTCTTCCTGGTGCTGGTCTGCGTCGTCGTCGGCTTGTGTCGGTGGAGCCAACGCCGCCGGCAGCGCGACATGAAATACAAACACTATGTCGATAATTCGTCCGTCGTCTTCGAGTTTTCTTCCAAAAATGAGAGGGTAGCTCCAGTACGCGGCAGCACGTGTTAGATGTAATCCGCTATTCAGTAGGCCGTTGCACTAAACGTCGTACGACTAAGAAATTCGTAAGTGCACAAGTAAAATTTGCAACAACGTTTGCATTTATCAGCAGATGCTTGGACATCTTTGGTGCATTCTTTCAGAGTTAATGTCTCCTTCAATGTGGTGGAAAATGGTAGCCTTAGTGAACCGAATTGGTGTGTAAAGTAGTGCATATAAATCTTCCTACCAGCTTTTTTATCGTACGAAGTTTAGTGAAACAGGCCCCAGAAAAATAATAGAAAGCACGTGATTTCGCATACACGTATATGTATACACGCAGAAAGTCAATTTGAAGTAAATTTAGAAAGTAAATAAGTTAAAATGTATGATAAATGTTCGTCAATTGACGCTAAGTAATGGTCATTGTCATCATTTGTGCCTATGACTGGAAAAATGGGGCTTATGGGTTTTGTGACCAGTGTAGATCCAGATAAGCCTGTGCATCCGCACAGTCTGATCAGGATATGCACTGTTCGCCATTTCAATGAAACACATGTCATGCTTCTAGCAATCGATATAGATCTTTATCAGGCTACATGAGTGTTCTATTTAATCAGGGGCTGCACTGGTAACAAATCCCATAAGCCCCATTTCTCCAGTCACGGCCACTGTCGTGTTCGTTCGTGTGAGCACTTACACGCTGGGCAGCGTGTAAGTGCACACAGGAACGAACACGACAGGACATTTGTGGACGAACTCCAGAGTTGAAGGCAGTATGAGACGTAGTCGCGGGATTGTACATGTACATGTATTATACAATCCGACACAATCCCGCACAATCCGGCACGTACATCACACAATGCTACATTTGTCGTTACGCAATCTAGGGACAGTTTGGTCTCTCAACTACATGAGCCATGACAAAAAAGGGAGTATTGCATTTGACGCAACAGGGATCCCATCCTTGCTGTCCGACCAGGGTTTACATGGTTTACCTTATGTAACAATATATTAGAAACACGAACTATCGGTGACAACGTTTACATAGTTAAATACATGTATTCCGATGTTATCCGCACGAACATTCATTCGTGGCACGTGCATGGTATACTAGTACGTGTACATGCGATGCGTTGTGCACCTATCAACGACTTCTCGCCCGGCCAAGCGGGCGGAATTATGAACAGTCTAATTCCCACATCTGGGAATTATATCTGTGTATAATTCTTGTACGTAATGGCATCGTATTCCCCAACGAAACGACAGTATGTGCAGTCTCGTGGACAACACGAATTCCCATCACATGAACGCTTGTCTGCCTACAGTGGGGTGAGCGTGTAAGTGCACACACGAACGAACACGACAGGTTGGAACCAACCTGTCGTGTTCGTTCTTGTGTGCACTTACACGCTGACCCCACTGTACATGAGTATATGTTTAGTTTCCGCCCCTGAGGAATGATTCGCCCTGTATACCCACCACCTATGGGGCCGGGAATATTTTCATATGTGCATTATGTGGCTGTGACATGAGGAATGTGATTTGTGACCAGTGTAGCTCCTGATCACATAGAACACTCCCGTGGCCTGATAACGATTACATTGCTTGTTAGAAGCATGACGAGTCCTTCATTGAGGGAATGGCGAACAGTGCTGATCCTGATCAGACTGCGGATGCACAGAATTTCTGGATCTACACTGGTCACAAAGCACATAAGTCATATTACTCTAGTCACAGCCACACGTATGAAATAACAAAAAAGAGATACATAGCAAGGTATTTGTTTGTTATTCTTTCAGTCTAGCATCAAGTACAATTGTTTAGCCTGGCTGGGTGGCATTCGTCAATCTAATAAGTCATTAGTCATATGCTAAATCAAGGTGCATGGTCACGTGGTTATAACAACAACAACAGTGGCTGAAAGTGTTGAAATCTTGCCCACTCCAAAGTAAGTATTATTTGATATTTTCCTTAATATGAAACGGATTTTGATGAAATATGGCCCAGCAAACGCGTTGGTCGTCGTACACAGTTGGTTGTACAGGCACAGACTTATGTCGTTTTTACGAAGATTCTTCGCAAAAACGACATAAGTTTTGGCCAAAGTACAGAGACCACCAAATGCAGCTTAACAAGACGCGTTTGAGCGCCATATTTCATCAAAATCCGTTACGTAATAAGGACAATATAAAATAATACTTACTTTGAATCGGATGAATTCTGGAAGTTTCAGTACTTGTTCTTGTTGTTAGTACCACGTGATCATACACCTTGTAAATGCTAAATGACAAATTAGACGCTACTGCGGGTAACTTTGATGAACATTTAAATTATTTCCAATTATAAGAACACGGAGGGGAATCTACATGTACGCAGGTGCGCGCTTTTATCACAACTTTCTTATTATTGCAGCATGATGAAATAAGCTCACGGACTGCTGAGGGCCGTTTTACTAAACTTCTTACGACTAAAATGTTCGTAAGTGCAAAATTATGATAATCTGTAAATTTCACATTAACAATTTTTTCTTGTAAATAATTATTGGATTTACATTTATTGAGCATAGGCTGCATATGCAGCCTATGCTCAATAAATGTAAATCCATAAATTGAAATTTACAAACGATGTAAATTTGAACTTACGAACATTTTAGTCGTAAGAAGTTTAGTGAAACGGGCCCCTGGACTTTACTTTCATGGTCTTTTTTATAACTGACTGCTGTAAAATTTATCACGCCAATTTCTTATTTCAAAACTGTCGAAAATAATACCAGAGCCGAAGCGAAATCAGCTTCTTTTGTTGTTCGAATATTAAAAACCGCGCACACGCGAAAAGGCCGATTCTCATTCGTGAATACAGTGGAACCTCTCCAAACCGGACACCCTGGGTACCTCCCAGGGTGTCCGGTTGGGAGATTTTCTTCTATGAATCGTTTATGTCAGCACTTCATGACACATTCTAGCGTTTTGCAATCATGAAAAGTCATTGAAATCCGAGATACACAAGAGCGAAACACAGCAAAGGTAACATCTATATTTTCCCGCGTGTCCGGTTTAGAGGGGTTCCACTGTACAAGGATTATACATGTTGCATGTATCTATATCTGCATTTGAAGCTGTACTCATATAAATCAGATTTTGAATAAAGACAAGTATAAATATGTATTTATTTTTGAATGTGTATTTGCGACGCCATCGTCATAGATGCTCTGAGCTATATATAGTGAGAGCAGCCAGTGGCCGGATTAGCTCAGTCGGTAGAGCGTCGGTTTGCGTATCGGGAGACCCCTAGTTCGATTCCCACTTCGACCCCCTGCGAATGGCCGATCCGGCGTGTCCTTGGTCAAAGTCATCGACTCTCTGCCGTTGTTAAATCAAAGCATTTATTTCTGAACAGCCGGTACACAGCCGGCCACCTGCGTTAACCCTGCCCAGTAGCCTATTTCATCAACATTGCAAAGTATACTTTCAGGTGATAATGTTATGTCAACGTTTCTGAAGATTTATTGGCGGTCTCCAGTCGCAATGTAGCACAGATCAGGCTGAGCCAAGTTGCTAGATAAGCGCAGGCTGTGGTGTAGGTGCTTAATATCTCTGAATACCATGATCAGATATCGGAGTACGTTTATACCGATGCACGTGATTGTAATTTGGTCAGACAATAGTGTATACTACGGTGGCACAAAGGGGACATGGAAATATTTTTTACTTTCGCTATTGCGTGCGCACGCAAAACCCTATCGCGTGCGCAAGCGAAATTAAACAATAGTTCCATGTCCCGCCTGTGCCACCGTAGTATACTACTTGAACTTATTCGCTAAAACTACTTTACGAACTGTAACTCTTGCAAGTTAACGTTCGCAACTGACACGTATTATCATGATCAGATTACAGTAGGTGCATGTACATTATCTCACACGCATGGAATATAATTTATAAATCTATAATTCAATGGGCGCACAAAACGTATCTGACACGCACATTATATGTGATTTTGCCATGTGATTTTGTACCTAAAAAGATGTGCACATTTAGGAAAATGTGTACAAAATTCTTTTTTCTGCATAGAAGTATATGTTATTACCATTCATTTGAATTGCCTCCTCGTCGACACGCTTCAATAGAGTTGTAACAACATTTACCTCCATTGAGCAATAAAGAAAATAGAAATCAAACCACTGCTGGGGACCTCGGCAATGTTGCGCGTCAACTGACAAGGTTGTCTCACCAAGAGTGACCCGCGTATTCGTGCGCACTACCACTTGCACATGTATAAAGTAGATCGGAAAATGGTCAAGGTCGCGAGCCGGTTTTGTAACCCCGGCTACAAAAACCGGGTTTACAAAAGCCGCTGACGTACGCGCCGGTTTTTGTAAACAAACGGTTGTTGTAACTCCAAATATTAGTATTGCATACATATAGATATACTTGTTTCAAACTTGAAATAAAGTATGTTTGGGCCTGACCCGACGTTCCGACTTCGATACTCAAGCTCGGTGGCCGAGTGCAAATTTACCTCTATCGTTTTTACAACTTTTTTCGACACTATAGCTGAGTGAGTGAAAATGAAATAGACTTTTCATGGGATGGGGATTACAAAACCGGGGTGGGGGGGGGGGGGGTGGGGGTGGGAGGGGGGTCACAAAAGCCGGCTCCACACGCGTCCCATCCCAATAGCATGTGAGTACAAATACTCTATGCTATAAACTGTTTGTAAATTGAGTGACATAATGAGACATAATACACTAAATACTTGAATGTGTGAATGAGCATCTGGAATACACAACCGCTAATCTTACCAATGCCAAATCGCAATCAAGCAAGTTGATTGTCTGAGCCAGAGCTGTAGCACAGCTCAGGCTCAGTCAATCAAGCTGCTTGATTTCAAGAAAACGGTTTTCAAATAAATAAATTGCCACATATAGGCAAGATTGGCGTAGGCGGTAGTGTAGCATACAGTGGATGCGTGTGTCAAATCTAACCGGTAGTATGTATCATTATCAGATAACCGTGCGTGTATTCACGGTGCGTATAGTCCAGTCCAGTGGCACCTTGTAATTTACTCTTAAAATCATTTATTTGCATTTTTTATTAGTTTATGTCAACTAGTAATAAAATCCACTGGGTCAGAAGTACCGCTTGAGTTTTGTTTGTAATCCAAGATGTCCGCCGACATACTGAAAACAGCAGAGCATCTGAATGAAATCACCGATACGGGCAATAATATGGTCTACACTTGGCGATCATGGTTATTCGATATCTGACTGAGGTGGAAAAGATATATGTAAGCAGTCTGCATACACACATCCAAGACGGCCACCAAAATTAAATAAAATGAAAGGTAATCGTTATCATAAAACAATTAAACTTACATTTGCTTTACAACTTTTACAAACAATCGCGAAAGCACTTATGTAGGAGATATGGATTTTTTTTTATTAATTCGTTCCCACGAAATAACAATTTGTTCCCTCGAATTAACAATTCGTTCATGGGAACGTATTGTTCAATTGAGGAAACGAAAGGTTAATTCGTGGGAACGAATTGTTAATGTGTTGTTTCGTGGGAACGAATTGTTATTTTGTGGGAACTAATTAATAAAAAAAAAGAATTATACGTCCCCTGCGGCGTTCCGTACTTATGGAACTGCTTTTGCTGGAAAAGATGATATTCCCTACCGTGAGTTGGTTCCAACCTGTCTTGTTCGTTCGTGTGTGCACTTACACGCTGACCCCACTGTACATGTGCCCAGAAACAATTTGCTCTGTTCCACCATCATAATGATGTTATTAGCTTGCACCAGTTTATGGAGACAATAGCAATACACCTCATGTTAGCCCACATATGCGGATGTGACTGAAGAAATGAGTCTTATGTTTTTTACAACCAGTATAGATCCATATCAACCTGTACATACGCACAGTCGCATCAAGAGCTGCAACGTGCGCCATTCCATCAACGAAACACCCGCCACTAGTCTAACAAGGATCATAGATTGTTATTGAAGTGAGTTATTTGATCAGGATCTACACCGGTCACAAATCCCATAAGCCTCATTTCTCCAGTCACAGCCACATACAATGTACCTGAACCTGAATACAATGTACCTAGCATTACAGAAACGTCGTTTCTACCAATGAACTTAACGCCAATTTCACAACGTTTTACGTTACATAATTACGTCGTCGGTATGTTATCCACGGTGCGCGCACGTTATTCTGTATACCATATCAATGAAGACTGAATAGCTAGCCGCATTTCGACGACATGAGTAGCATGATACATGTACATGTATATTTAATATGGATCAACCTCATTTAACTTTTGGGTTTGTATTTTGTTTGGCTAACTAATTGTCTCGGACTTCAGTCAGACCTGTGTCAACGTAGCAAGCATCTGCACAATCGTATATTAACTTTAAGCCGGTATAGGTTAGAAGACACCAAATGGTGCGAAATCGCCCAGGGTGTATGCAAAAGTAGTCCGGCATAAAAAAATAGTGCGGGTGTTCTGAGGTCACAGACACCGTTTGCTTGCAAATCTTGATCCATTACTACCCAGTTTCACTTGAGGAGCATTTTGGGGTGCCTTTAACACCAGTTTTCAGCATATTTGTAGCATTTAAAAGAAAACACTGAACCTGTTGGTCACTTGATGTAAACGGAGTTTCCGTGGCCAAAAAATGTACACAATATTGGAGGATATGACAAGGTTGGATTTTTCTTTCTTAGGAGTAAGTGAACCTATTGTTTAGTTCATGCAGAACCAATACAGACTGGCTGCAGGTCATATACAAGTGGGTCCCACAGCATCCATACGAATAGTGAAAGAAGGAGAGACTGGCCTTATTGGATGGCATTCGGTTAAATTATATAGTAAAACTATTTGGTGGTGTCTAACCTATACGGCGATAGTACCTATGCGTACCCAAAGCAAGTCAATGAGTGTATTTGCTAGTGACAAACCCTGTAAAGTCGTTCCCTGGTTTACCAATAATAGTGAAATCATAATAGATTATAAGAAAAATACAGCCTGTCCACACGACCACAGAAAGGGTTATAACACAACAATAGGTGTGTAATAATCTTATACCGACAACTTTATTAAGGAAATTTGATATTATAATTCATTGATAACCTAAAACTGTCTACATATATGCAATGTGACTAAATTTAATATTTACCATACAGCCAATACACATAGATATGCATTATCAATAATATAGCATTTTAGCTCATAACAGGCTAATTATAGTATCATAACAGGTTGGTAAGTGTACCATGTGGTAAGCGGTTATAGTTATAATATAATAACAACAAATCAAAAGTGCATGGTTATATGGTAAAATAAAAAATATGTATTATCAGCCAGTGTAATTGCCATGCTCTGTGCATGAATTATATAAGGTTACCATAGTAACCACTCACAACACAGGCACAAAACAAACCAAAACCATCTCGCAGTCAATATCATATTTGTATGTAATATTATAATTATGCATATTTTATTGTAACACCATCTGGTATTATGCATGGTACACGAGTATAATAAACTATACATGTACATACTCACATACATGCATACTAGCAGATACATGCATATATAAACATATATATGCATATATATACACTCATATACAACACACATAACAAATCCCCCTCCTATAACATTGTCACATCTCCATATATAAATACAACTATGAATAAGAGAGATCTGATGTGAGGTGTTATTCCACTTATAAAATAAAAGGAATTAATTATAGGTTGTAAATGGTCTATAAACAACTATGGTCAGTACAAATTATATTGTCTTTGAATTCAATGAATGGAGTTCTTATATGGAAAAAGGGCAAACTCAGTGATGGAGTTCAACTTGGAAGACGGGGCTAATTCAATGATGGAGGTCTCAATGGAAGAAGGGGGTCTACTAAATGATGGAGTTTACAGTGGAAAAAGGGCCAACATAATGATGGTGTTCTCAGTAGAACGCAGTGATGGAGATTCATCTCAATGATGGAGCTGTCAGTGGAAGAAGGGGTCCAACTTATTGATGGAGGTCTTAGTGGGAAAAGGAAGGCAATGCAATGTATGGAAAAAGGGTGCTAACTCAGTGATGGAGTTTTCGGTGGAATAAGGGGTCTAATCAGTGATGAAGGTCTCAGTGTAAAATAGGGGCTAACTTAATGATGAAGGTCTCAGTGGAAGATTGGTAGTGGCTAACTTAATGATGGATGCCTCAGTGGAAGATAGGGGCTAATTTAATGATGGAAGTTCCAGTGTGAATAAGGGGTCAACACAACGATGGCGTTCTCAGTGGAAGAAGGTGCTTGACACAGTGATGGTGTTCTTAGTAGGTGTAACTGATTGAGTTCACAGTGTGAGAAGGGGCTAACCTAGTGATGGAGTTCCCAGTGGGATACGAGGCTAACTCAGTGATGGAGTTCTCCGTAGAAGCGAGGGGTCAAGTCATACAATGATAGAGCTTTCAGGAAAGGGATATTTACATTATGTCATCTATGTTTCATCTTTTGATATCTTTAATCATGTCAACCAGTTACCAACCATACAAACACCTCAATAAAATACACAGTATACATAGAGATGTGACAAAAATATCCCCAAGTAAGGGTACACATTAAGACTGTTTGATTATTGTTAGGTAAATTTTATAATCTGCTCATGTGTAACATATGTCGGTCACAATTATTATTATATATCAATGTCGATCACAATCGCCACATGAGCTATTGACCATAATAATTGAAATTACATTTCTATCTGCAAAATAATAAACATCATAAAAATGAACCTGTAACGCAACCGTTCCAAATAGGTATAATAGGGTGTAGTATAGACAAAATTAGTTAATATCTTATGTTTTTAAAGTGGCATGTAAGTAAATACGGTGGTAAACAATCATGTGAACAAATATATAGTGGTTAAAGATGGGCAATCGATGTTAGTATTTGAAAATGTACATTGTTAGCAGGAGTTGCATGTTGTAGGGTCAACATTTACGGTAAGTAGTATTTGAAATTAGCATAATGTAAATCAGGTTGTTAGGTATGAAATAGGGTTTAAATGCTGGAACAATCACGTTACTAAACTACATTCATCGATTATAATATATTGTATGTTACAATAATATGAAGTCAAAATAATATAAACTTCACTTTTGTTGCTTCTGTGATCATGGTAAAGGTCAGAAGTTCCTGTGTAAAGGAGTAACATTTCTCACATAACATAGCCAAATTTGACATATCGTACACTATTAGTTAAAAATAAAAACAATTACATTGTAAATAAACCAAACAGGTGCAAAACTATACGTTTTAGTAACACAATTGACGATAAGTCTTAGGGAATTAATAGCATTATGGTTAGGAATATTCATTATTATGTGAAGAATAGCTTTAGTGTTAGGTCAGCAGACAGTTATCGAGTCACTGACCAAAAAGATACTGTATAGTTAGAATCTTGTCAAAATTATTGAGTAACAGTAATCCTAGGGGATGTGTCTAGTAACACATGTAGGGATAAGCCTTAGGGAATAAATAGCACTAGGGTAGGTCAGCAGTCAAAATTAGGGATAAACCTGAGGGGCTGAATAGCACTAGGGTTAGGTCAGTAGTAAAAATTAAGGGATCTTATCAAAAATAGTTGAGTAATAATAATAATCCTATGGATGTGTCTAGTAACACGGGTAGGTATAAGCCTAAGAGGATGACTAGCACTCTGGTAATGTTAGCAGTCACAATTAGGGATAAGCCTTAGGGTATGAAAAACGCTAGGGTTAGGTCAGCAGTCAAAATTAGGGGATCTTGTCAACAAATTGTTGAGTAATAATAATAATCCTAGGGATGTGTCTAGTAACACAGGTAGGGTTAGATTAGCATTCAAGATTAGGGATAAGCCTTAGGGGATGAAAAGCACTAGGGTAAGGTCAGCAGTCAAAATTAGGGGATCTTGTCAAAAATTGTTGAGTAATAGTAATAACTCTAGGGGATGTGTCTAGTAACACAGGTAGGGATAAGCCTTGGGGGTGAATAGTACTAGGGCTATGTCAGCAGTCAAAATTAGGAGATGCATATCATTAGGGTTAGCTTAATAGTGAAAATAGAATACATAAACTAAACCATACTATATAGTTGGCACCCATTTAGCGTCTTATCGTGCATAAACAATAATATTACTACATGGCTAAAAAGTATGCATAACAATGCATGCAATATCGCCAACAGTATGCGCAATATCGCCAACATTATACACAATATCGCCAACAGTATGCGCAATATCGCCAACAATATACACAATATCGCCAACAGTATGCGCAATATGGTCAACATTATGCGCAATATGGCCAACATTATACACAATATCGCCAACTGTATGTGCAACATTATACACAATATCGCCAACATTATACACAATATCGCCAACTGTATTTGCAATATCGTCAACATTATTCGTAATATCGCCAACATGATGCTCAATATCGCCAAGAGTATGCGCAATATAGTCAACATTATGCGCAACGTCAACATTATGTGTAATATCGCCAACATTATGTGCAATATCACTAACATTATGTGCAATATCGGCAACATTATACGCAATATCGCCAACATTATGCGCAATGTCGTCAACATTATGAGCAATATCGCCAACTTTATGAGCAATATCGCCATTATAATATGCATAGATTCCCGACATTATCAATACTATCTACTACATTAAGCCAAATATTGGTAAACCGTATGCACAAGCCAATAGTCGCCAACATTGTATTACCTATATAGACAGGTGTATGCCCTTCTTTGCAGATATTGGACTGTACGGCGTGTACTGTAAGCAGCTGTATTTCACCCCTGACCCTAATCACGTGTAAGGACGTCGCGACATTCTACTGCCCAATGGGTAAGACAGTTCGTGTGTATGAAATACATGTAGTTATTTATCTAGACGATATGTAGCTAAATCGTGTACATAACGCTAATTGTATATGAACATTTATACGTCAATTAGAATCACTGTCCAGTGGAACCTCTCTAAACCGGACACCAAGAAAACACATATGATATTAAGTTTGTATTAGTTTCCTGCTCATTTTTATCAGGTGATACTGTCTGTTCGTGATCGCATAGCACACAACTATGGCTCAGAATGATATAAGGCCTGATTTGTAGTGAAACCTCTCTAAGCCGGACACCCTCGGGACCTCCCAGGGTATCCGGTTTAGAGAGGCGGGACCTCCCAGGGTGTCCGGTTTAGAGAGGCGGGACCTCACAGGGTGTCAGGTTTAGAGAGGCGGGACCTCCCAGGGTGTCCGGTATAGAGAGGCGGGACCTCCCAGGGTATCCGGTTTAGAGAGGCGGGACCTCCCAGGGTGTCCGGTTTAGAGAGGCGGGACCTCCCAGGGTATCCGGTTTAGAGAGGCGGGACCTCCCAGGGTGTCCGGTTTAGAGAGGTTTCACTGCATAATCAGCGTAGCCAATCAAACGCGTTCCAAAAACATATCGCAACATTATGTAAATATTTGATGGTCACATACAATTCAAAACATTTTTCTAAATCTAATACACGTAGCATAAAATTTCGGCAATCATACACTAAATCGACGTGCTTTTAACTGTTGTTTTCATTAACCCTTTCAACACCACAGGCCTGTATAGTGGTACATGTATTGGCAAAAAGTGTAGATCCAGATGAGCCGGCTCGTAACGAGCCGTTTCATCAGGATCTGCACTTTTTGCAAGTAATTTTCACATATTTGCAAACAAAAACAGCCCATTTTTATAAATGAACTAGTCTGAAACTCATTTTGTGACGATTGGATTGGTCCGGAAATTAACATATACAATTCCATTCCAGGGGGTCCGTTTCACTAAACTTCGTACTACTAAAATGTGCAAACTTATGATAGTCTGTACATTTCACATTAATAATGTTTTTTTTGTAAACGATACTTGAATTTACATGTATTGAGCAAAGGTCGCATATGCAAATCCAATACATGTAAATCCATCAATTGAAATTTCCAGACGATCATAAAGTTGAACTTACGAACAGCTTAGTCGTACGAAGTTTAGTGAAACGGCCCGCAGTTACATTTACTTAGGGATGAAAGGGTTAAGAAAGACCACAGCATATAAAACTACAGCAGATGGCAATTTAAGCTTCCCGCATTATAAAGGTTACCGTTTGAGGAAATAAAAATAGAGGATCTCAAACGAGTTTCCATTTGATATGGGATTTATGAAACGAGTCACGCACAATTTAAAATAAAATTGCTGACGAGTTTCATAAATCTCATATCAAATGGAAACGAGTTACATATTCTGTTTATCACATGATTTCACACGTCAAAGAGCACATATCCAATACGTTTCTGTGAACAGGCGCCATTGATTAATTTCGCTTATCACATGGAAATCTTGATATGACCTATCCCGAAATCGGACGCCAACGACCCCAGAAACCCATTGAGCTACCGGCCGATTACGCTGATATCTATCCCGTGCAAGATTTACGCGGATATATTAAACTGCAGACTAACCAAGTGGGCTGAGCAAAATAACATTTTAGTGGACGAACAGAACGGTTTTCGACGAAAACGATCATGCACCGAACACATGTATGCACTATACTCGATTATAAACAAGCGTAAAATGCAGAAGCGTGATACATTTGTGTGCTTCATTGATGCAAAAAAGGCATTTGACCGAGTTAACAGAGACTGTTTATGGTTCAAACTTATGACACTCGGCATAAAAGGCAAAATGTTAGACGCAATCCAATCCATGTACGCCAACGTGAAGTGCGCTGTGAAGGTCAACGACTTGACAACGCCGTTTTTCGACGTCAGTATTGGCGTCAAACAGGGCTGTAAAATTTCGCCGACACTTTTCTCCCTCTACGACCTGGCTGAAGAACTAAAGACATTACAGTGTGGAGTCGATATTGGTGGGACGGACCTGTGCATCCTGTTGTACGCAGATGACGTCGCGTTAATTGCCCCGACGGAAGAATCTCTTCAGACAATGTTGAACGCAGTTAACCGGTGGTGCGTGAAGTGGAGATTAAGTCTAAACCAGGACAAAACAAAAGTTGTTCACTTCCGCCCTTCTACTGCCCCCAGGTCTAATGTTCGCTTCACATGTGGTAATTTTCATGTAAATCTATCCAGTACATACAAATATCTAGGCTTGTGGTTTCACGAGCAACTGGACATGAAATACGCCGTTTCTGAATTGGCCAAATCAGCAAGTCGAGCCCTGTCCGCCCTATATACTAAGTATTTACACTTGGGAGGGATGACGTTACGATGTTTCAAAAAGCTATATGAAAATCTAGTAGAACCCGTATTGTTCTATGCTAGCGGCATTTGGGGCCTCACAAACCATAGAAAAATAAATACTGTACAAAATAAAGCGTGCAGGTATTTTCTGGGCCTCGGGAAAAACGCATCTAATATAGCATCCCAGGGAGACATGGGCTGGTCTGGCTGTTTTGTCAAACAGAAACTTGAAGTGAGTAGGCTTTATTGCAAGTTGAAGCGGCTGGACAATACTAGACGTGTGAAAATGGTGTTTAATTGGTCAAGTACGCACGGCAAGTGCTGGGAGCGTAGAGTGAAGACTTTCGCCGATAGCCTAGACATATGGCAGACATTTGAAACTGTGACTTCACCACTAAAACTGTTATTAAATGTGTTAAAACTAAGCTCATGAACTTGGACGCGAGCACGTGGAAAACTGGTCTACATAATGACAAGAAATAACCCCAACGGTAACAAACTGAGAAACATATAGACTATACAAACACGAGTTGAAAAGTGAACATTACGCCTCGATCAGTATGCAGCGCTGCCACCGAAGCATTCTAGCGAAATTCCGCAGCGGTAGTTTACCACTTTTTGTGGAAACTGGTCGCTACAGTGGGGTGCCACTAACAGACAGACTTTGAAATAAACTTTGCCAGTCCTCGCCAAGTGGAAGATGAAATGCATTTTTTACTCACCTGTGATTTTTACAATGATTTAAGACGTACATTGTTTTTTAAAGCTGAATCTAGCAATACTGATTTTCACAGACTATCTGAGAATGAAAAGCTAATTTTTCTCATGAATAATGTTAATTTGACTCATACACTTGCATCAATTTTATCACTAATGTTTCGTAGAAGAAAACAATTTCTCCCTACTGTTTAATTTCTTATCAAATACAATTCATTGCAAACTACTTGTACAAATTCAATTCCATTTTATCAATTTTTATTAATTTTTCAACTTTTGTATGCATTTTTACATTTTCCGCATCTTTCGGATTTAACCAACTTGTACAATCACTTGTTAAATATAGCAAATCCATTCGCATTGAACATATCACCACTGCAACCACTGTAGACCCAGACCAGCCGGCGATGTATAGCCGACTGGCCATGGTCAGCAGTGTTTGTCAGCATGTCATATGCACGCTCCTACTGCATTCCGCTTGCATATTGAACTCTGTTTATATCGAGTTCAGTCTGAAAGCGGAAACATAGGCGCATGTCAAGATCAGAATCAATTAATTTTACACGAATCCCACATTGCCATGTATTTGTGTCTCATAGGCCGATGTCGGCCGGATCTCTTAAAATGTAATTTCGCTCACATGTATTATAACCTTGTTTTAAGAGATGTGACACGTTAATAAAATATTTTACTACTACTACTACTACTATGACATGTTGTAACGTGTTCATAAATGTAATATGACACACGTTTAATAACACCTGCAGCGAATTTGATTGGGTAGCCGCATCACCCTAATTACATATTCATATTATGCGCTAAAGTTATGCCAAACGAACAGAAGAATTCCGCCACGGAAGCGGTATCGCGCCTGCCGAGGCATTTGAACGTGAACATTACAAGTAAATAAATTACCTTGACCTTCAGAATTTGGATGTGGGGGTGTGCATAATGAAGCATCATCCGTAAACAAACATTGATGTGAAATATTATCAATGTCTGGAAAGGGGTTAAAGAGATATTGTGAACAAACAATAACTTTAACGCATTTCTGTTACAAAACCGGTGAACATTACAAGTAAATAAATGACCTTGACCTTGATAATTTGGATGTGGGGGTGTGCGTAATGAAGCATCATCCCTAGACAAACATTGATGTGAAATATTATCAAAGTCTGGCAAGGGGTTAAAGAGATATTGTGAAAAAAACAATAACTTTAACGCATTTCTGTTACAAAACCGGTGAACATTACAAGGAAATAAATGACATTGACCTTCAAAATTTGGATGTGGGGGTGTGCGTAATGAAACATCATCCCTAGACAAACATTGATGTGAAATATTATCAATATCTGGCAAGGGATTAAAGAGATATTGTGAAAAAACAATAACTTGAACGCATTTGCCTTACAAAAAAACCGGACGACGCGGACGACGACGACGACGACGGACTATAGTCGCGCCTCTGCTAAAGCAGGTGCGACAAAAACGAAGACGTTCCAAATGACGCTCATAATGGCGTGACAAAATAACGATGTTTTGACGTTGACGTCATCCGATTTTAAACGTCATTAGAAACGTCGGTGACTCAGTAGCATCACCACAATTGTTAAAATGCGCTCCTGTTTGGTAATATGAACTGTTTACAACTAACGGGAACCCATACTTTGGCATGTTTATAATATACTTGTTGTTGGTATTAAAGCTATTTTTTTCGGTGGAGATTTGCAACTTGATGCAAAAAGAGTCAATAGATATCCTCTCACTGAAACGTAATGGATATCTCCCAAAATGTCTGCTCTTTGAGGCTCGGTGCATAAATTGTGCGCGACTCGTTTCAGAAATCTCATATTAAATGGAAACTCGTTTGAGATCCTACATATCACGTTGCAAATCTCCACAGAAAAAAATAGTTTTAATACTAGCAATAAATATATTACACAGATGTTATATTATAAGGTTTGATCATGTCCAGCCGTGAGCAAACGTTTGATGTGGCCCGAGGGAACTGTTTGAACCCAATGCCGCAGGCCGCGGGTTCAAACAGTTCCCGAGGGCCACAGCAAACGTTTGCACACGGCTGCACATGATCAAACGTTATTGTTACATTTCCAACAAAAAACTGATGTAATTTAGGGGATAACCATGCTTTGTTTTTCGATTTGGAGCGGTATGTGGGAGGTTTTATGGTCTGTGAATCAGTTTTACGGCGACGCGTCAGCGGAGCCGTAAAACTAATTCACAGACCATAAAACCTCACACATACCGCTCCAAATCGAAAAACAAAGCATGGTTATCCCCATTCTAATGCACCTAGTGTGCTCCCCGCTTTCTATAAACGTCGTAGCATATCACGAACAGTGATCTTTTTCATTACGTCAGCAGGTTGTTGTCGTCATATCGATAACCGCCTCACACCAAATAAAATGAATTTGAAGAAATTTAACTCCGCCGAAGAATATTCCCATTTCAAATAGAGATTAACGGGACTTTTTCTAAGACATCTATACATTTATTCAACTGTAATGTTTATATTAACTATTGTATTGCTTTTGTATGTGTAGTTGCAACAGTTATTTGCTTTTATTCATTTAAAGAAATGCCAACAATTCCGCATTGGGTTCGTGTGATTTTACAAAGGAAATGTCAGCAACAACTTGTGTCAACAGGCCTAGGATTTCCCTGGGTTTACGCATAATTCAGGTGAATACCATCTGCAATACAGTTTATTATGTATAGTCATGTATGTGCACATTGGAATTCGTAAAGTTATAGGCTGGTACTGGAATATTGAGTTTGCATTTGAGCATTTTATTAAATTCTTCTGCATTTTGGGCGGGTGGGGTAATATTTTTAGGAATTTGTTGAAGGGCCACGACACTGAAGCCACGTTTGTCAGCCGTTGGTAGATTCTCTTTCCCGCTTTGGGTTGTACATGTCAATATGGCCGAATGGATAACCGAAAATGTACCGAAATTAATTTGGAAATATTTGCATTCCCCGCCGCGCTGGCCATTGTTTACAAAAGCGCGTAGGGTTACATTAAAATGTCGAGTTGTAAAACACAGGCTGGTAAAACGGAGATTTTATATGCTGTGATTTTTCATATTTTATAGGCTCTGATTTCAATTGACCAATCATATGAGTGCTTTCTAGTTTCGGTGCATTAGAATTGAGCATTATATTCAGTATTTTCAGTACTTTTATAAATCGTCCCATTCACGTAGATAATTTTCGGTATTCATATTCCGGGGCCGCGTCATGAACGTCATGAAGTAGTGACGGTCATGAAGGCACTTCCGCTATGAACCTCATGAACGTCATGAAGTAGTGACGTCATGAAGGCACTTCCGCGTAGTGACTTCATGAAGGCACTTGGTCTACTCGCGGCCCCGGAATTAGCATTGCTTAAAGTCATATGCAAACAGCACGCGCTATATGTGCAAACAACGGAAACCATGTAATAATATAGGTTCTCGTTCTTTGTAAGTACTTTATGTTACCAAACGGAAGCATATTTTCACAATTGCAGTACTTTTACTGAGTTACCGACGCTTATAATGAAGTATAAAACATGATGACGTCAACGTCAAAAAGGCATTGCTTTGTCGCTTCATTTGTGACGTTATTTGGAGCGTCTTCATCTTGTTCGTTTGGCGTAACGTTAGCGCGTGCGAATACGTAATTAGGGTGATGTGGCCAGCCAATAAAATTCGCTCCAGGTGTTATTACACCAATTTACAGTAATTTCACAAAATTAATGGAAATGTTGCTGCTTGCTGCTCGTTCGTTCCAGGTGTGTGTCATTTTCTGACGAGTTTAACATTTTACTTACCATAACCAACCAAACTAATACAATACCGTTACAAAGACTGAAAATATACATGGCCTCCTCGGAATCAATACCAAATTGTAATTATAGAAAAACATGGAAATATCACATACAAGACGATCATAAAATATCAATAGAATGTTAAATTATATGTTTTGGCTACATTTGTGCGTAACCTACGTCGTGAGTTTCTGGATATATTTATTGAATAAACTTGCATTATACGCAAGATTTATATTAGGCGAAATTTAAAATAGCTCCAAACTAATACTAGAATAGTATGCTTAGCCACAGTCTACTTGGTGTACCGTCTTATCTTCATTTCCGTTTGCGCTAAAGGTTTTGAGGAACCACTCCAGTATTTCCAGTGTATCCCCCTCAAATCTCCGTTCCCGCGGCGATCGTAGGTGGTGAACTGTCTCCCCGAGAGTTCTGTCAGATCGTCATATATCCCATTCTCATTACTGTTGAATCCATCCACGAAAAGAGTGTACCTGTTTTTCGAGTCGGCGAGACTGAAGATATTATATTTCGCATAGTTGGAGTTTCCCTCCATGTCGACTATGTCAATTCGGAGTTCGTACCACGCATGTGCAGTGAGCGTATGTATCTGCTGGTTCCCGAACCAGTACTCGTGCTCAGGATTGCCAAACCCAACTTGATTTTGGTTCCAGGGCCGGTAAAAGTCGGTGGAGCCGTTCACGCGCCTTTGTATGACGGTCCAGCCGCCACCGTCTGTGTCCATGTCACAGCGAACCGGGAACCCGTCTGGCGATTCCGTGGGATAGATTGTGTAAACACCGGTGGTCGTGTGCCCCATAGTGCGAACGTCCTGACAATCCTTTGGTCGGGCAGAAATGTCGTTTAGCATTAGCGTTTCCTGTTGATCCAGTAACGTGTTACTGACGTTTTCAAATATAATCCGTACCTGATCTGACTGGATAACAGTGGTAACAGTCATCTGACCATGGGCGTCTGGGCTGGCTGACCTTTTGATGTTTATTATTGGACAACACGCTGGTAAATACAGAAAATTACCACAAACCAGCGTTGCTAGCAGCACTTTAATCATCTCCATCTTCTCGCTTATATTATGCGTATCTTACTATGTGTATGTATCGCCAACGGAGTTTATCCTCGAGTATTCCGAATTGCAATCTGGTAGCAACGGCATTGTCTGTTTCTTTAAACTGACGCGTCATGTGAAAATGTGTGTGATTGTTGACTTTCAGATCAATGTAGACCCAGGTCATCCTGCGCATTCACGCAATCGAGGCATACACAGTTTGCAGTGTAATTATAAAGACAGTCCATGTGAATCTAGCGAATCTTGGATAATGTGACGCTGGGTGCATTTGCTTATCCACTACGGAGCTATGTTGGTCAGAATTTCAAATAGTAGAGTCAGATATGTTGTTTACGGAAATTCAATATATAATACCAACCAGTCATCTTTGTGCTGTTTAATTTCCGCATCCAGGAATTTGGTATGCACTGTAGTCATTGGTTATTCTCAGTTGTGGCTGTGACTTGAGAAATGGGGCTTATGGTTTTTTTTTATCAGTGTAGCTTCTGATCACAAAGCATATTCCTGTAGCCATATAGCTATATAGAAGCATGATATGTGTTTCATTGATGGAAATCCGAACGGTGTAGAACCTAATCAGACTGTGGAATGTGTGACCAATGTAGCTCCTGATCAAATAGCATACTCATGTAGCCTGATGATGATATATATTTCTTGTTAGAGACATGACGGGTGTTCCATTGATGGAATGGCGAACAATGCACATCTTGATCAGACTGTGCTTATGCACAGGCTGATCTGGATCTATATTGGTCTCAAAGCCATAAGCCCCATTTTTCCTGTTACTAACACATATGTTAACAAACCTTACAGGGAATAAGACATTGGACCACGTGATCTATATTAGTAAAGGTGTCTGCATAATACTAACATATAAGTAGCAGAGAATAGCCAAATGTGTGGTAAATGCTTAGGTTATAGGAAAACTCAATGGTGGCAGCCCACCAAGAAGCAGGCTAGTTGCGGGCTGTTACCCTGCAAAACTCCATCCCGCAACTAGAACCTTCTGTTAACCTAACTGCATTCATGATTGAATTAATAGTGCATTATGTTAATTCTTAGAATGTGGGAATCAAAACTTGTCGCATCTGCTGTTGTTTTATATTTTGTCTTGTATACGCCGGTTTGGAAAAACGGGACGTATTATGTATTCACCTTGTATGGGCGGGTGGGCGGCGGGAGAGTGGGAGGGCGGCCACAACAATAACTACAGTTTTCCTTTAAATATCGTTACAAAATTCGGTATACATGTTTGTCATGACAATATGAAGAAGCCAATTGATGTTCAAAAATGTCCGATGACTTATTTCCCCTTGGCAGCCATTTTTAATGTCCGCTGTCTGTATTCTTGTCCACGCAATAACTCAAGTTCTACTTGACGGATCGTATCCAAATTTGGTATACATGATTATCACGGCAGGCTGATGAACCATTTTGATTTTCGATTACGTTTCACCCCTTGGCGACCATTTTTAACTTTCGCACTTTGTATCCTTGTCCACGCAATAACACAAGTTCTAATTGATGGATCGTAACCAAATTTACTACACATGTTTATCTTATGAAAACGAGGATTCCGAACCCTATTTATGTTCAAAATTGTTGGATGACTTATCTCTTCTTGGCGGCCATTTTTAATATCCGCTCTCTGTATTTGTGTCCACGCAAGAACTCAAGTTCTACTTGACGGATCGTACCCAACTTCTGTATATTTATTTATCACGACAAGACAAAGAACCTTCTTGATTTTCAAACATGTCTGTTGACTTACTCTGCTTGGCGGCCATTTTTAATTTTCACAATCTGTACCATTGTCCACGCAATATCTCAAGTTCTACTGGACATATCGATATTCCTCTTTATCTCAGCAAGAGGAAGAAGCCTACTGATTTTCAGTATTCAAGTTCAAAATTGTCGGATGACTTATCTCCCCTTGGCGGCCATTTTTTAATACTCGCATTCTGTATCCTTGTCCACACATTATCTAGAGTTCTATTTGTCTGATCGTAACCAGATTTGGCACTTATCTTGTCAATGAGTTATCTCCCCTTGTTGACTGGTCTTGTCTCGACGGGCGTATAATGTGACCTTCGGCACTTTTGTTTATAAATAAAACACGGTTTGGCAACACTTTAGAATCATTGGAAATCATTATGCTTTTGTATTGTGCTGTCAAAGCATGTTTCTTTGTAGAGAACAATATAAACTAAACCGCAGACAACACAATTCAGTTTAGCAGTATAAGGATTAACCCTTAGACTGCTACACACAACAATTGTCGTCTGCTGTTGCTTTTATATATTGCCTTACTTCTCAATAACAGCATGGTTTGACAGCACTTCAGAATCATTTCCAATGGATTCTGAAGTGCTTTTGTAAATTATTCTAAAGTGCTGTCAAAGCATGTTTTTGATGATAAAAATATAAAATATAAAATAAACAGCAGCCGACACAAAATTAATAGAGCGGTGTAAGGGTTAACATTATATTAGAATAACTGTGAAAATATTTTTGTTTTCAAGATCAATTGGTTGTTTTATTTTTCATCAGGGAGCATAATGTTTCTGTTACCATTTATGACACGTGTAATCATAGTATGCAAACACATATGCCAAGTACATTCTTGAAATTAAATACTTATTTGAAATGTAAAATTTTAATAATTATGACATGAACTTTATTGATATATTAGTAAATGTTTTATATTTGCATTATGTTAGAAACATTAAAACTTTAATTTCTTGCAACTTAATCAGACGTTTAATGTAGAAAGTTCTACAGGGACCATTACTAGATCATGAGTTCCTATACATACATCAACATGAAATGACTTAGCAGCATTTTTAGAAAATGGAAATTATTCTAGCAACACGCCAGACCATGTGTGAATTGAGAGAAAAGACAAACCTGAAACAGCATTAGACGAGAATATTTCTTCCCCGCTTTATACGAGTTACATTTTGAGAGAAAACAAATCCCTAGTTTCGTTATTGCCTTTTGAAAGTATATGTTGTTACCACTCATTTGAACCGTCTCGACGAGACGGTTCAAATGAGTGGTAACAACATATACCTTTCTCGAGAAATAACCAAAATAATGAGATGTTTTTCAACAAGAATTATCGTATCCTTAGGCAGAAATGGGTTAAGTACACAGGTGTAAGACTCGGACCTGTGACATAAAAATGCCCATTGAAAAATCCCATTACCCAGCCCACCTGATGTCGTACTGTACATTACGTAATATACGGTACGACACCAAGTGGGGTTAGTAATGGAATTTATACGTAATGTGTTCATTATGTTTGTCTATGCTACAGGTCTGAGTCTCCCACCTATGTGTATAGTTAAATCCGGTATGTCTTTGATCTCCGTACACTGACCACTGTATTCTAGTTCTGTGCGACGTCTACGGCGGTATCTGGCCGAAGGCGGCGTGACCTCTCCACCATTGAGGAGAACACGACGGTCAGACTGTCCACCACGATCACGCTTACCGACGACGCGACGAACACTTCTGAGAAACGTAAGTTCTAGGTGACGCTGTCGTTTGAGATGGTTCGGAATTTATAATCAAAGTGAACGTCCTGCAATTATTCGCAGTATGTGTTTGTGGATGACGCATAGACTAATAATTAATCTAGAATGGATAGCGTTTCGCGAAAAATAAGCGCGGAAATTTCACAGCAGCAACAACAACAACAACGAGTTAAAAATATCACAACCAAAACAAAACATTTATCACACTGAAAAGGCGATCAAGCTAAGTTGTTAGAACTATGTTTTTATGGCGTAAGACCCATGTTTTTAAAAAGTTTAACCCGTACAATATGTGCTTCGACCGACATTAGCTCATTTGAATAAAAGCTCTACGACCTCAAATGTGGATCATGGTTGTTGCTAGCGCTCGAATAAAAATTGTATGGATTGGTTTGGTGGGGTAGAGGGTATTCTCAGTCAGCTGTACTGAAAACCACAATGCACTAGGGTACTACATATGGCAATGAATCCGCTGCAGAAAACACGTAAAATGATCAGAAAAAAGCAATGTTTGACATAAAGTAAGTGTTGATTTAACCCTTTCAACACAACAGGCCTGTTTAGTGGTATTGTCAAAAGTGTAGATCCAGATGTCGTCTCATTAGGATCTAGAAGTTTTTTAAGTGATTTTCATGTTTTTAAGAACAAAAACACCGCCTTTTCATAAATGGACTCATCTAAATGAAAATCCATTCCAGTTACTTTGGGGTGAAAGGATTAATCTGATATATACTAAACTCGTTGGATTATTTCATAAGAAACTCGGCGCACTTGTTCCCGAAATGTGGCTGTGACTGGAGATATGGTGCTTATGAGATTAGTGACCAGTGTAGCTCCTGATCAAATATCATATTCCTATAGCATGAAAACAATCGATATTACTTGTTAGAAGCATGCCGGGTGATTTATTCATGGAATGGCCAACATTGTAGATCCTGATCAGACTGTGCTGATGCACAGGCTGACCTGGATATACACTGGTTGCAAAACCCATTAGCCCGATTTCTCCAGTAATAGCCACAAATGTCCTCCACCACATGTTAACTTGCAGGTTCCGGGCTCCCGACGACCTATATATACCTGCTGGTTGGCCTTGTGTATTCTTCCTGGTGCTGGTCGGCGTCGTCGTCGGCTTGTGTCGGTGGAGCCAGCGCCGCCGGCAGCGCGACATGAAATACAAACACTATGTCGATAATTCGTCCGCCGTCTCCGGGTTTTCTTCCAAAAATAAGAGGATAGCTCCAGTACGCGGCAGCACGTGTTAGATGTAATCCGCTATTCAGTAGGCCGTTGCACTAAACGTCGTACGACTAAGAAATTCGTAAGTGCACAAGTAAAATTCGCAACAACGTTTGCATTTATCAGCAGATACTTGGACATCTTTGGTGCATTCGTTCAGAGTTAATGTCTCCTTCAATGTGGTGGAAAATGGTAGCCTTAGTGAACCGAATTGGTGTGTAAAGTCGTGTATATAAATCTTCCTACGAGCTTTTTTATCGTACGAAGTTTAGTGAAACAGGCCCCAGAATAAGAATAGAAAGCACGTGATTTCGCATATACGTATATGTATACACGCTGAAAGACAATTTGAAGTAAATGTAGAAAATAAATAAGTTAAAATGTATGAGAATCGTTCATCAATTGACGCCAAGTAATGGTCATTGTCATCATTTGTGCATGTGACTGGAAAAATGGGGCTTATGGGTTTTGTGACCAGTGTAGATCCAGATACGCCTGTGCGTCCACACAGTCTGATCAGGATCTGCACTGTTCGCCATTTCAATGAAACACATGTCATGCTTCTAGCAATCGATATAGATCTTTATCAGGCTACATGAGTGTTCTATTTAATCAGGGGCTGCACTGGTAACAAATCCCATAAGCCCCATTTCTCCAGTCACGGCCACTGGCAGCGTGTAAGTGCACACACGAACGAACACGACAGGACATGTGTGGACGAACTCCCGAGTTGATGGCAGTATGAGACGTAGTCGCGGGATTGTATATACATGTACATGTATTATACAATCCCACACAATCCCGCACAATCCGGCACGTACATCACACAATGCTACATTTGTCGTTACGCAATCTAGGGACAGTTTGGTCTCTCAACTACATGAGCCATGACAAAACGGGGAGTATTGCCTTTGACGCAACAGGGATCCCATCCTTGCTGTCCGACCAGGGTTTACATGGTTTACCTTATGTAACAATATATTAGAAACACGAACTATCGGTGACAACGTTTACATAGTTATATACATGTATTCCGATGTTATCCGCACGAACATTCATTCGTGGCACGTGCATGGTATACTAGTACGTGTACATGCGATGCGTTGTGCACCTATCAACGACTTCTCGCCCGGCCAAGCGGGCGGAATTATGAACAGTCTAATTCCCACATCTGGGAATTATATCTGTGTTCTTGAACGTGATGGCATCGTATTCCCCAATGAAACGACAGTATGTGCAATCTTGTGGACAACACGAATTCCCATCACATGAACGCGTGTCTGCCTACAGTGGGGTCAGCGTGTAAGTGCACACACGAACGAACACGACAGGTTGGAACCAACCTGTCGTGTTCGTTCTTGTGTGCAGTTACACGCTGACCCCACTGTACATGAGTATATGTTTAGTTCCTGCCCCTGAGGAATGATTCGCCCTAAATTTTGGCTGTGATAATGTAATAACATCAGTATAATAATTCTGCATACTTTTAATCATGAAATATAATTATGCAGTAATTAGTTGTATATGAAATAATACATTTCAATATAAACAAATTATTGCTCCCTCAAAGTATACTTTGCTAGAAAAGTATACTTTGCAATGTTGGTTAAATACGCTACAGATGTCAACGTTTCTGAAGATTTATTGGCGGTCTCCTGTCGCAATGTAGCACAGCTCAGGCTCAGCCAAGTTGCTATTTAAAGCACAATATTCAAGAAGACAACTAATAGCAAGATAAGCGCAGGCTGTGGTGTAGGTGCTTCATATCGTTGAATACCATGATCAGATATCGGAGAACGTTTATACCGACACACGTGATTGTAATTTGGTCAGACAATAGGGTATACTACGGTGGCACAGAGGGAACATGGACGTATTTTTTACTTTCGCACGTGCGCATGCAAAACCCTATCGCGTGTGCACGCAATAGCTATCGCGTGCGCACGCGAAAGTAAAACATATTTCCATGACCCGTCTGTGCCACCGTAATATATTACTTGAACTTATTCGCTAGAACTACATTACGAACTGTAACGCTTGCAAGTTACCGTTCGCAACCGACAAGCACATACCATGATCAGATTACAGTAAATGCATGTACATTATCTGACAGGCATGGGATATATATTATACATCTATAATTCAATGGGCGCACAAAACGTACCTGACACGCAAACTATATGAGATAAGCCATGTGATTTTGTACCTAAAACGATGTGCACATTTAGGAAGATGTATAAAGTAGATCGGAAAACGGCCAAGTGCGACGTCTGTAGAACTGGGGGTTACAAAAGCCGTTGACGTACGCGCCGGTTTTTGTAAACACACGGTTGTTGTAACTCCAAATATTAGTATTGCGATACATAGATATGCTTGCTTTAAACTTGAAATAAAGTATGTTTGGGCCTGACCCGACGTTCCGACTTCGATACTCAAGCGCTTTGGCCGAGTGCAAATTTACCTCATTCATTTTTATAACTTCTTTCTACACTGTAGCCGAGTGAGGGAAAATTAAATAGACTTTTCATTACAAAACCGGGGGTGGGGGATTACAATAACCGGCTCTACACGCGTCCCATCCCAATAGTATGAGAGTACAAGTAGTCTATGCTATAAACTGTTTGTAAATTGTGTCAGAGACATAATACACTAAATACTTGAATGTGTGAATGAGTATCTGGAATACACAACCGCTAATCTTACCAATGCCAAATCGCAATCAAGCAAGTTGATTGTCTGAGCCATAGCTGTAGCACAGCTCAGGCTCAGTCAATCAAGCTGCTTCATTTCACGAAAACTATTTTCAAATAAATAAATTGCCACATATAGGCAAGATTGGCGTAGGTGGTAGTGTAGCATACAGTGGATGCGTGTGTCAAATCTAACCGGTAGTATGTATCATTATCAGATAACCGTGCGTGTATTCACGGTGCGTATAGTCCAGTGGCACCTTGTAATTTACTCTTAAAATCATTTATTTGCATTATTAGTTTATGTCAACTAGTAATAAAATCCACTGGGTCGGAAGTACCGCTTGAGTTTTGTTTTCAATCCAAGATGGCCGCCGACATACTGAAAACAGCAGAGCATCTGAATGAAATCACCGATACGGGCAATAATATGGTCTAAACTTGGCGATCATGGTTATTCGATAGCTGCCTGAGGTGGAAAAGATATATGTAAGCAGTCTGCATACACACATCCAAGACGGCCACCAAAATGTCCCCAGAATTAAATAAAATGAAAGGTAATCATTATCATAAAACAAATTAAACTTACATTTGCTTTACAAATGTTACAAACAGCCACGAAAGCACATATGCAGGGGATATGGATTTTTTTTAATTAACGAATTGTTATTTCGTGGGAACGTATTGTTAAATTGAGGGAACGAATTGTTATTTCGTGGGAACTAATTAATAAAAAGAAATCTACGTCCCCTGCGGCGTTCCGTACTTATGGAGCTGCTTTTTCTGGAAAAGATGATATTCCCTACCGTAATCTGTATTGTGACGTGCCTACAACAACAATACAACAGAAAGGGTACTACAGTGGGGTCAGCGTGTAAGTGCACACACGAACGAACACGACAGGTTGGTTCCAACCTGTCGTGTTCGTTCGTGTGTGCACTTATATACACGCTGACTCCACTGTACATGTGCCCAGAAACAATTTGCTCTGTTCCACCATCATAATGATGTTATTAACTTACACCGGTTTATGGAGACCATAGCAATACACCAATATGAGGATGTGACTGAAGAAATGAGTCTTATGTTTTTTACAAACAGCACAGTCGCATCAAGAGCAGCAACGTTCGCCATTCCATCAACGAAACACCCGCCACTATTCTAACAAGGATCATAGAGTGTTATTGAAGTGAGCTATTTGATCAGGATCTACACCGGTCACAAATCCCATGAGCCGCATTTCTCCAGTCACAGCCACATACAATGTATCTGAATACGGGTCTAGCACTACAGAAACGTCGTTTGTACCGCCGTTAGGCACGATTTTGCTACCAACGAACGTAACGCCATTTTCACAAGGTTTTACGTTACATAGTTACGTCGTCGGTATGTTATCCACGGTGGACTCACGTAATTCTGTATACCATATCAATGAAGACTGAATAGATAGCCGCACTTCGATAGCATGATACATGTATATTTAATATGGATCAATCTCATTTATTTTCACAATTTATCATTTATATTACATATTATGAACATCGCGTGGGACTCGCCAATGCCAGTTCGGTACCGGTGCCACATTAGACATATTTTCTACTACTGGCATGATAAATGCAGACTTGGGGACATGGTTTTTTTGTTATTAATTCGTTCACACGAAATAACAATTCGTTCCCTCGAACTAGCAATTCATTCCCACGAAAGAACAATTCGTTCCCTCAATTTAACAATTCGTTCCCACGATATAACAATTCGTTCCCTCGAATTAACAATTCGTTCTCACGATATAGCAATTCGTTCGCACGAATTAACAATTCGTTCCCGTGGGAATGAATTGTTATTCGTGGGAACGAATTGTTAAATTGAGGGAACGAATTGTTAAATTGAACGAATTGTTAATTCGTGGGAAGGAATTGTCAAATCGAGGGAACGAATTGTTATTTCGTGGTAACGAATTGTTACTTCGAGGGAACGAATTGTTATATCGTGGGAACGAATCGTGAGAACGAGTCTACGTCCCTACGGGGCTCCGTACATACTTGGCATCAAATAGTAATATGATTTAAGTGCAAGTGTCTGCAAAGTTATAAGCGTATGTATGCTCGTAACATAATGGTTATGTCGACATCGCTATAATTATAATGTTCTACCCTGTCGTCGTTCGGCACGCGGGTTAGTATCCTGGGGGCCGTTTCAGTAAACTTCGTACGACTAAAATGTTCGTAAGTGCAAACTTATGATAGCCTTAAATTTCGCATTAACAAGCCTTAAATTTCGCATTTACAATCTTTTTTTGTCTTGTACACAATTATTGGTTTACATTTATTTACTCTCAATAAATGTAAATACATGAATTGAAATTTCCAGACGGTCCTAAATTTGCACTTTCGAACAGTTCAGTCGAATGTTAGTCAAACGGCCCCCAGTTACTTAGGGGTGAAAGGGTTAAGAAAAACCACAACATATAAAACTACAGCAGACGGCAATTTAAGCTTCCCGCATTATAAGGATTGTCGTTTGAGGAGATATAAATAGAGGATCTCAAACGAGTTTCCATTTGATATGGGATTTATGAAACGCACAATTTATGATAGTACGAAGTTTAGTGAAACGGCCCCCTGGGCAGATCGTGAAAACTACAATAAATATTTAATTATTTTCCCGGTCCCGGTGAGATGCTAAAAGTATATGATAGACGTCTCTGTTCGCGAGTCGATGAAAGAGATACAATCCGGAAAATAAACAAAAATAGTCAAATTATAGAAATGAGACGAACCAGGATGTTTCAACGATGTATATGAAAAGCAAGCGTAATTCATCAATATTTAAATGCACATACAGACACAATATCAATAATTGTTAACCTATCATTGTATAAACATTGCATCTTATGTTACATTATGAGTTTACATCTGGCTGTTACTAAAGAAAATATGTTTATTGGTGTTGTAACTTGTGTAGATCCAGATCAATTTGATCAGGATATGCACTGTTAACCATTCCATTTCACCGCCATGCTTCTAACAGGCAATATAGATTGTCGTCATCGGGCTACAGGAGTGTGCTATTTCATCAGGTGCGACACTGGTCACAAGTCTCATAGGCCGCATTTCTTCAGTCAGAGCCACATTTGTGTCCGACAGCACAATATTTTCTGACGACGATCTACTCTGGTCGTAATCCCATAAGCCCCACTTATTCAGTCACATGTGAACTTGGGGTCAGTTTCACTAACTTTCATACGACTAAAAGTGCAAATTTAGGATCGTCTGGAAATTTAAATTGATGGATTTGCATTTATTGAGCATAGGCTGCATATGCAGCCTATGCTCAATAAATGTAAATGCAATAATTGTTTACAAGAAACATTGCTAATGTGAAATGTACAGACTATCATAATGTTGCACTTACGAACATTTTAGTCGTACGAAGCTTAGTGAAACGGGCCCCTGGTGTTGAGCGGGCAAATAATACCCAATCAATCAATCTAGAAATGTAATAAATCAGCGTGTATCAACTTATACATGGGCTTTTGCCGATGCCGAGTACTAACACGGTGCAATAAACACCATATATATTTAATTATTGAGTAATAGCTTCAATGTGTGATTGTGTGGTTATGCAAGATGTAGAATATACCAATCGTAATCATGGAATATGGTGTGTATTATACAGAGCAATGAGTTGCCATCTCCGCCATTTTAGTTTGTACATGCTAACCGGACAGTTTCACCACTTGGAGCGTTTGACACATACAGCAAATATGTTTGACACATGGCAGCAAATATAATAAAAGTTGGTGAAATACGTCCTAGATATATAGAACGACAACGTCCTATAAATATTATTTCAGCGGACTACACAAAACGCTAGATATCTGAGCTTTTCTACCATCATTCACAAAATATTCAATGGACACTTTTTCCATGTGTAAACTGTCAAACTGTTGCACTGTATATTATTAGAAGTATATATGACACAGGTAGAAGTCGTATTTACTCGTAAGAAGAAACTATTCACATGTATGTTATGCATATATCCCTTCACATTTACGAAGCAATTATGCATGAATCATTGGATTATCAATCATTGGATTATTAATAAGCAATCACTCGTGTAAGAGTATCGTACGTCTAGTATTATAAGAAGGAATGAATGGCCTTTTTGTGGAATTTATCGGGGTATAAACTTGGAAAAGTCGCGGGAATACTGGACGAAGGCCGGAAGGCCTCGTCCAGTATTCCCGTGACTTTTCAAGTTTATATCCCGATAAATTCAACAAAAAGGCCATTCATTCCTTATAATTCCAGCAATTGAAATAAATTCATCAAGAAAATGAATTTATTTTCCGTTTTCTTAAGAATTATTTTAACTGCGCCTAACGGTTACGGATAGTAGTTCGGCATGGGAGTTTACTGGGATATAAATTTTGGACAGAGCCTTGCTACGGACCAATCAAATGTTAGGGAATTGTGTAAATATGTTTGTGCTAGAATTATAACATTGTAACTGCACGTGCTCGCTCAAACTTTACAGAACATGAATAACGTTTTTTTTTTATATATTTGTATTAACCCTTACACAGCTATCTTATTTTTTGTCGTCCGATGTTTATTTTCTATTTCCCATTATTATCATCAAAAAACATGCTTTGCCAGCACTTTAGAATAATTTACAACATGCTTTGACAGCACTTCAGAATGATTCCATTGGAAATGATTCTGAAGTGCTGCAAACCATGTTTTTTTAATGAGAAATAAAGCAAGATAAAAAAGCAACAGCAGACGACAATTGTTGTGTGTAGCGGTCTAAGGGTTAAGATCGTATATAAATGCATATTAAGCTTGAATTCCCATCGTCTCGCGTCACGCTCAGTTGCGTAAACTACGCTATGCTCCACCAACCATAATGATATAGCAGTCAAGCCTGTCACTCACTATCAGAGAATAGGAACCTTATGATGTTTGCGAGCAGCCCAATCGCAGTCGCGCAATCTGATCAGAGCCATCTAACGTGACATGGACCCTTTTAAACTTTTTTTGTATCTAGTAACCACCACAAAATTTGCTAATGCTTATGTTTCTGACCAGTCCATTGACGGTATGAGTAGATATGTGGCCGTGACTAAAGAAATGGGACTTTTTGCGGCCAGTGTAGATCCAGATCCAGCACAGTCTAATCAGGATGTGCACAGTTTTGCATTCCACGAAACACCCGTCATGCTTATAACAAATACTAATAATATATATCCTTATATATATCGTTATCAGGCTACATGAGTGTGCTATTTCATCAGGCGCTACACTCGTCACAAATCCCAGAAGCCCCATTTCTCCGGGAACAGTTTGATATGATGAACATACTCCACATATGTCCTAAGTGCCTTTTTATCAGCCAGCTCATTTATTGATACAATTCTGCTAAAACATGTCTTATTACTGTATTTTCGACTGTAAATCAGCCAGCGATATTGCGTGCTTGCTATAAAGTCAACATAAAATGGGTGAAATGTGAGAAGTGGCCAAAGTGAAACAGTAAACTACTAGCACCAGTCTACATAGTCGCAGATCATTTTGTAAATATGTTAGTATTAGAAACCGTTTCGTAATAAAACTGAATTTATTAACAAAGGCGCTGGAATGCGGGTACCATGAGGGCGTATTATTCAACCAAGTGTAACGAAATATTACACACCCGAGATGGCAGGTACTACATGTACATTTATGTAAACAGAGGATAGACTCGCAAAATCTCGCGATACTTCGCGAGACGTGTAAGCCGAAGGTAAGAATTATGACCATATTACTTTTTATATTGTTTCCATTTGTTTTCTAACGTAGAAAATACTATTGCAGCAATAGCAAAGGGATAATAATGTAACTTATCGTGATACAACTGTACAAAATTCATGACAAGTATAGACTATATACCAATTTACAGTCTATGTATACACGCACTGTCCGTTTAATACAGGTCTACACTGTTCAGTATTTTATCAGTGCACCATTATTAGCATTATAACATTCCTATAATGAATTCATGGTCTTTGGACTTTCAGGCGGTTTTATTGGCCAAGTCTAAGCATAGTTCATATTTTACCGTGAAAGGGAAATTTGCGTATAAAACTTTCTGAGCATTCTGTCGACAGTTGTCATCGAAATCGGGCAGTTTGATTGGTCGAGGCTAAGCTGTAAATTTGTCATCGAAATCGGGCCGTTTGATTGATCGATGCTGAGCTGCAAATTTGTCATCGAAATCAGGCAGTTTGACGAAATCAGGCAATTTGATTGGTCGATGCTTAACTTCAAATTTGTCATGTAAATCAGGCATTTTGATTGGTCGATGTTTAGTTGCAAATATGTCATCGAAATCTGGTAATTTGATTTGTCGATGCTGAGCAGTAGAGCTGCAAATTCGTCACCGAAACCTGGCAGTTTGATTGGTCGATGCTGAGCTGCAAATTGCATAGCCCAGCTCAACCAATCAACTTCCTTATTTAGATCATCGTCTGTTATCAGTCACGAAGTATATAAAATACCATATTAAATGATCACTAAGTATAAGTTAGATCACGGTTCGTCCGCATGTACGAGGAGATAATCCGCGAGCTTTAGCGAGCGGATTATCGCTCGTACATGCGGACAAACGTGATCTAACTTATTTATCACATCCTCATGCACATACCTTGCACACGACCTGTGTTAATACAGAAACAACACCCGGAAATGTGTCAAAGATGTGATAAAGTATGGCCACATAGATGTGTTTAGCCATATGCCACATGTCTTAATAAGTTATTATGCTATTTATATCACAGGTAGCAACTATGGGGCGACAATCGTTGGCTGCCAGAGACCTCCTATGTCTGGTACGTGTTTCAGTTTCACATAACGGCCAAGCGTTGTTTTCATTTACAACATCACCGCAGCCATATGTCCCCAATTAAATATAAATACAGTGACACCTCTCTAAACCGGACACCCTGGGAGGTCCCCAGAGTGTCCGGCTTAGAGAGGTTTCACTATAAATCAGACATTTGATCATTTTGAGGCATAGTTGTGTGTTATGCGATCACGAACATGCAGTATCACCTGAGATATATGACCAAGAAGCTCATCAGAAATAATATCACTGCTGCTTTCTTGGTGTCCGGTTTGGAGAGATTTCACTGTATTACATATGTCGGATGAATGAAAAACAAACGACCCCACTTTAAACATCCTGCATCCACGCCGTATGATCAGGACCTACACTGTTCGTCATATAGTAGTGTATGCTAACTCACCAGCAACGCGATTATATGCGACTAAGTGAGTGTGAACGTACGGAGCCCCGCAGTGGATGTATGATTTTTTTTTTATTAATTCGTTCCCACTAAAAAATAATTCGTTCCCTCAATTTAACAATTCGTCCCCTCAATTTAACAATTCGTTCCCACGAATTAACAATTTGTGTTAACAATTCGTTCCCTCAATTTAACAATTCGTTCCCATGAAATAACTATTCGTTCCCACGTTCGTGGGGACGAATTGTTATATCGTGGAAACGAATTATTAATTCGAGGGAACGAATTGTTAAATTGAGGGAACGAATTTCCAAGTTTATATCCCCGATAAATTCCACAAAAAGGCCATTCATTCCTTATAATTCCAGCATTTGAAATAAATTCATCAAGAAAATGTGTTTATTTTCCGTTTTCTTAAGAATGATTTTGACTGCGTCTGACGGTTACGGATTTTAGTTCGGCATGGAGTTTACTGGGATATAAATTTTGGACGGAGACTTGCAACGGACCAATCAAATGTTAGGGAATTGTGTAAATATTTTTGTGCTGGAATTATATTTCACATGTATTATTAACTTTATTGCAAACAGTGTAGACCTATATCAGACTGCACAGATGTGCAGTCTGATATGGGTCTACTCCGTTCGCAATCTCAATTTTAGTACCATTCAGTAAAGAATAAACGCTAAAATACAACATAGGACATGGTCTCTATAAATAGATTTCAAAGGGAAATAACTGACTAAGAGTAAGAACCCTTATTGTTGGATCTGCACTGTTTGCATAAACCTCTATAGCGGGCTTTCGGGTTCAAAGGGCTAATGTCTGTTTCATAAAACCTGCCCAAATGTTACGGCTATATAAACAATGAAAACAAAATGTTTTTCGATAATATTACATTTTGTAACAAAATTTAAGAATGAACCTTCTTTTTATTTCGTAGTGAAGATGTCTATGGTGATTTAACATTGTAATCTGTTTCTATCTTCAGAAATATTTAACCGATTTTCAAATGTTAACTTTTGTTTTCTTCGTTAGATCATTTCCAAGCTATCTAACCATGTTTCAGAGTCAATTTCGACTCATCCTGCAGGTTCTCCAGCTCGTTATCCACATCAAATGTATTCATTACAATATATTTGTGTTTGTTGTTGATATTTGATTTCTACCAGATCCTGGCAATCACCAGTTCCGTTAGTCTGGCACTCACGCCTGGAAGATCAAACAACAAAATAGGTAAGCCTTCTTTGTTTGAACAACAACAGACCACGCCAAGACATGCATGTGTGCTTTACCTATCATGCACATAGATAACTGTAAATTGTAACTACATCACAACAACACCTGCAGCCGATTTCACCATAATTGCTAAGTATACATCAACACTATTTGCAAACACTGCTAAAGAGGTATGTAGTGTTGAACGGGTTAATATTTTGTTGTCCGCGTTCTCTAGTCTATATCACCAACATTGCTAAGTATACTTATCTTGCTAAGTACACTTTGAGGGAGAAATTCTCAATTTAAGGATAAATTTATTAATTTTTATTAAATATTTTCTGACCAAATTATTATACTGAATTTATTACATTATCACACCTCATCAATTGTGACTAATTGAGGTCTTCAGGATGTCCGGTTCATATGGTTTCCTCTGTACTACTTTCCAGTAGTCTATTTCACCAACATTGCAAAGTATACTTATTTAGCAAAGTATACTTTGAGGGAGACATTTTCAATTTAAGGATAAATTTTTTATGTTTTATTATACTGAATTTATTACATTATCACAGCCATTTTGGCTGTGATAATGTAATAAATTCTGAATAATAATTCTGCATACGTTTAAATAATCCATCTCGGGAAAAATAAATGATATGATTACTCCCTCAAAGTATACTTTGCTAGAAAAGTATACTTTGCAATTTTGATGAAATCGGCTACTGGTCTGCCCGCGGTGAGAAAATGTACCTAACGTCGTACGCGACCATCAAAGTCACAGTATCCACACTATCCGCCATTCAAGCCACAGTTAGATCACGGTTCGTCCGCATGTACTAGGAGATAATCCGTACGAACGTGATTTAACTGTGTTATCACATACTTATGTCCATACATTGCCCATGTGCGTTGTAAATGCAGAAACAAAACTCACGAGTTCATCAGAATCTACACTGTTTGTAAACACTGCTAAAGAGGTCTGTAGTGGTGAACGAGTTAATATTTCTTTGCAAATAGCATAATGTAATATTTTTTTGGCAAGCCATTTTATTCAAATGCAAGTACGAATTGTTTTTTCTGGATGTCCGATCCAGATCAGCCTGTGCATCCACACAGTCTGATCAAGATTTGCACTGTTCGCAATTCTATCAACGAAACAATCGCCATGTTTCTAACAAGCATGTGAAACGAATTTCAGTGAACGCGTTCTGCGTTTCGGAACAGGCGGGCAACGTCAACATGGTGTTCACGGCGGACTATAACGGTGACACGGTGGACAAAGTGATGGCGGTTAATGGCGACACGTACACGGGAACGAACGGGGCTGTCTGCACGTACACGAATATAAACGCCGGCGGCACTCAGATCATGATCTCCTCCACCGTGTCGACCTCGGGCACGGCCGTGTCCGGTACCAATACATGCGGCGCCAGGCGGGTACGTATTGTATATGTATACCATGATGTCTCCCACCGTGTCGACCTCGGACACGGCCGTGTCCGGTACGAATACATGCGGCGCCAGGCGGGTGCGTATTGTATATGTATACCTCGGGCACGGCCGTGTCCGGCACCAATACATACGGCGCCAGGCGGGTACGTATTGTATATGTCTAACTCGGGCACGGCCGTGTCCGGCACCAATACATGCGGCGCCAGACGGGTACTTAATGTATATGTCTACCTCGGGCACGGCCGTGTCCGGCACCAATACATGCGGCGCCAGGTGGGAACGTATTGTATATGTATATCATGATGTCTCCCAGCGTGTCTACCTCGGGCACGGCCGTGTCCGGTACCAATAAATGCGGCGCCAGGCGGGTACGTATTGTATATGTCTACCTCGGGCACGGCCGTGTCCGGTACCAATACATGCGGCGCCAGGCGGGTACGTATTGTATATGTATATCATGATGTCTCCCACCGTGTCTACCTCGGGCACGGCCGTGTCCGGTACCAAAACGTGCGGCGCCAGGCGGGTACGTATTGTATATGTCATAACCATGGATTGTCTCCCGCCACCGATGGTCTAACCTCGGGCACTGGCCGTTTGGGTCCGGCAACCCCAATACCATGCGGCGCCAGGCGGGGTAACGTATTGTATATGTATATCATGATGTCTCCCATCGTGTCGACCTCGGGCATGGCCGTGTCCGGCACCAATACATGCGGCGCCAGGCGGGTACGTATTGTATATGTATATCATGATGTATCCGACCGTGTCGTCCTCGGGCACGGCCATGTCCGGTACCAATACATGCGGCGCCAGGCGGGTACGTATTGTATATGTATACCATGATGTCTCCCACCGTGTCTACCTCGGGCACGGCCATGTCAGGTACCAATACATGCGGCGCCAGGCGGGTACGTATTGTATATGTATACCATGATGTCTCCCACCGTGTCGACCTCGGGCACGGCCATGTCAGGTACCAATACATGCGGCGCCAGGCGGGTACGTATTGTATATGTATACCATGATGTCTCCCACCGTGTCTACCTCGGGCACGGCCGTGTCCGGCACCAATACATGCGGCGACATACATGCATTTTACTTCATATGTTGGTACCACCCGACATATCTGCCCCATCGTTTAGAAATGGCCGTCTCTCTTACTTTTGTGTTGCTGTACTTAAATTGTATTATGTTCTTAGTGGACGCCGTTTCATTTGTAATTTTCATAAATGATATTTTCCTTGTATGTTAGATATTAGATACAGCAATTATTGTAGGAAATATTTGTATATAAAATGTTTCTATCGAATGAGTGTGTATGTTTGATTCGTACGAACCCATTGACATTTTTGCATTGTTTCTGGACAAACACAATGTGTAGCTGCATACAGATTTGTTTCGACTTAGCCCCCTTATTCACTGACCCTTTCAATTGAAAACGACTCGCAGCTATGGGACGTCTATATTTATTTCTAATTTCTTAATCTATTTTACCAATTTGTACCTTTTGTTTTTCAGTCACCTGGAAATTCGGTAAGTAGTCCTTATTTTCGACCAAAATTTACAATGCACGTGTACTCATATACATGTAAATGCTTGGATTTAACGACGGTATACTGGCTCGATGATAGAGAATGGTAGGTTAGTGCCGTGAATGGAAAAAATATATGGCAAGGCTTAGGAAACGGGATGGGCGAGGCTCTGCCGAGTACATCCCGTTTCCGTGCGGCGCCAGATGTTTTTCCCATTCACGGCACTAGCCCACTATTCTATTTATCCCGTCAACACCTAAACATGACTTTAAAATGCAAAAAAAACATAACCCCAGTCACCGCAAATATTCATACGCAGTGATTAGCTCGTATTGACAGGATATCAAAAATGTTTCACAGCACCGTGTTTCACGGCACATACGCACTGTGTTGACGGGATAAATATCGTTACCTGGCAACATAGGTGTTCAATTTGAATAGGAGATAATTTAAAATGGATCACAAGCCACCTACAATGATCTCAAAAACCTATAAGCCCCATTATGACAGTTACAGCGGCATATAAATAGAGAATAGTAGGTTAGTGCCGTGAATGGGAAAACATATCTGGCAAGGCTTAGGAAACGGGATGGGCGAGGCACTAACCTACTATTCTATTTATCCCGTCAACACCTACAAATGGCTTTAAAATGCAAACTAATAACCCCAGTCACCGCACATATTCATACGCAGTGATTAGGTCGTATTGATAGGATATCAAAATGTGTCATGGCACCGTGTATAACGGCACATACGCACTGTGTTGGCGGGATACAACTTGCATGTCGTCTCCCAATAATGGATACAGAGGAAACTGGCGCCAGGGGCCTAGCTCTTATTAGAATAGTTCCCTCTGGTTCTTTACCGTGCCCAGACATTCCTTCAAATCTGATACACGTGACCGCCTTTTAAAGTCACCGTCCGAAAGGACTAGTAGAGCAGGAAATACAAAGTATCTCAGAAGTATTGACGCCCTGGCCGAGAAAAGAACCCGGGTCGCCAGCGTGGCAGTCCGACTGTGTTACCCTTCGGTCACGGTCTGCTCATATACATGTACTCGTATACATGTACGTCGCTATATATATATACGCGTTTCGTCTAACGCATCACGGGACGGTTGAAAATAGCCAAAATTGACTGCTTTTCTGAGAGTGGCGGGTGACATATAAAAATGACCGCCTCTCACAATCAGTTAAGGAGGCTCTTGCGACAAATATTGCAAAATACTCGCAAATGAAATACAAATCGCGCGCCACAATAGATGTGATGTGTATATTTATTTTTTTACAAAGTTACCCCACCTACCTATTTTTTTGCCAGCAATTTCAACACGACTAAATTTGTTGGAATTGTTTTCATGAAGATATAAGGCACAGAGGCTTTGCTATGACTTGTTCTATCACTTGTAACACCACACCATTTCCTGAAAATGATTCCAAAGCGGGGTCATAACCACCTCAAATTTTCGCTACAAATGCCCGATAAATACGTTAAATTCTGACGCGAAACCGTACCGGCGAGACAGCACAGCATGCGCCATTTTCCAAGATGTCAATATCAACCAGAGCTAACATTCAGTTTCGTAGAATTATGAAATACTCTAAAAAAATACACACTGTCATTTGTTTACTTGTCTTGTCTGTTCATGACTGAAAATTACAAACATTGGTCATCGAGTGCTTAGTTACAATGGAACACCTATAATCCGGACATCCCAGGGTGTCTGGTTTACAGAGGTTCCACTGTATTTCATCTATGGGAATTACAAATATGTGGCTGTGACTGGAGAAATGGGGCTAGTGTGCCTTGTGACCAGTGTAGATCCTGATCACATAGCACACTTCTGTAGCCAGATAATGATTGGTATTGCGTGTTGGAAGCATTTCACATGTTTCATTGATGGAATAGCGAACAGTTCAGATCCTGATTAGACAGGCTGATTTGGATCTGCACAGGTCGCACAACCCATGAACCCCATTTCCCCAGTCACAGCCACGTACACGTATTTCAAATAATTAAAGCAGACAGCTTGGACAGTTTTTTATTAGTGCTGAATTTAATGGAACGCCAAATCTACATAAACTCAAATATTTATTGTTAGCTCTAAATAATCATGAAATATTTAGAGCTAGCTCCAAATCAATTGAAGAGCTTTCTAAATCATTTGATGCTAGCTCTAAATATTTAATGCTAGCTCTAATTATTTAGAGCTAGCATTAATTATTGTTTATGTAGATAATGCGTTCCATACGGGGCTCCAGATAAGGAATTAGTAATTGAGTATTGTTACTCCATCATTTCTGAAGCAATTGGGCATTTCAAAATGTTAATTGGGTAAAATTAAATCACACTACTGTTTACATATCATCAGACAGCAATTATTGAATAGTTTGTTTCTAAATGAAAACATATCTTGGCATTTCATTAGAATTGTCTCCTTGGAGACAATTGTAATGAAATACCAAGATGTTTTTTCATGGAAAAATAAGAAATATATGCTATATTGTGGTCTGTTTATTGTTTTCTGCAACATGTTAAAGGTACACAATTGTTCTCATTGCTTTTTGATACTCACTACTTCTGATTTCAATTGGGTTGTTTGCAATTGCAATTGCGTATTTACGCAAATACGCAGCTTATCTGGAGCTCTGTCCTTAGACTTTGAACTGGCATTCTTCTCACCTGAGTGTCTTACATGAACTACTTGAACAACCACACACAAAACAATTACAGTTATACGAGAGAGGTAATATACAAGCTGGGCCCGGTTGCTCAAACCCTCAGTTAGCTTAACGGATTGTTAAATCCTTATGTTAAGGATTTAACAGTCCGTTAAGCTAACAGAGGTTTTAAGCAACTGGGTCCAGATATACATTCTCCCCGATCTTTCGATAGTAATATATATTTATCCCGTCAACACAGTGCGTATGTGCCGTGAAACACGTTGCCGTGAAACATTTTTGATATCCTGTCAATACGACCTACTCACTGCGTATGAATATGTGCGGTTGCTAGGATTATTTCCTTGCATTTTAAAGCCATGTATATGACTGTGTTGACGGGATAAATAGAATAGTAGGAATGTGCCGTGAAAGGAAAACATATCTGGCGCGGCACGGAAACGGGATGTGCTCGGCAGAGCCTCGCCCATCCCGTTTCCTGAGCCTTGCCAGATATTTTTTTTCCATTCACGGCACTGACCTACTATTCTCTATATCGTAGGAAACGTGTATGTCCTAATACAAAGAAATACAGTTTAAGGATCCATTCTATACATGATCTTCGTTGAATTCAAAGGTAATTGCTTCGTAAACGTGATGGAATATATGTATAACATATATGTGAACGCGGCCTCGTTACTGTATCATTATATGGCACATGGAGTTGCCAAGTCGGCCATATTTGTGTGTGCTAGCCATCAGCCCGTTTCACCTCTCCTAGCGTTTGACAAAGAAGTGATGATGAGAAGTAGAACATATAATATAATGTAGGTACATAAAAAAGTCAAGATAACGGACTCCTATCAAATATATTATACCAAGATGTAATTCAAGTCAGATATTGGTGTACTTTTTCCAACATTCTCAAAATGTGCATAAGCTATGGCTGGCGTGAACACTTTTCCTAGACACTGTACTGTTTTGCATACATGTAAATACACATGGGCCAGATATATATACTCTTCCCATATGAAGCCCCACTGCACTATTGTAATAGTGTATAATAATAGAGTACAGTAGTGGGTATATACGGTATGCATTGTGTGGTTAGCCAGGTAATAGTGACACACTGTGCCATTTTCTGTGTATGATACTATGCGCAATGGTGAGGTGTGTTGTTAAAAACAGCCACAAAACTGTCCAGAAAACGGAAATATTTTACAGTTTGGTGCAATTTAATTGATAGGAGTCTCCTGGCTTTTCTGTGTATGATTAGCTAAACTATGTCATATGTTCTACTTCTCATTGTCAGTTCTTTGTCAAACGCAAGAAGAGGTAAAACTAGGCGATGGCTACAATACACAAAGACTGCCGAGTTGGCCACTCCATGTGCCGTATAGGATACAGTAACGAAGCAGTGTTCCAATATATGTTATGTACATATATTCTATCACAGTTACGAAGACATTATCGTTGAATCAAACGATGATCATGTATAGAACGGGTCCTTAAAGTGGCTGTGTCTCAGATGATGTCTCAGATATCTAATTGTGGTGTTGCGCTTCATGCCGGCTGATGACCTGTACTAAACATTGCAAATATATACATGTACTCACTAAAATTCTCAGCACGTCATCTATTGTTTAGTCATTTTATATGCTACGGAACTTGGAAAATCACGAGTAACTTCCCTTAGAACTTCCTCCGCGGATTCATTAGCATTAGCATTGGCGGAGTGTGAACGTGACGTCAAACAGACAAACTCTCCAATTCTAACACAGATGATGCCTCTTAGTTCTAAGAGCAGTTACTCGTGAATTTGTTCGGTATCCTATTAATAAGACTTCTGTATATTACAGAATGAATTTACATGGACGATTGAGCTACGTGAATTGTTCTCCCACGGCGTGTACACAGACATTGATCGACGTTACATCATACAATGCCGCTTCCAGCAGGGACTTTCGAACGTTCTATCCACTTCCATCAAAGTCTAGTAAGTACGGTGTTCCGTTAACGTCATCGTCATACGTGTACGGTGTTCCGTTAGCGTCATCGTAATACGTGTATGTAGCTGTGACTGAATAAATTGGGCTTATAGGTTTTGCGACCAGTGTAGATCCAGATCAGCCTGTGCATCCGCACAGTCTGATCCGGATCTGCACTGTTCGCCATTCCATCAATGAAACACCCGTCGTACGTCTAACGATGCAACGATGCCAATACTAATACGATGGCGATACCACAATCTTGCCACGATGGCGATACCACAATGCCACCATAGCGAACGTACGATAACATGATGGCGAATCTACGATGGTGATACCACAAGTTCACGGTGACGATAGTACAATGGCACGAAGACGATTATACGACGGCAACACAACAGTGCCACGATAGAGACAGGTCGATGCCGATAATACGATGGCGATACCGCAATGCCACGACAGTGATAGTACGATGGCGATACTACAATGGTGATACCACAATGACATGATGGCGATACAGTGGGGTCAGCGTGTAAGTGCACACACGAACGAACACGACAGGTTAGAACCAACCTGTCGTGTTCGTTCGTGTGTGCACTTACACGCTGACCCCACTGTACTACGAATGCGATATGACAATGCGACAATGGCTATACTAGGAAGGCGCTATCGCAATGTCACGATGGCTATAGTACAACCAACGCCACGATAACGATGATAAGATGGCGAAGTCACGATATTATCGTAGTATCGTCACCGTGCTCACGTGGTATGGCCAACTTAGTTTCGTACCTTCAATCAACCTCCTATCGTGATATGGTAGTATCGTAATCGTGCTCACGTGGTATGGCCAACTTAGTTTCGTACCTTCAATCAACCTCCTATCGTGATATGGTAGTATCGTCATCGTGCTCACGTGGTATGGCCAATTTAGTTAGATATGGTAGTATCGTCATCGTCATGTCGTAGTAAACAACCACTTTCGTTAAGGCCATGCCATTGTTTTGCCATCTGGCCCAATTGTCAACGATACTGAACTTATATTGTCAATTTCAACCCGCAATCAAGCAGTCTGATTAGCTGATTCGAAACTTTAACACAGCCCATGCTCAGCCAATCCAGCTGCTTCATTTAAAACACAATAATCAATAATGTTTAACCCTTTGAACCCGAAAGCCCGCTATATCGGTTTATGCAAACAGTGCAGATCCAGATGAGCCGGCTCGTAACGAGCCGTCTCATCAGGATCTGCACTGTTTGAAAGTAATTTTCATATTTTTGAGAACAACAAATACCCCCTTTTTACAAATGGAATAGTCTGAAAATCATTTTGCGATGATTGGATTGGTTGCAAAATTAACACATCGCAACCCATTCAGTTACTTAGGGGTGAAAGGGTTAAATGAAATTATGGCAAATATTGGCGTAATTAGCGCAGGCGATGGTGTATCTATCCCACAGCATGTTTATTTACGCGTCATGGATATATTCCTGAAATATATAGGCAGGCGCGGATCCAGAATTTCGGGTTAGGGGGGGGGGCGTAACTAATTTCCAATACTTGACTATATTATCGAACGAGCTAAATAGTCGACCGAGCGGAGCTCAGGATAGCGCTAGAGGGGTCCGGGGCATTTCCCCCCGGAATTTTTTTAAAATCTACATCGCATTTCCTGCGTTCTGCCGCATTTTGGAGCAAAAATATTGACACTGTCACAGTATGTTTAGACATGATTTTTGATTGAAAACGTTTAAATTTTGGAAACAATAAGACAACGACCGAAAAATGCATGGAATACATGGCACTTGGCATGAAACGTGCCTTGTAACTTGTAACAAATATTTACTCGGCGAATTGTAGGGGGTGGGGGGGGGGTGGGTGGGTGGGCGCCGGGTCCCCCCCCCACCCTCCCCCTACCCCCCCCCCCCCCCTGAATCCGCCCATGTTAGGTGTAAAACACAGTCAACCATTCATTGACTGCTTGACACACTGTCTGTCGAAGTCAATAGAAATCTAGAAAACAATTTACAAATGACATAGATGTAGAAACTCTTGCCCTACGCTTGCGTAATCAAGTGATCTGTGTGGTGATTTGCGGTGGTACGGGTTATGTGAGTATACTTATAATTACCTGTCTGTCTTCTTAGATACATGCGTGTCTATGTAAGCTCTTGGATTAATGATACTCTATCAGAAATATCAAATATATAACTTTTTGATTCGGACGATGGCTAAACTGGGGCACACCAAACCTTACCACCTATTGTAATATCACTAAACTACAACTGCAGTTTTTGTTTTCGACATATCTAAATTAGTAAAATAGTTTACTAAATTTGCATGCGGAATATAATTAACCCTTAGCCTGCTGATCGCGAAAACTGTCGTCTGCTGTTGCTTTATTTTTTGCCCTGTTTCTCAATAAAAACATGGTTTGACAGCACTTTAGAATCATTTCCAATGGAAATGATTCTAAAGTGCTGTCAAAGCATGTCTTTGGTTAAAAAAATCGAAAATAAAACGTAAACAGCAGACGACAACATTTCATTTTGTCAACTTTTGACTCCATTCACGGACAATATTGTGAATTTTGTAAACATAATTTATGAAATTACGCAGATGTCCGAAGGTACAAAATCACATGGCGTGTCTCATATCCCAAAGCCGACCGCATGTTAATGTAACTAGCAATCAACAAGGGAACTATCACTGGTCATCTATGTCCAACAGCGGTGAAGACACAGAAACGGACGCTAACTTAGTGAAACCAGTGAACACGATGTCCTTGTTGCTAGGCGACGCGTCTAACAACTTCTCGCCCATCTACCCCCCACAGCGTGTGGTCAACGGGGCCTACATAAAGATACAGATCCAGACCACCGTGCCCGTACCATACACAGGTAGACTTGGATCAGAAAAGCTAGACCTCTATAGTGGTGTTTGCAAACAGTGTATATCCAGATGAGCCGGCTCGTGACGAGCCGTCTCATCAGGATCTGCACTGTTTGTAAGTAATTTTCATATCTTTTAGAAAAAAACGCCTGTTTTCATAAATGGACTCGTCTGACAATCATTGTATTATGACTGGATTGGTCGGAAATTAACATAGCACATTCCATTCCTGTTACTTAGCGGTGAGAGGGTTAAACAGTATACGAGTTTTGAAAATGGCTTACTGTACTTCTGATTTACTTTTCCTGCCGAGACTGTTGTTTTCTCTGGTGTTCATTGGGGAATAGTTGGTGTCGGGTTTGCGTTACGTTTGCTTTAATTGTATGTGTTTCGTATATCTGGTACTGGAGTGCATGTTTGTGCTGCGTTTAGGGCTCCCATACCACTGCTCTGCGCGTGTCCTGTGTTTATCATCATGTATTGCGTTAGCTTCTTCTTCAATTGATCGGTTCATCGATTTCTTTCCATTGGGTATTTTGTTCACTATTTTTGACCAGAGACATAGAGTCTAACTTAAAATCCCTGCTTTGACCAGCTATTTTCTAAATACTCAAGAGACTGGTTATTTGCCCTTTTTCAAAACACGCTAGAGTAGTTAGACAATGCTACAGCGGGAATACTTTGGGTCCTCAGGCTGTCCAGTTTATGAGAGACTTCTCTGTAGTTCTAATATGTGGCACGCCATGTGATTTTGTATCTTCGGACATCTGCGTAATTTCATGAAATACGTTTACAAAATTTACAATCTTTTCCGTAAATGGCGTCAAAAGTGACAAAATGTTCAGGGTACATGCGGAATTATATTCCGCATGTACTCTGAAAATATTGTAAACTTTTTACATTATTTATGAAAAATATTGTAAATTTTGTAAACGTAATTCATGAAATTACGCAGATGTCCGAAGGTACAGAATCACACGGCGTGTCTCGCATGTGGCTGTGATTTGAAATGGGTAAATGGGATTTGTGACCAGTTTAGCTCCTGATCAAATAACACGCTCCTGTAGCATGATAGCGATCTGTATTGCTTGTTATAATCATAGCAGGTATTTCATTGATGGAATGGCAGCGAGTGCAGATCCTGATCAGACTGTACGGATGCACAGGCTGATATGGATCTAAACCGGTTGCAAACCACATAAGCCCCATTTCTCCAGGCATAGCCACACATAAACACTGGAAGGCATATCTGACTGTGTGTTTCGCAATCCTGCACAAACATCGACATTGCAAATGCAGTGCAACATATGTACAACAGCCACCCATGGGAATACACAAAATTGGCTGTTGTAGAAAGGGTGTTGTTATATGGTAATATAGTGGCAATTGTCCACTTAGGATATACGATAATCGTCAGTTATAGGGAGGGGTTTGTTGTAGATAAGGGACCGTTCGGGGTGTATATTTCAATTAAACACGCCAGACACAATTGCTCAAACTGGGTGTTTTCTGAGCGTGTGACAGATGGTTTGCTGTATTTCAGCGGGCTTACATCATTACGGTATTCATGCGTTCACGTGCAGGTGGTCGAACTCGCCTGGGTTTACGTCATCACA
>CM055268.1:33171458-33189170 GCA_029237695.1 Conchocele bisecta
GTCAGGTTTAGAGAGGTTGTACATTATTTCGAGCTTTACAATCATGAACAGAAAAAATATAATTCTAATGCACTCTATAAATATCACACAATCTGATTGGCTGATGGTCATACATTACAGGTATATCATTGTTGATGAACGGTCGCAATTTATTTCAATATGTATTCCTATGTCAGTAGTAAAGGAGTGCATTAGAAATAGGTTAACCGCATTGTAATTTTGAAATTTGCGGCGCATATCAGAAAATGATAGGTCGGAAAACATGTTCAATGGCTCCGCTAGCGCGTCGCCATTAAACAGATTTTCCGACGTATCATTTTCTGATATACGCCGCAAATTTGAAAATTACAATACAGTTAACCCTATATTTTAATACAGTTAATATACAGTTAACCCTATATTGTGAAATTACACATAAGAGGAATTACTACTTACCACAAGCAGCCCGAACAGCGACACTGCTTGCATTTTCTGTAAATATTTAAGGAATAGAATATGGCCGGCTGTTGCATTTACTGTGGTCCGGAAAACATATGGTCTATTTAAACTGCATTCTCGCACACTTTAAACAGACCAGTTGTTTTGCAAATCAAACCAACATAAACACAACATATCAGGGTTTATTACTTATGAACAGATTATTTAATGGAATGGCTGATTTTTATGAAACATAGCGCAGCAAACGCGGAGCAGGTTGCATTTTATTGTATAGGTTGCTTTATTCTCATAATTCAGTCGTTTTGACGAAGAACCGGTTATCGTGAATGTAAATAAAAAATATTGATCACGTGAATGTAAGAAAATCTACTGTAAAAATTATTTATCAGGTAACCTGCCCTGTATTGGCCGAATACGTACTGACTGATAACATATTGTTGTATCAGGCATTGACCTGACACAAACATCCGGGTTACAATGAAGTGAATATTGGTCGGATGACGTCACGTGACGTTACCGAATGACGTGAGTGTAATGACGCAACGTAAACAAGTCCGCGTTCTATCCATAGATAACGACGTCATATTTGGTCTTTTTCGAGCATAAAACGTTACCTGATAAATAGAATACCAGGCTACTGTCTTTCGATATCAGGTTTATCAGGCTCGGCTCGGAAACGGTAGGAATTCCTCGGCAAGCCTCGGAATTCCTACGCGTTTCCTAGCCTTGCCTGATAAACTTGATATCGAAAGACAGTAGCCTGGTATTCTCTATATCCCAGATTACTTCATGTAGGACATAGTTTCACGTTTATATCTTTCACGAAGAATCGAGTACCATTTATTTCTTACACTCACGTGCTCTAGATATAGAGAATAGTAGGTTAATTAGTGCCGTGAATGGGGAAAATATCTGGCAAGGCTTAGGAAACGGGATGGGCGAGGCTCTGCCGAGCACATCCCGTTTCCGAGCCGCGCCAGATATTTTTCCCATTCACGGCACCAACCTACTATTCTATTTATCCCGTCAACACCTACTAATGGCTTTAAAATGCAAAAAAGAAAATAATCCCAGCCACCGCACATATTCATACGCAGTGATTACTGATTAGGTCGTATTGACAGGATATCAAAAATGTTTCACGGCACCGTGTTTCACGGCACATACGCACTGTGTTGACGGGATAAGTTTATTTACATTGACGGTAAAAGGGCAACATGTTCCGTATTTGCTGCGGTATGTTTAATAACAATCCGTCATTCCATGAGAAATCTATTGTAAACATTTTATAATAACATGACGTCACACCGTTCGGAAACCACGTGATCACACACCCTGGTGTTGGCCCTGATTAGATTGGGTGAATGTGTAAATGATCTAGTGTTATGGCAGATATAGAGCTAAACTGGTTGCACAGACACTTAATGCGGGCATTTATTTTGATGGCGAGCACATGCACGTATACATAAGTACACGTTAGTCGCAATTCGCAAACGCCAGAGAGTTTGGGTTAGATCACATGTATATACACATATACTATTATTGTAAGATCCATGAAGATAGCAGTTCGGGCCTTTATAGTTGAAGACACGTAACACTTCAAATACCCCTGTATCGTGCGGTAAACGGACGACACAGGGTATTTGAAGTGTTATGTGTCTGTGGACGATAGAGGAGTATGAAGTGTTAAGTGTCTACAACTCGAGGTGTATGATCACGTGGTACTAACAACAACAACAAGTCCTTATTACGTAACGGATTTTGATAAATATGGCACATCAAACGCGTCTTGTTAAGATTCATTTAGTGGTCTCTGTATTTTCGCCCAAACTTCTGTCATTTTTGCGAAGAATCGATTTCCGTGTCTCCGACACGGAAATCGATTCTTCGCAAAAACGACATAAGTATGTGCCGAACTCACTGGACGACCAAATGCAGCTCAATAAGACGTGTTTGCTGCGAAATATTTCGACAAAATCCGTTAAATATTAAGGAAAATATCAAATACTACATACTTTGGAGTGGGCAATATTTTGTAACCGGATAGGGGAAATGCAACGGAAAAAATGTGCACCGACCGGGGATCGAACCCGGGACCTTCCCAATACCAGCGGGACGCGCTAACCAACTGTGCTACCGGAGCACGATGCTCTCGATTGGTATATCTATATCCACATTCAACTCATGAGTACACATGGTACCATTTCCGTTACACTCCTCCCCCGTTATCTTTGAGTTTCGTCAATTACGAAGAAACTCACCCCAAGTTCACCCCTCTAGAGAGCCCACCGACACTCATGAGGGTTGGACGAGCCCCCAAATGTAACCGGATAGGGGAAATGCAACGGAAAAAATGTGCACCGACCAGGGATCGAACCCGGGACCTTCCCAATACCAGCGGGACGCGCTAACCAACTGCGCTACCGGAGCACGATGTTCTCGATCGGTATATTTATATCCACATTCAACTCATGGGTACACATGGTACCATTTCCGTTACAATTTAAACACTTTCAGCCACTGTTGTTGTTGTTATAACCACGTGATCATGCACCTTGCAACTAGTGTCTTTATTAATGCAGTGGGTACAGAGACTGCGCTGGATCTGTATGAACTGGCCGGGTTATATTGCGTCTTAAACCAGTCCGAAAGAGCACTCATCTATTGTGGCACCCTTAAAGTGTCCTTCTACAGTAACGCGCGATACACATCGATATAATAACACCGTGTCAGGCGAAACATGTGCATCAATGCGTGACGAGTCGTGTAACGACTCGTCACGCATTGATGCACATGTTTCGCCCGAGTCTGCGAGTTTGATTCCACCTGGATTGGTGAATACAATTTATAGATCAGCATGATCATAGATCATTGGAACAGTCACTTCAAGATGTGTGTACTCGTATACATGTACAAGTATGTTGCCCATTTCCATAGTGTACTAAATAAATAATAATAACAAATAATAATCAAAATGTAATGTTGTAAAATACAGTTTTACCTTGATTACTGCAAGCCTCCGAAGTTTTCACAATTTCACCCAACAACGAATACGATGGTGGATGTAAAAGTCATTCATGCGTGGAAATGGAAATATGATTTCCGAGCTAGGTTAGACTTTTGATTTTTCCGGTTGATCAGCCATTTGTGTCCATGCATGTACTGTGTCACGGTGAATTGATGCTCACAAAACCGAGACGGGTTATAATATGGTAAGCGTGTACATGTTTTGGGTGGGTACGCAATGTTTTGCTCGAGTTAACGAATCGCACCATTAATTTACATACTAACCAAGCACCGAAACTCGGGCGGGTCTGTATCACCCAGAAGCTTAGTCACCCGTATCATCATGGTGGCACGTTATGGACATTTCGTCTCGGTATTGATTCGCCCTTTAGAAATGAATATTCAGAATCATACATTTCGTTTCGTCGTTTCTACTTCGCGTAGATGCGAAAATTAAGAAACTTAATTATTTTCGTCCCTATGCAGAAACGAAGTGAGACGTTTAAGGTTCAAAATGTTCGTGTCTATGCGGTGTAGACACGAACGAGATACATCTAAGGTTCTTCATGTATGGCTGTCAGTGGAGAAATGGGGCTTATGGGGTTTGCGACCAGTGTAGATCCAGATCAGCCTGTGCATTCGCACAGTCTGATCAGGATATACACTGTTCGCCATTCCATCAATGAAACACCCGTCATGCTTCTAACAAGCAATACAATATTGTTATCAGGCTACAGTTGTGTGCTATTTGGTTCACAAATCCCATAAGCCCCATTTTTCCAGTCACAGAAACATGTACGTTGCTACCTAGCTTAGAAATGTAGAACTGACATATCTGGGGTCCGTTTCACTAAACTTCTTACAACTAAAATGTTCGTAAGTTCAAATTTAAGATCGTCTGTAAATGTCAATTTATGGATTTACATTTATTGAGCATAGGCTGCATATGCAGCCTATGCTCAATAAATGTAAATCCAATAATTATTTACAAGAAAACTTTGTTAATGTGAAATTTACAGACTATCATAATTTTGCACTTACGAACATTTTAGTCGTACGAAGTTTAGTGAAACGGCCCCCAGGTTCGTCATGTTCGTCTCTGGATTTGAAACGAAGAGACGAAATGTCCCTAATGAGCCACGACACTATCCAGCCACTCTAATACGAGACAACATGCATTAAAGCTCGTTGCCTATATGTTACTTATGTTTCTTCATTAAATCAAACGAAACCGCTATTAAAACCATCTAAAATTGATGCTGCACATCGGAGAATGCGTTGCACAAGTCAGGAATAACAGATCGTTGCTAAATTGAACATTATAAATACGTTGATGAGAAGTGAGAAAAATTGCAGAAAAAATATTTACATTCCTTTTTTTCATATGAATTACAAATATTTCAAAATTATTGATCCGGCAGTGGCCGGGCCTGCCGGCCCTGTTCCGACGCCCCTGACAACGCATTTAATGCATTGATTTTTAATGCTAATAGCGAGTCAACGATGTGTGGGAAACGGTTGACACCCTACAATAAAAATATGGTGTGCGAATTTAAATACAGATAACTCCTCGTACATGCATTCAACTTTATGTTCATGAGAAGATAAATTTATCATGATCACGTCCTGTACTGAAACAGGAGTCATCTCCCTTGCAGCGTAAATACACAACCAGCTGCGTTAATCTTGCATCAATTGTGACTAGTGTATATCATGAGCATGATCTATAACCGTGACCGAATATATGCGCTTGTATTGTAGCATTTGTGGTCAAAAAGACCCCGGAAATAGGAATTGCAGCATGCGTGACCAGTGTAGCAGCTCGTGATACGTGACTTTGACTGAATTTATGACGCGCTGTAGAGCCGACTATTGTTCATCGACGACTATCGTTCACGTGTATGATTAAGCCGGATTTCCCGGCTTAATCATACACGTGAACGGTAGTCGTCGATGAACAATTGTCGGCTCTAACATCAACGACTATTGTCGACGACTAATGTTCACCTATAGTGAAACTTCTTCAACATTTCCTAAGTTGTTCAGCGGTCTACAGTTGAAATATCGACATAAATCGCTAAGTTATATTTCCAGGCTTAATCATACACGTGAACGATAGTCGTCGATGAACAATAGTCGGCTCTACAACGCGCCAAGTGTAGCATTTATGGCCAATCTCGGCCCTCATCTGCGCTTGAAGACACGGAACATGTGTAGCTCCAGATATATGTCTGTAACAAGAAAAAAAGAGCTTCCAGCATTCGCATTGTAGCTCTTTGAGTAGACTGTAGATTTGGGCTTGTGACATTTATTTGTGTCCCGATATGTGACAATAAAATGGGATGTGGTTGGTGGGAGGGTAAAGCGGGATTTAATATGAAATTTGTGGCCAGTCTTGTACCTGATCTGTCATCGTGTTTTGAGAGATAGGGCTTATGCCATGTGACATGTCTGGGCTTTTGATCTACGGTTTGTGGCTGGCGAAATGCGGCAAATGACATTTGTGACTGTTACTGGTGAAATTGGGCTTATGGGTTGTGCGACCAGTGTAGATCCAGACCAGCAAAATTTACATTATTTTTCATAAATAAATTCAAAAGTTGGCAAAACGTTCAGAGTACATGCGGAAATAGAGAATAGTAGGTTAGTGCCGTGAATGGGAAAAAATATCCGGCAAGGCTCAAGAATTTCTTTATTTCTCATCAGAAGTATATGTTGTGACCACTCATTTGAACCGTCTCGCCGAGACGGTTCAAATGAGTGGTCACAACATATACTTTGGTTCAGCAATAAGGAAAATAGATAGAGAATAGTAGGTTAGTGCCGTGAATGGGAAAAAATATCTGGCAAGGCTCGGGAAACGGGATGGGCGAGGCTCTGCCGAGCACATCCCGTTTCCGTGCCGCGCCAGATATGTTTTCCCATTCACGGCACTAACCTACTATTCTATTTATCCCGTCAACACCTACAAATGGCTGTAAAATGCAAAAATTGTATTGACTGGATATCAAAAATGTTTCACGGCACCGTGTTTTACGGCACATACGCACCGTGTTGACGGGATAATATATAATACATGTATAGTACATGTACTCTGTTGACGCCATTCATGGAAAATATTGTAACTTTTGTAAACGTATTTCAGGACATTACGTAGATGTCCGAAGGTACAAAATGACATGGCGTATCTCAAATGGGGTCTATGACATGTGCGGCTAGTCTAGCTCCTGATTTCCATCAGTATAGCCGGAGCGTTTGTGGTATTCCAGCTCCTAATATGTGACTGTGACTGGGGTTCGCTGTTTACATGTATCTGTGACTGTGACTGGAATATCGAGGCTAATCTTATTTATAGCCAGTCTAAATCCCGATCTGCTTAAGAGAAATGATACTTATATCTCTGGTTGGGCACTTTACCGTCAGGACACGGTTGCTCTTTGCTTCTATTAGCTTAACAGACTGTTAAATCCTTAACAATGTTAAGGATTTAACAGTCTGTTAAGCAAATAGAGGGTTTGAGCAACCGGGCCCTGCGGCCCGTTTCACTAAACTTCTTACGACTAAAATGTTCGTAAGTGCAAAATTATGATAGTCTGTAAATTTCACATTAACACTGTTTTATTGTATATAATTTTTGGATTTACATTTATTGAGCATAGGCTGCATATCCATATATTGAAATTTACAGACGATCTTAAATTTGAACTTACGAACATTTTAGTCGTAAGAAGTTTAATGAAACGGGCCCCTGGTCTGTGGCTTGCGATATTGGACTTTTTGATCTGATCAATGGAGTGACCAATTCGGCCAACTTGAACACACAGATGGCCGAGATGGCCACTCCATGTACCGTATATGACACAGTAACGAGGCAGTGTTCACATATATGTTATACATGTACATATATTCCATATCATATTACGAATCGATTATCTTTGAATCAAGGGATGATCAGGTATTGAACGGGTGCTTCTGGACTTGATTCATATTCTATTCATCGGCGACTTCAGGAACGGTGTTTACGTTATTTGTTGAATGGTGCATAGTTCAGGGGCCCGTTTCACTAAACTTCGTACGACTAAAATGTTCGTAAGTGCAAATTTAGGACCGTCTGGAAATTTCATGATGGATTTACATTTATTGAGCATAGGCTGCATATGCAGCCTAAGTTCAATAAATGCAAATCCAATAATTGTTTAACAGTGTTAAAGTAAAAATTACAGACTATCATAGTTTTGCAATTACAAACATTTTAGTAGTACGAAGTTTAATGAAATGACCCCCTGATGTTGATCGGATTGTGCGGATGGGATAACATTAATATCGACGAATTCTGCAAACGTTTTGCGTTACGATCTATAAAATTAGCAGAATTGTAAGCATAAATGGCATCACGTGGATAAGAAACAATCGACGCCATTGACTAAAGTGTTGGGCAATGAAGAACTGATTATCATCAGTTGCATGGTTATTGTATGAAACAATAAGCAACACATTTACACAAGTAATATTTATTTTCCTCTAATTTCATGGACTCTCAATACAAATTAAATGGCTATAAAGGATTACATATGGTCCGGCAAAGACATCAATGTTTAACTGAATAGCGAACAGTGCAGAGCCCGACTAGCCTGCGCGGACGTGCAAGCTGGTACTGGTATACACTGGCGCAAACATATACTATATCTCGGTTGTTAACCCTTTCACCCCCAAGTAACTGGAATGGATTCTGATATGTTAATTTTGCAACCAATCCAACCGTCACAACATTATTTTCAGACTGGTCCATTTATGAAAAGGGTGTATATTTTGTTCTCAAAAATATGAAAATTACTTTCAAAAAGTGCAGATCCTGATGAGACGGCTCGTCACGACCCGGCTCATCTGGATCTGTACTGTTTGCATAAACCGCTATAGCGGGCTTTCGGGTTCAAAGGGTTAATAGTTGCGAACAGTAACTCTTACAATCTACTCCCGTATCGTCCGTAGTCGCAACTAGTTTGTTAAACGTATTATGTACGTGTCTGTGACTGTCCATGGTAATTTGAAATATTCTTTCAACATATAAAATCTACACTCTCTATTATATTAATTAAAGGGATTTACATTTATTGAGCATAGGCTGCATACGCAGCCTATGCTCAATAAATGTAAATCCATAAAAGGTACAAAATGTTCTTTATATCAGAGACATCACCTGAGATATTTTCTGGCAAAATAAACATTCATTCACCATTGCCCCACGTATTGATTGGCAGTATTATACATTTTATATAGGGTGTAAATTTCCACACTGATATCAGGGGCGAAAACCGTGTTTCCTTAAAATGTTAACGGACATTACTATGTATTCTCTGCATTTATTTTTTGATGTGCAATGATCATACTTTATAATCTTTAGAAAATATTTTTTTTTTCAGGTGACGCATTTAATTAGTATAAATAATTAAAAACTATCATGCCTCATTTTTATACGAAAATAGCCTGATACCACCGCGAGTCACTATCAGTGAAATAAATACATGTATTACTACATGATTATATCTGTATAGCGGGCACTCGCAAATTTTAGAACTTGTGGAATAGTGACACAATTATACACTTATTTAATTCATATAAAGAACACGTGCCTAATGAGTGGGCATGCACCTTTAAACTCGTTCAATGATTTCATAAGAAACTCGGCTTAGACTCGTAAGAAATCAATAAGCTAATTAATCAACATTCATTTGATAATCATTCTGAAACTTAAATTTAGTAGGTCATCAAGTAGGTCGCAATGAACATCAAACACAACAAGAAACCTTCTGTTCCAATTTTCGATGGCCTCAGTCAGTCACTATAAGTCCGTGTATAGTGACTCGACTACACAGGGGCGGATCCAGGATGTATGTCTAGAGGAGGCGTAGATTTCAATTTTCATAAAATTCAGATTATTTTTTCTGCATGTTTTCTAATTTCTCATCAAAAGTATATGTTTTACCTCTCAGTTGAACCGTCTCAACGAGACGGTTCAACTGAGTGGTAACAACATACACTTATTTGTGAGAAATAATGAAATAATCAGATCTTTCCACGAAAAAAAATGGGTTAAAATGGAAACTCGACACAATTTAGAGGGGGCGTGCGCCGGACACGCCAGCGCCTGGATCCGCACCTGCTACATGTACATAATTGCGAGACAAGTCATGTGATTTTGTACCTAAGAATATGCGCAATATCTCATGGAAAATAATTACAAAATGTGTCATATTTTCCGTAAATGACGTCGAAAGTTGACAAAATGTTCAGAGCAAATGTGGAATTCCGCATATGCTGTGCGAATTTCGTCAACTTTGGACGTCATTTACAGAAAAAGTCACATTTTCTGTAATTAAATTTCATGAATAATCACACATTTATCTTACAAAATCATATGTCGTGTTTCAAATGGTGAAATACGTTTCCGAGCAAGAATATTCATACATTTATCAATACAACTTGCATGTGATTTACACTTACAGCCCCGTCTCATTTCGGTTTTATATTTTTGGCGGAAGAACACCACTATTTGAGTGCAGATACTTCTCAGAAGAGTACGAGTGTTTGTCGTCATTCTTCGTGTTCCGGCGACGTTTAGCTACGATTGCCATGCAGATGCCGACGACGACGATGGCAAGGACAATAACGGCCAGTGACGACGACACGGCAATAACGACAGCCGACGACATTTTGTCACTCCCTGTAACAACGTGAAAGACAATGTTGGACATAACCCGAGTTTTGTGACTGTCACGCAGAGCGACTTACAGGTATTACACGACTTCTAAGTCGCCCTGCGTGACAGCCAGACAATTCTGATTAAGTCTTACGAGACTTGTAGGTCGCCCTGCGTGACAGCCAGACAATTCTGATTAAGTCTTACGAGACTTGTAGGTCGCCCTGCATGACAGCCAGACAATTCGGATTATGTCTTACGAGACTCGTAGGTCGCCCTGCGTGACGGCCAGACAATTCGGATTATGTCTTACGAGACTTGTAGGTCGCCCTGCGTGACAGCCAGACAATTCTGATTAAGTCTTACGAGACTTGTAGGTCGCCCTGCGTGACAGCCAGACAATTCTGATTAAGTCTTACGAGACTTGTAGGTCGCCCTGCATGACAGCCAGACAATTCGGATTATGTCTTACAAGACTTGTAAGTGGCCCTGCGTGACGGCCAGACAATTCTGATTAAGTCTTACGAGACTTGTAGGTCGCCCTGCGTGACAGCAAGACAATTCTGATTAAGTCTTACGAGACTTGTAGGTCGCCCTGCATGACAGCCAGACAATTCGGATTATGTCTTACGAGACTCGTAGGTCGCCCTGCGTGACGGCCAGACAATTCGGATTATGTCTTACGAGACTTGTAGGTCGCCCTGCGTGACAGACAATTCGGATTATGTCTTACGAGACTTGTAGGTCGCCCTGCGTGACAGACAATTCGGAGTATGTCTTACGAGACTTGTAGGTCGCCCTGCATGACGGCCAGCCAATTCGGGCTATGTCTGATGAGACTTGTAGGCCGCCCTGTTTGTCAGCCATACAATTCATGTTATATTGGAAACTGCTGGACAAACAGGTCCGAGGAAAATGTGACTTGTGTTGGACATATTCGCACTACTATCAGTGTCAACTTTCGACATCATTTACAGAACATATCACAGTTTCTGTAAATAGTTGATTGAAAAATATGTTTAAGTGTAATTTATTTATTGATTTAATGCAACAGCTAATGTCCATGTTATGCCGTATTAACATAATTGAGACCCATATTGCACCTGCACGGTTTGGATTGCGGGGGTGGGGGTGGAGGGGGGGGGGGGCGGGAGCGAGGAGATCCCACAATCAAAACTCAATATTTACAAAAGAAAAATACATCTTCAGCCCTTAAATTAAAATAACCTAACCTTGTGCCAGGTTCTCGCCACACCAGAGTCCTGTACCTGGGGGCCAAACCTTTACTGTCTGTTTCACGAAACCTGCCCAAATGTTACGGCCATATAAACGATGCAAAAACAATATTGTTTTCGATATTATTAAGAATTTTATTCCGAAAAATGCGTTCTCTACGGGAATTTAACATTGGTAAAAAAGAGGTGGAGAACATAGAGGAGCAGTCGAAAAACGAAACATTTTGGAAATGGATTTGAAATTGATCTGGCTAGACAGCTTGAAAATGATGGGATTTAACATGTGGAAATTGTTTTTCGCAATAAAATAATATTGGACCAAATTTCACGAAATAAAAAGTAGGTCATTCTTAAATTTTGCTATACTTTAATATTATCGAAAACTATATTGTGTTTGCACTATTTATATAGCTGTAACATTTGGGCAGGATTCGTGAAACAGACAGTAGGTACAAAATCAAATGGCTTGTCTTTTACAGGCAGATCATAATGAACAGCTCGGCGCAGACAGATGTTGCAAGCGTATAAATAGCAATACCGCCCGTACCATCAGAGGTTCATTTCACTAAACTTCGTACGACTAAAATGTTCGTAAGTGCAAAATTACAATAGTCTGTAAATTTCACACTAACAATGTTTTCTTGTAAACAATTATTGTATTTTCATTTATTGAGCATAGGCTGCAGCCTATGCTGAATAAATGTAAATGCATCAAATGAAATTTCCAGACGATCTTAAATTTGTACTTACGAACATTTTAGTCGTATGAAGTTTAGTGAAACGGGCCCCAGAAATCTTAAACCAAAGTGACATACCATTGTCTACGTCACTGTCCGGAGTTGATGGGTCAATAGTAATGGTCACGGCCACGCGATCGAAGTCGTTTGGGTTGGTGGAATTGGCGACGCTCCGTTTCCTTCTCTGGCTGCTACTGTAGGCACAGAACTGAAACACGAATATGTGGCGGTCACATACAAAGCAGGGGGCCGTTTCACTAAATTGTGTACATGTACGATTAAAATGTTCGTAAGTGCAACATTAGGATAATTGATGGATTTCTATAAACGTAAATACACGTAAATCAAGTAATTGTTTACAAAGAAAACAGTGTTAATGTGAAATTTACAGACTATCATAATATTGCACTCGCGAACATTTTAGTCGTACGAAGTTTAGTGAAACGCCCCCCTGGACCCGATACTGTCGTCTAATGATTTTCAAGTTTAAGGACATGTGTGACCATTGATCGTCATTCGATTCAAACATAATTGGTTCCTAAAGGTGATGGGATATATGCACACATTATACTAATATGTCATGTCTCCATGTCGTTGTTTACATTTATCTTTTATTAATCCATATGCGACACCGGCATTTTTGAAAAGGGGGTTCGACTTTCAGCTGTGAAGTAACCAAAATATGTCCAGGGGTAATCCACTGCATCCCTTACATTTGTCGACTGCTTCACAGTCCTGGAGAGATATTATAGGAATTAATGGCCTTTTTGTGGAATGTATCGGGGTTTAAACTTGGAAAAGTCGCGGGAATACTGGACGAAGGCCGGAAGGCCTCGTCCAGTATTCCCGCGACTTTTCCAAGTTTATATCCCAGATAAATTCCACAAAAAGGCCATTCATTCCTTATAATTCCAGCATTTGAAATAAATTCATCAAGAAAATGTGCTTATTTTCCGTTTTCTTAAGAATTATTTTAACTGCGCCTTACGGTTACGGAAAGTAGTTTGGCGTGGGAGTTTACTGGGACATACATTTTGGACAGAGACTTGCTACGGGCCAATCAAATGTTAGGGAATTGTGTAAATATTTTTGTGCTTGAATTATTGATTTCTAGAAGTCAAATGTTGCGTTCGCGTATTTCTGAAAATTAGCATATTGCAATACGTTTGGCGCCGCTTGTCTGTATCTTGTTATTATGGCATGTGCACGCTATAATGTCTGCTAATTCATGCACTCTAAATAGGTATCGCAGACCTAATTTATATAAACAAAAGCCTGTTGGCTTCAAAAAAGGATGGTTCGTACGAACACATCGAACCTCCCCTGACAACGCCCTTGTAATTTGATTTTTGTTCTGTTATTATACAGTGGGGTCAGCGTGTAAGTGCACACACGAACGAATACGACAGGTTGGTTCCAACCTGTCGTGTTCGTTCGTTCCAACCTGTCGTGTTCGTTCGTGTGTGCACTTACACGCTGACCCCACTGTACTATAGAGTGGGAGCGTAATGGGTGTGATTGGGTGCTATGTCGAGATAAACATGAACTAATTTTCAAAACAAATATCACCGAAATATAGCGCTTCGACAAGGAAGGTAATTCCACAACCTGGGCCCACAGATACGTCACGTGTCCCTTCGTTACGTTACATTACTCACGTTCGCGCATTTTGGGTCACTAAACGCCGTGCCGTAGCAGTAATCGACGTAGCACTCGAGGTACACCCTGCTGCTGCCAGCCACGGTGTTAAACGGAGTCAGCACAAATGCGTCCGTCTGTATCTTGTAAAACCCACCGGCGAAACTCGCGTACCGGAAGCCATTTGTCAGACCGAACCGATTACCGGTGTTGGGGCATCTATAACAGATACAATACATACAATTCACAGTGTTCCAATTCTGGATCTATAATTATCTCCTTTAACCCTTCCTACTCTGTTGACGGAAATTGCCGTCTGCTGTTTTTCATTTTTGCCTTAATTCTTAACAAAAAACCTGTTTTGGCAGCACATGAGAATCGTCTCCAGTGGAGACGATTCTCATGCGCTGTCAAAACAGGTCTATATCGAAAAATATGAAAATAAAACATTTTCAGCAGACGACAACATTTAATTCAGCGTATGACCGGTTACCATGTTTATTTTCCGTCATTGATATCGCACTTGGATTTCACTTACTCAATCACATTTTTTTGTCAATATTCAAGGTCATTAACCCTTTCAACCCTAAGGAACTGGAATGGACTGTGATATGCTAATGTTCCGACCAATCCAATGGTCACAAAATGATTTTCAGATTCGTCCATTTATGAATAGGGGGTGTTTTTGTTCTACGAAATATGAAAATTACTTTCAAACAGTGCAGATCCTGATGAGACGGCTCGTTACGAGCCGGCTCATCTGGATCTGCACTGTTTACATAAACCGATATAGCGGGCTTTCGGGTTCAAAGGGTTAACATAAGATATGACTGATTACCGTCAATATTGGCAAATTACGACTTGTTAAATTGAGGGAACGAATTGTTATTTCGTGGGAACGAAATAATAATAAAAAAATCCATGTCCCCTGTGGGGCACCGTAGTATTGGGCTACATTTTAGTCGGGTAAAAGCCTGCACTGTTCGCCATCAGTCAGCTAGGCACCGGTCATGCCTTTTACAAACAATATGAATCATGAAAAGTCATGCAGAGCATGATGTTATTAGCCGATCAAATCAGGGTTCAATATATGTCCACATTTTAGTAGTTACGGAATCTCAGGGAAAAGTGAGAGAAGTGTTGATTTCCTCCCCAACCAAATTCTCCCAGTTATATTTAGCTATCATTAATATCTGATCATAGCAATACTTATGGTAGTCAAATGTAAACAATATTATTCCAGTTGAAAGAATTAACCTTTGAATATAGGTGAAGGCGCTTAGCATTACACAAATATGTGAGCAAGTCAACCGAAATCTTCATAAATACCCGATTTTTGGCGGCCATCTTGAAAATATGATAATTATATACTGAATATTAGTGTAGTTTACGTAAATTCTTTAATATATCCATCAGAAATGTTTTTTAACAACTTACACCAATTTCCAAGTTAAGGACAATGACCTATTAGCTCATATATTGGCAATTTTCGACTTCCGTCAAGCATATAAAGTTCAATGACCTTGAAATGACCTTCAACTTGGTTTAAAAAATGGCACCCGGATTTTTTGGAAACCTTATACATTCAAGTTTATAAAAACACCGGGTGCCATAAATTAACAAGAGGTGCCGGAATCTTATATACATACCTACAATTGCCCCTGGACTAGAAGGCAAACCGCCTAACTTTAGTTTACCGCCTAACTTTAGTTTACCGAACTCTTGTAGTGAAAACGTTTATTTGTAGCCAAATTGTGTTATTTCGCTATATTTAAAGTTTTCAACAAAGATAATGGCCAAAAATGAAAAATTATCCGGTTGATGTAATTTGGAAGTGATACAACAACTTTCGCGTTTGTAGATTACCGAATACAGGAGAAAAGGGTGGTTACAAACCTTTTCACAAACCAATGGACAACCAATATATAGCCGATCTATAAGATCTATAAATAGATCGGCTAATAATAATCATGTTGCTTTTCGCTAAAAGATTACTACTGTCTGTTCCACGTTTTGCTGCCGACGAACTTTTGGCTGTTAAGCACATTAAATCTAAACAAATATATAAAAGTAAGTAGTTTTTTATCAATAACAAAAACGTCACCCTCCTAAAAAAAGTTATTTGATGAAATTCCATCTAATATTGATTTTATTGCGAAAAAACGATTTTCCTATGGGAATTTACAATGGGGGTTAAAAATAGATTTTTTAAAAATATTTTTTTTAATTGTTGACCGATTTTCAAAATCTAACTTTTGTTTTCTTAATTACATCATTTTCAAGCTATCTCGCCAGGTTTCGGAGTCAATTTCCCAAAAAAATATTTTTTTTATCCAAAAAAATTTGGAAATTGACTCCCCATGTTAAATTCCCATAGGAAAATCGTTTTTTCGCAATACAATTAATTTTTTGGGGAGGGTGACTTTTTTGTTATTGATAAAAAAGTACTTACTTTTAAATATTTTTAAGATTTCATGTGTTTAATAGCCAAAAATTCGTCGGCAGCAAAACGTGGAACAGACAGTAGTACCATTTGGTAACAATGCCATTACTCCCACAATCACTTGTTGATTATATGCTTGGGATTCGATTCGGGAGTAGTCTACAGTGCAACCTCTCTACAACAGCCACCCATGGGAAGACGCAAAACTGGCTGTTGTAGAGAGGTGGCTGTTGTAGGGAGGTTATGTTGTTTATTTATTTTCTTCGATAATTCTCGTCAAAAACATGCTTTGGCAACATTTTAGAATCATTTCCAATGGAAATGATTCTAAAATGCTGTCAAAACATGTTTTTATTGAAAAAGAAGGCAAAGCAACAGTAGACGGCAATTTTCGTGCTCAGCAGTCTAATGGTTAGATACAGAGGAAATCCGGCATCCATTTGGGATATAAAATAGCGGCTGTTATAGACAGGGTGTTGTTGTAGAGAGGTGGTCGTTCGGGGAGGTTCGACTGTATAAGCAGGTTCCAAAATCTACTCGTACACACGTAATCAATAGTAATTATTATATGACTAAGTATTTCAGTAATTCTCATTATCCGAAACACGGCCACGTGGTTATCTATATACACATTGAATGTCGACCTCTGAACGGTTTGTTTACAAGAATAAGCACTCTCGGACCGGTTTATTCATGTAAACCTATTGTTCACCTTCTTAGAGCGCATGCGTAAATCTGAGACATGTAATTGTTATTGTGTTTACACTGTTAGTGACTATTCCTGATTTTCTGAATATTCGTGGTAAGGGTCATATAATAAAACAATTATAGTCTTTTGAGTCGGTGTACATGAGATTTACGGACCTGAGAAAAGTGATGTTCACCGACCGACGCCGAAGAAGGCGTCGGTGAACATCACTTTTCTCAGGTCCGTAAATCTCATGTACACCTCCTCAAAAGACAATAATTGTATACTGCTACTCATATTCCGTACATCTGCAGCCAAAATCACATATACATGTACATACTAGTGCATAGAAGCAGGGGGACGTTTCACTAAACTTCGTACGACAAAAATGTTCGTAAGTGCAAATTGAGGATCGTCAGGGCCCGGTTGTTCAAAACACCAGTTAGCTTAACGGACTGTTAAATCCTTAACGGACTGTTAAATCCTTAACTGAATGGTTAAAATCTCTGTTAAAACAGAGATTTTAACCATTCAGTTAAGGATTTAACAGTCCGTTAAGCTAACGGATGTTTTGAGCAACCGGGCCCTGGAAATTACAATCGATGGATTTAAATTTGTTGAACATAGGCTGCAATACTCGTTTACATTGTTAATGTGAAATTTACAGACTATCATCAATTTGCACTTACGAACATTTTAGTCGTACGAAGTTTAGTGAAACGGTCACCACGTTCTGAAAATCTAATCATACACACGCAATCAATTCCGGCTGTTACCCATATTCCGTACATACCCGTTGCGGGCGATGAAAGTCGCCGTCTGTGATGACG
>CM055268.1:33189670-33229641 GCA_029237695.1 Conchocele bisecta
GTCAGGTTTAGAGAGGTTGTACATTATTTCGAGCTTTACAATCATGAACAGAAAAAATATAATTCTAATGCACTCTATAAATATCACACAATCTGATTGGCTGATGGTCATACATTACAGGTATATCATTGTTGATGAACGGTCGCAATTTATTTCAATATGTATTCCTATGTCAGTAGTAAAGGAGTGCATTAGAAATAGGTTAACCGCATTGTAATTTTGAAATTTGCGGCGTATATCAGAAAATGATAGGTCGGAAAACATGTTCAATGGCTCCGCTAGCGCGTCGCCATTAAACAGATTTTCCGACCTATCATTTTCTGATATACGCCGCAAATTTGAAAATTACAATACAGTTAACCCTATATTTTAACACAGTTAATATACAGTTAACCCTATATTGTGAAATTACACATAACAGGAATTACTACTTACCACAAGCAGCCCGAACAGCGACACTGCTTGCATTTTCTGTAAATATTTAAGGAATAGAATATGACCGGCTGTTGCATTTACTGTGGTCCGGAAAACATATGGTCTATTTAAACTGCATTCTCGCACACTTTAAACACACCAGTTGTTTTGCAAATCAAACCAACATAAACACAACATATCAGGGTTTATTACTTATAAACAGATTATTTAATGGAATGGCTGATTTTTATGAAACATAGCGCAGCAAACGCGGAGCAGGTTGCACTTTATTCTATAGGTTGCCTTATTCTCATAATTCAGTCGTTTTGACGAAGAACCGGTTACCGTGAATGTAAATAAAAATATTGATCACGTGAATGTAAGAAAATCTACTGTAAAAAAATATTTATCAGGTAACCTGCCCTGTATTTGCCGAATACGTACTGACTGATAACATATTGTTGTATCAGGCATTGACCTGACACAAACATCCGGGTTACAATGAAGTGAATATTGGTCGGATGACGTCACGTGACGTTACCGAATGACGTGAGTGTAATGACGCAACGTAAACAAGTCCGCGTTCTATCCATAGATAACGACGTCATCTTTGGTATTTTTCGAGCATAAAACGTTACCTTATAAATAGAATACCAGGCTACTGTCTTTCGATATCAGGTTTATCAGGCTCGGCTCGGAAACGGTAGGAATTCCTCGGCAAGCCTCGGAATTCCTACGCGTTTCCTAGCCTTGCCTGATAAACTTGATATCGAAAGACAGTAGCCTGGTACACTGTAAAACCAGCGCACGCTTGACGCGTCCAGACGCGTTCATATATAGGCAATTTTAACGCAGTAGTGTTCAAATTGGCCTTCAGGAATTCAGTAAATGCATCTTTACTGAACCGATATGTTCAAATGGTGTTCAGCACATTAACGTCTCCGTTCAAGCACTCTGCGGTCAATTTTTGATCAGCTTTCAATTGTGGTAGATACAATGAGTTTACCTTAACAATGTATTAATAACACCATTTACGATACATTTTAAATATTGTTTGCATAAAGTATGGTGTATGAAGCTACAATTCATAATTCGTTACGGCATTTAAACATTGCCGTTCACATAGCATCCATTGATGAACGCTCAAAGCGTACGGTGACGTAATTCTATTTTTATCGGAGTATTTTTAGTTCCACGCGGTTCCGTCATGACCATGGAATTCTGGGAATTGGGCGCAATTTTTTATCTCTTTCCGGCATTGCTGCTAAAGGATATTGAGGACATTTAAATGTAAACCGTACATTTAATTTACTTATTTAGGTGATTTTAACATGTAAACTAATGGTAATAGCATCTCTTCATACTCGCCAATGTTTGTGGCAGCTCTTTGTGGTAGGGGTTGCTTGATAAACATGCAAAATGAGACAGAGTCCGAATTTGCCTCCAACATGTGTTGTTTCTTTGCAGACTCCATGCAATCATTTCAAAATCATACCATAAGGTATCACAAAGATGATCCAAGCTTCTCGGTTGCATGCAGTATAGGTTCTTGCTCCTTCACATCAAGCAAATGGTCCATTTTTAGATCGCATGTAAGCCGTAAACACGATAACCGAAATCAAAATGTAGACTTACCCCACCCACCCATGTTATTCAATGATGATGGAGAAAATGATGTTGTTATTCCGTTCAACGATACAGAAGCTCTGCAGATATGTATGCATGTAATGCTATATACTAATGTACAATGTAATGCCTTATATTGAATGATTCAAAATAAAATGTGTAAATGAATTGCTTTTAATACCTTCTGTTCAAATTAGAACATTTCCATGATTAAATTAGAACACGTCCCTGTTCAAATATGAACACCTTTCTGTTTATATTAGAGCACCACAATATGTCTGTGCTCAAAATTGCATACCTACATGTTCATGTGGTGTTCCAAAGCTGAACACTTGTAACTTGAACATGTTCGGGGAGGGTGTTCAATATCTGTTGCATCGTATTTGAACGCGTCAAGCGTTAATAATTGGAACACTTGAAATGTTCAATCTTGAACACACAACGTTCATGTTTTGAACGGTAGTGTTCACGGTTTGAACACATAAATGTCCAATGTCTCACACTAGTGTTCAAAGGGTGTTGAGATTAGAACACTGTGCGTTAATGCTTTGAACATTAGCGTTAAGAAATTGAATGCTCGTTGAACGCGTCATTGCGTTCTTGATGTGTTCAATAGCTGTTGCATTTTGGTGTTCAGAGTGCATTCTAAAGTTGAACGTTTGGGTTTACAGTGTATTCTCTATATCCCAGATTACTTCACGTAGGACATGGTTTCACGTTTATATCTTTCACGAAGAATCGAGTACCATTTATTTCTTACACTCACGTGCTCTAGATATAGAGAATAGTAGGTTAGTGCCGTGAATGGGGAAAATATCTAGCAAGGCTTAGGAAACGGGATGGGCGAGGCTCTGCCGAGCACATCCCGTTTCCGAGCCGCGCCAGATATTTTTCCCATTCACGGCACCAACCTACTATTCTATTTATCCAGTCAACACCTACTAATGGCTTTAAAATGCAAAAAAAAATAATCCCAGCCACCACACATATTCATGCGCAGTGATTACTGATTAGGTCGTATTGACGGGTTATATATTTTGTTTCACGGCACCGTGTTTCACGGTACATACGCACTGTGTTGACGGGAATAGTTTATTTACATTGACGGTAAACGATTCTTCGTCAAAACGACGGAATTATGGGTACTAGACAGTAAAGGGCAACATGTTCCTTATTTGCTGCGGTATGTTTAATAACAATCCGTCATTCCATGAGAAATCTATTGTAAACATATTAGAATAACATGACGTCACACCGTTCGGAAACCACGTGATCACACACCCTGGTGTTGGCCCTGATTAGATTGGGTGAATGTGTAAACGACCTAGTGTTATGGCAGATATAGAGCTAAACTGGTTGCACATACACTTAATGCGGGCATTTATTTTGGTGGCGAGCACATGCACGTATACATAAGTACATGTGTATTCTTTACGTTAGTCGCAATTCGCAAATGCCAGAGAGTTCGGGTTAGGTCACATTTATATACACATATACTATTATTGTAAGATCCATGAAGATAGCAGTTCGGGCCTTTATAGTTGAAGACACGTAACACTTCAAATACCCCTGTATCGTGCGGTAAACGGACGACACAGGGTATTTGAAGTGTTATGTGTCTGTGGACGATAGAGGAGTATGAAGTGTTAAGTGGTGGACGATAGAGGAGTATGAAGTGTTAAGTGTCTACAACTCGAGGTGTATGATCACGTGATACTAACAACAACAACAAGTCCTTATTACGTAACGGATTTTGATGAAATATGGCACATCAAACGCGTTTTGTTAAGATGCATTTGGTGGTCTCTGTATTTTCGCCCAAACTTCTGTCATTTTTGCGAAGAATCGATTTCCGTGTCTCCGACACGGAAATCGATTCTTCGCAAAAACGACATAAGGCTGTGCCAAACTCACTGGACGACCAAATGCAGCTCATGAAGACGCGTTTGCTGCGCCATATTTCGACAAAATCCGTTAAATATTAAGGAAAATATCAAATAATACTTACTTTGGAGTGGGCAATATTTCAACACTTTCAGCCACTGTTGTTGTTGTTATAACCACGTGATCATGCACCTTGCAACTAGTGTCTTTATTACTGCAGTGGGTACAGAGACTGCGCTGGATCTGTATGAACTGGCCGGGTTATATTGCGTTTTAAACCAGTCCGAAAGAGCACTCATCTATTGTGGCACCCTTAAAGTGTCCTTCTACAGTAACGCGCGATACACATCGATATAATGACACCGTGTCAGGCGAAACATGTGCATCAATGCATGACGAGTCGTGTCACGACTCGTCACGCATTGATGCACATGTTTCGCCCGAGTCTGCGAGTTTGATTCCACCTGGATTGGTGAATACAATTAATAGATCAGCATGATCATAGCTCATTGGAACATTCACTTCAAGATGTGTGTACTCGTATACATGTACAAGTATGTTGCCCATTTCCATAGTGTACTAAATAAATAATAATAACAAATAATAATCAAAATGTAATGTTGTAAAATACAGTTTTACCTTGATTACTGCAAGCCTCCGAAGTTTTCACAATTTCACCCAACAACGAATACGATGGTGGATGTAAAAGTCATTCATGCGTGGAAATGGAAATATGATTTCCGAGCTAGGTTAGACTTTGATTCCGGTTGATCAGCCATTTGTGTCCATGCATGTACTGTGTCACGGTGAATTGATGCTCACAAAACCGAGACGGGTTATACTATGGTAAGCGTGTACATGTTTTGGGTGGGTACGCAATGTTTTGCTCGAGTTAACGAATCGCACCATTAATTTACATACTAACCAAGCACCGAAACTCGGGCGGGTCTGTATCACCCAGAAGCTTAGTCACCCGTATCATCATGGTGGCACGTTATGGACATTTCGTCTCGGTATTGATTCGCCCTTTAGAAATGAATATTCAGAACCATACATTTCGTTTCGTCGTTTCTACTTCGCGTAGATGCGAAAATTAAGAAACTTAATTATTTTCGTCCCTATGCAGAAACGAAGTGAGACGTTTAAGATTAAAAATGTTCGTGTGTATGCGGTGTAGACACGAACGAGATATATCTAAGGTTCTTCATTTATGTCTGTCAGTGGAGAAATGGGGCTTATGGGGTTTGCGACCAGTGTAGATCCAGATCAGCCTGTGCATTCGCACAGTCTGATTAGGATATACACTGTTCGCCATTACATTAATGAAACACCCGTCATGCTTCTAAAAAGCAATACAATATTGTTATCAGGCTACAGTTGTGTGCTATTTGGTTCACAAATCCCATAAGACCCATTTCTCCAGTCACATAAACATGTACGTTGCTACCTAGCTTAGAAATGTAGAACTGACATCTCTGGGGCCCGTTTCACTAAACTTCTTACAACTAAAATGTTCGTAAGTTCAAATTTAAGATCGTCTGTAAATGTCAATTTATGGATTTACATTTATTGAGCACAGGTTGCATATGCAGCCTATGCTCAATAAATGTAAATCCAATAATTATTTACAAGAAAACTTTGTTAATGTGAAATTTACAGACTATCATAATTTTGCACTTACGAACATTTTAGTCGTACGAAGTTTAGTGAAACGGCCCCCAGGTTCGTCATGTTCGTCTCTGGATTTGAAACGAAGAGACGAAATGTCCCTAATGAGCCACGACACTATCCAGCCACTCTAATATGAGACAACATGCATTAAAGCTCGTTGCCTATATGTTACTTATGTTTCTTCATTAAATCAAACGAAACCGCTATTAAAACCATCTAAAATTGATGCTGCACATCGGAGAATGCGTTGCACAAGTCAGGAATAACAGATCGTTGCTAAATTGAACATTATAAATACGTTGATGAGAAATGAGAAAAATTGCAGAAAAATATTTTCCTTTTTTTCATATGAATTACAAATATGTCAAAATTATTGATCCGGCAGTGGCAGGGCCTGCCGGCCCTGTTCCGACGCCCCTGAAAACGCATTTAATGCATTGATTTTTAATGCTAATAGCGAGTGAACGATGTGTGGGAAACGGTTGACACCTTACAATAAAAATATGGTGTGCGAATTTAAATACAGATAACTCCTCGTACATGCATTCAAATTTATGTTCATGAGAAGATAAATGTATCATGATCACGTTCTGTACTGAAACAGGAGTCATCTTCCTTGCAGCGTAAATACACAACCAGCTGCGTTAATCTTGCATCAATTGTGACTAGTGTGTATCATGAGCATGATCTATAACCGTGACCGAATATATGGCGCTTGCATTGTAGCATTTGTGGTAAAAAAGACCCCGGTCTGTGACTGAGGAAATAGGAATTGCAGCATACGTGACCAGTGTAGCAGCTCGTGATACGTGACTGACTGAATTTATGACGCGCTGTAGAGCCGACTATAGTTCATCGACGACTATCGTTCACGTGTATGATTAAGCCGGATTTCCCGGCTTAATCATTTCCGGCTTAATCATACACGTGAACGGTAGTCGTCGATGAACAATAGTCGGCTCTAACATCAACGACTATTGTCGACGACTAATGTTCACCTATAGTGAAACTTCTTCAACAGTTCCTAAGTTGTTCAGCGGTCTACAGTGAAGTTGAAATATCGACATAAATTGCTAAGTTATATTTCCAGGCTTAATCATACACGTGAACGATAGTCGTCGATGAACAATAGTCGGCTCTACAACGCGCCAAGTGTAGCATTTATGGCCAATCTCGGCCCTCATCTGCGCTTGAAGACACGGAACATGTGTAGCTCCAGATATATGTCTGTAACAAGAAAAAAAGAGCTTCCAGCATTTGTATTGTAGCTCTTTCAGTAGACTGTAGATTTGGGCTTGTGACATTTATTTGTGTCCCGATATGTGACAATAAAATGGGATGTTGTTGGTGGGAGGGTAAAGCGGGATTATGAAATTTGTGGCCTGTCTTGTACCTGATCTGTCATCGTGTTTTGAGAGATAGGCCTTATGCCATGTGACATGTCTGGGCTTTTGATCTACGGTTTGTGGCTGGCGAAATGCGGCAAATGACATTTGTGACTGTGACTGGTGAAATTGGGCTTATGGTTTGTGCGACCAGTGTAGATCCAGACCAGCCTAATCAGGATCTGCACTGTTCGCTATTCCATCAGTGAAACACACATGTCATGTATCTTTATCAGGCTACAGCAGTGTGTTATTTGACCAGGAGCTATACTGGTGATAAACCCTATACAGTGGGGTCAGCGTGTAAGTGCACACACGAACGAAGACGACAGTTCCAACCTGTCATGTTCGTTCGTGTGTGCACTTACACGCTGACCCCAATGTAAGCCCCATTTATCCATTATCCAAATTATACATTTGTGTCCAGAGTGGCTTCGGCGGCCCTGTCACTGAAATTAGGTAAATGAGATTTTGTACCTTGGGACATCTGCGTAATTTCATTAAATACGTTTACAAAATTTACAGTATTTTTCATAAATAAATTCAAAAGTTGGCAAAACGTTCAGAGTACATGCGGAATATATAATACATGTATAGTACATGTACTCTGTTGACACCATTCATGGAAAATATTGTAACTTTTGTAAACGTATTTCATGACATTACGCAGATGTCCGAAGGTACAAAATGACATGGCGTATCTCAAATGGGGTCTATGACATGTACGGCTAGTCTAGCTCCTGATTTCCATCAGTAGCCGGAGCGCTTGTGGTATTCCAGCTCCTGATATGTGACTGTGACTGGGGTTCGCTGATTACATGTATATGTGACTGTGACTGGAATAACGAGGCTAATCTTATTTATAGCCAGTCTAAATCCCGATCTGCTTAAGAGAAATGATACTTATTTATCCCGTCAACACAGTGCGTATGTGCCGTGAAACACGGTGCCGTGAAACATTTTTGATATCCTGCCAATACGACCTACTCACTGCGTATGAATATGTGCGGTTGCTGGGATTATTTCGTTGCATTTTAAAGCCATTTGTATGTGTTGACGGGATAAATAGAATAGTAGGTGTGCCGTGAATGGAAAAAAAAAATATATCTGGGCGCGCACGAAAAACGGGATGTGCTCGGCAGAGCCTCTCCCATCTCGTTTCCTGAGCCTTGCCAGATATTTTTTCCCATTCACGGCACTAACCTACTATTCTCTATATCTCTGGTTGGGCATTTTATCGTCAGGACCCGGTTGCTCAAAGCTTCTATTAGGTATGACTGCTAAATATAGTACACATCGGCCAGGGGGTATTTTTATCGTCAGGACCCGGTTGCTCAAAGCTTCTATTAGGTATGACTGTGCTAAATATAGTACACATCGGCCAGGGGGTATTTTTATCGTCAGGACCCGGTTGCTCAAAGCTTCTATTAGGTATGACTGTGCTAAATATAGTACACATCGGCCAGGGGGTATGCTTTAGTAGTCCGGTATAAAAAAATAGTGCAGACGTTTTGAGGCCACACACCCAGTTTGCTTGTAAATCCTGATCCATTACAGCCCAATTTTACTTGAGAAACATGTTGGGGTGTTTTTAACACCAGTTTCCAGCACATTTCTAGCATTTAAAAGAAATTACTGAGCCTGCTTGTCACGTGATGTGAACACTACGTCACATGACATTGTGATGATAAACAATATGGCGGACTGGACAAGGTTGATTTTTCTTTCTTAGGAGTAAGTGAACATATTGTTTAATTAGTGAAAATCCGGTGCAGACAGGTTGCAGGTTATGAAAAGGTAGGTTCCACAGCATCCATACGAATAGTGAAAGTGTGAGAGAATGGCCATATTTGGAGGAATCGGTTAAGTTGTATAGTAAAACTAATTGGTGGTTGCTAGCCTATAAGCTTAACAGACTGTTAAATCCTTAACAATGTTAAGGATTTAACAGTCTGTTAAGCAAACAGAGGGTTTGAGCAACCGGGCCCTGGGGCCCGTTTCACTAAACTTCTTACGACTAAAATGTTCGTAAGTGCAAAATTATGATAGTCTGTAAATTTCACATTAACACTGTTTTCTTGTATATAATTTTTGGATTTACATTTATTGAGCATAGGCTGCATATGCAGCCTATGCTCAATAAATGTAAATCCATAGATTGAAATTTAAAGACGATCTTAAATTTGAACTTACGAACATTTTAGTCGTAAGAAGTTTAGTGAAACGGGCCCCTGTGGTCTGTGGCTGGCGATATTGGACTTTTTGATCTGATCAATGGAGTGATCAATTCGGCCAACTTGAACACAAAGATGGCCGAGATGGCCACTCCGTGTACCGTATATGATACAGTAACGAGGCAGTGTTCACATATATGTTATACATATATTCCATATCATATTACGAAGCGATTATCTTTGAATCAAGGGATGATCAGGTATTGAACGGGTGCTTCTGGACTTGATTCATATTCTATTCATCGGCGACTTCAGGAACGGTGTTTACGTTATTTGTTGAATGGTGCATAGTTCAGGGGCCCGTTTCACTAAACTTCGTACGACTAAAATGTTCGTAAGTGCAAATTTAGGACCGTCTGGAAATTTAAATTGATGGATTTACATTTATTGAGCATAGGCTGCATATGCAGCCTATGTTCAATAAATGCAAATCCAATAATTGTTTAACAGTGTTAAAGTAAAAATTACAGACTATCATAGTTTTGCAATTACAAACATTTTAGTAGTACGAAGTTTAGTGAAATGATCCCCTGATGTTGATCGGATTGTGTGGATGGGATAACATTAATATCGACGAATTCTGCAAACTTTTTGCGTTACGATCTATAAAATTAGCAGAATTGTAAGCATACATGACATCACGTGGATAAAAAACAATCGACGCCATTTACTAAAGTGTTGGAAAATGAAGAACTGATTATCATCAGTTGCATGGTTATTGGATGAAACAATAAGCAACACATTTACACAAGTAATATTTATTTTCCTCTAATTTCATGGACTCTCAATACAAATTAAATGGCTATAAGGATTACATATGGTCCGGCAAAGACATCAATGTTTAACTGAATAGCGAACAGTGCAGAGCCCGAAAAGCCTGCGCGGACGTGCAAGCTGGTACTGGTATACACTGGCGCAAACAATATACTATATCTCGGTTGTTAACCCTTTCACCCCTAAGTAACTGGAATTGATTCTGATATGTTAATTTTGCAAACAATCCAACCGTCACAACATTATTTTCAGACTGGTCCATTTATGAAAATGGTGTATATTTTGTTCTCAAAAATATGAAAATTACTTTCAAAAAAAAAGTGCAGATCCTGATGAGACGGCTCGCCACGAGCCGGCTCATCTGGATCTGTACTGTTTGCATAAACCGCTATAGCGGGCTTTCGGGTTCAAAGGGTTAATAGTTGCGAACAGTAACTCTTACAATCTACTCCCGTATCGTCCGTAGTCGCAACTAGTTTGTTAAACGTGTTATGTACGTGTCTGTGACTGTCCATGGTAATTTGAAATATTCTTTCAACATATAAAATCTACACTCTCGCCAAATTTCAGCATAATGGTTCCCAATGTGTCTTCCGGTGTGGCACTAGTGTATTGAATATGCAACGAATGATCTCAACGGAAAACATGATAGGCGAGCAGTACAGCACCAATGGATGATGTTGTGCTTTTACAATAAATGCAATCTAGCTTTTGTATTGATTTAATATTATATTAATTAAAGGTACAAAATGTTCTTTATATCAGAGACATCACCTGAGACATTTTCTGGCAAAATAAACATTCATTCACCATTGCCCCACGTATTGATTGGCAGTATTATACATTTTATATAGGATGTAAATTTCCACACTGATATGAGGGGCGAAAACCGTGTTTCCTTAAAATGTTAACGGACATTACTATTTATTCTTTGTATTTATTTTTGGATGTGCAAGATCATACTTTATGATCTTTCGAAAATAATTTTTTTTTCAGGTGACGCATTTAATTAGTATAAATAATTAAAAACTATCATACTTGCCTCATTTGCATACGAAAATAGCCTGATACCACCGCGAGTCACTATCAGTGAAATAAATACATGTATTACTACATGATTATATCTGTATAGCGGGCACTCGCAAATTTTAGAACTGGTGGAATAGTGACACAATTATACACTTATATAATTCCTATAAAGAACACGTGCCTGATGAGTGGGCATGCACCTTTAAACTCGTTCAATGATTTCATAAGAAAGTCGGCTTAGACTCGTAAGAAATCAATAAGCTCATTAATCAACATTCATTTGATAATCATTCTGAAACTTAAATTTAGTAGTCATCAAGTAGGTCGCAATGAACATCAAACACAACAAGAAACCTTCTGTTCCAATGTTCGATGGCCTCAGTCAGTCACTATAAGTCCTTGTATATTGACTCGACTACAAAGGGGCGGATCCAGGATGTATGTTTAGAGGAGGCGTTGATTTCAATTTTCATAAAATTCAGATTATTTTTTCTGCATGTTTTCTTATTTCTCATCAAAAGTATATGTTTTACCTCTCAGTTGAACCATCTCAACGAGACGGTTCAACTGAGTGATAACAACATACACTTTGTGTGAGAAATAATGAAATAATCAGATCTTTCCACGAAAAAAAAATGGGTTAAAATCTAAACTCGACACAATTTAGAGGGGGCGTGCGCCGGACACGCCAGCGCCTGGATCCGCACCTGCTACATGTACATAATTACGAGAGAAGTCATGTGATTTTGTACCTTAGAATATGCGCAATATCTCATGGAAAATAATTACAAAATGTGTAATATTTTCCGTAAATGACGTCGAAAGTTGACAAAATGTTCGGAGCAAATGTGGAATTCCGCATATGCTGTGCGAATTTCGTCAACTTTGGACGTCATTTACAGAAAAAGTCACATTTTCTGTAATTATATTTCATGAATAATCACACATTAATCTTACAAAATCATATGTCGTGTTTCAAATGGTCAAATACGTTTCCCAGCAAGAATATTCATACATTTATCAATACAACTTGCATGTGATTTACACTGACAGCCCCGTCTCATTTCGGTTTATATTTTTGGCGGAAGAACACCACTATTTGAGTGCAGATACTTCTCAGAAGAGTACGAGTGTTTGTCGTCATTCTTCGTGTCCCGGCGACGTTTAGCTACGATTGCCATGCAGATGCCGACGACGACGATGGCAAGGACAATAACGGCCAGTGACGACGACACGGCAATAACGACAGCCGACGACATTTTGTCACTCCCTGTAACAACGTGAAAGACAATGTTGGACATAACCCGAGTTTTGTGACTGTCACGCAGAGCGACTTACAAGTCGTACAATACTTGTAAGTCGCCTGCGTGACAGCCAGACAATTCTGAGTAAGTCTTACGAGACTTGTAGGTCGCCCTGCGTGACAGCCAGACAATTCGGATTATGTCTTACGAGACTTGTAGGTCGCCCTGCGTGACATACACTTCGGATTATGTCTTACGAGACTTGTAGGTCGCCCGGATTATGTCTTACGAGACTTGTAGGTCGCCCTGCGTGACAGACACTTCGGATTATGTCTTACGAGACTTGTAGGTCGCCCTGCATGACGGCCAGCCAATTCGGGCTATGTCTGATGAGACTTGTAGGCCGCCCTGTGTGCCAGCCATACAATTCAGGTTATATTGGAAACTGCTGGACAAACAGGTCCGAGGAAATGTGACTTGTGTTGGACATATTCGCACTGCTATCAGTGTCAACTTTCGACATCATTTACAGAACATATCACAGTTTCTGTAAATAGGTAAATAGTTGATTGAAAAATATGTTTAAGTGTAATTTATTTATTGATTTAATGCAACAGCTAATGCCATGTTATGCCGTATTAACTATTAACATAATTGGTGACGCATATTGCACCTGGGGGGGGGGGGGGGGGGGGAGCGAGGAGATCCCACACAATCAAAACTCAATATTTACAAAAGAAAAATACATATTCAGCCCTTAAATTAAAATAACCTAACCTTGTGCCAGGTTGTCGCCACCAGAGTCCTGTACCTGGGGGCCAAACCTTTACTGTCTGTTTCACGAAAAATGCCCAAATGTTACAGCCATATAAACGATGCAAAAACAATATTGTTTTCGATATTATTAAATTTTATCAAAATTTAAGAATTTTATTCCGAAAAATGCGTTCTCTACGGGAATTTAACATTAGTAAACAAGAGGGACATGATGGCCCTAATTCGCTCACCTGACTCCATGAACACCAGAGGAGAATGTGACATTGAGTTCATGTGTTTTAAAAAAAATGTGCTATTTTTAGATGGCGGTCATCTTGGATTAAGCGATGACTTTCATTTTACAAAATTTGAAAATGCTTCACCCAGCATCGGCCATGTGGTTTCTGAGAAAAAGACGTTAACAATCTTGAATAAATGGATCTTTTGGTGGCCATCATGGATGACATAATCATCCGATTCCGACAAATATTCCACCAGAGTGATCGCCTCATTGATACCTTCAATTTGATATATGACATGACCATATTCAGTCAAAAATAAAATTTGACCCCAATTTGACCCCAAGGGCCACGCCCATTTTTGACCCCGGGGTCACCATTTTAACAACTTTCAAAGAGCAATGTACATCGATCATTCCTACCAAGTTTCGTCGAAATCCGGCTAGCGGTTCATGAGAAGAAGATTTTTTAAGAATTTATGCTATTTTTAGACGGCGGCCATCTTGGATTAGCGATGACCTCCATTTTAACAAATCTGAAAAGGCTTCACCCATGGACCATAACTTTTAAGTTTGACTACCATGGGCCAAGCGGTTCATGTGAAGAATAATTTTGAAATCTCTAATAAAAGAACGACCTTTTGACCTTTCGGCGGCCATCTTGGATGACATAACAATCCGATTGGGACAAAAAATGTACCAGAGTGATCGCCTCATTGATACCTTCGATTTGATATATAACATGACCATATTCGGTCAAAAATAAAATTTGACCCCACGGGCCACGCCCATATGACGGGGTCACCATTTTAACAACTTTGAAAGAGCATTGTACATCGATCATTCCTACCAAGTTTCGTCGAAAACCGGCTAGCGGTTCATGAGAAGAAGATTTTTTAAGAATTTATGCTATTTTTAGTCGGCGGCCATCTTGGATTAGCGATGACCTCCATTTTAACAAATCTGAAAAGGCTTCACACATGGACCATAACTTTTAAGTTTGGCTACCATGGGCCAAGCGGTTCATGTGAAGAAGAATTTTGAAATCTCTAATAAAAGAACCTTTTGACATTTCGGCGGCCATCTTGGATGACATAACAATCCGATTTCGACAGAAAATGCACCAGAGTGATCACCTCATTGATACCTTCAATTTGATATATGACATGACCATATTCGGTCAAAAATAAAATTTGACCCCCCTTTCACCCCACGGGCCACGCCCATTTTTGACCCCGGGGTCACCATTTTAACAACTTTCAAAGAGCAATGTACATCGATCATTCCTACCAAGTTTCGTCGAAATCCGGCCAGCGGTTCATGAGAAGAAGATTTTTTAAGAATTTATGCTATTTTTAGACGGTGGCCATCTTGGATTAGCGATGACCTCCATTTTAACAAATCTAAAAAGGCTTCACCCATGGACCATAGCTTTTAAGTTTGGCTACCATGGGCCGAGCGGTTCATGTGAAGAAGAATTTTGAAATCTCTATAAAAGAAGAACGACCTTTTTGGACATTTCGGCGGCCATCTTGGATGACATAACAATCCGATTTGGACAAAAAATGTACCAGAGTGATCACCTCATTGATACATTCGATTTGATATATAACATGACCATATTCGGTCAAAAATAAAATTTGACCCCACGGGCCACGCCCATTTTTGACCCCGGGGTCACCATTTTAACAACTTTGAAAGAGCAATGTACATCGATCATTCCTACCAAGTTTCGTCGAAATCCGGCCAGCGGTTCATGAGAAGAAGATTTTTTAAGAATTTATGCTATTTTTAGTCGGCGGCCATCTTGGATTAGCGATGACCTCCATTTTAACAAATCTGAAAAGGCTTCACCCATGGACCTCATAACTTTTTAAGTTTGGGTTTGGCTACCATGGGCCAAGCGGTTCATGTGAAGAAGAATTTTGAAATCTCTAATAAAAGAACGACCTTTTGACCTTTCGGCGGCCATCTTGGATGACATAACAATCCGATTTCGACAAAAAAATGCAAAGTGATCGCCTCATTGATACCTTCAATTTGATATATGAAATGACCATATTCAGTCAAAAATAAAATTTGACCCCAATTTGACCCCACGGGCCACGCCCATTTTTAACCCCAGGGTTACCATTTTAACATCTTTGAAAGAGCAATGTACATCGATCATTCCTACCAAGTTTTGTCGAAATCCGGTTGGCGGTTCTTGAGAAGAAGATTTTTTAAGAAGTTGTGCTATTTTTAGACAGCGGCCATCTTGGATTAAGTAATGACGTCATTTTAACAATTTTGTAATCCCCCTACCTAAGGACCATGACCATGAAGTTTGGTGACCATAGGCCCAATGGTTACCGAGGAGAAGACGTTTGAAAATGTTCACGCACGACGACGACGACGACGGACGACGACGGACGACGACGGACACATTGCGGTAACAATAGCTCACACGAGCTTCGCTCAGGTTAGCTAAAAAGAGGTGGAGAACATAGAGGAGCAGTCGAAAAACGAAACATTTTGGAAATGGATTTGAAATTGATCTAGCTTGACAGCTTGAAAATGATGGGATTTAACATGTGGAAATTGTTTTTCGCAATAAAATAAATATTGGACCAAATTTCACGAAATAAAAAGTAGGCCATTCTTAAATTTTGCTATACTTTAATATTATCGAAAACTATATTGTGTTTGCATTATTTATATAGCTGTAACATTTGGGCAGGATTCGTGAAACAGACAGTAGGTACAAAATCAAATGGCTCGTCTTTTACTGGCAGATCATAATGAACAGCTCGGCGCAGACAGATGTTGCAAGCGTATAAATAGCAATACCGCCCGTACCATCAGAGGTTCATTTCACTAAACTTCGTACGACTAAAATGTTCGTAAGTGCAAAATTACAATAGTCTGTAAATTTCACACTAACAATGTTTTCTTGTAAACAATTATTGTATTTTCATTTATTGAGCATAAGCTGCAGCCTATGCTCAATAAATGTAAATGCATCAAATGAAATTTCCAGACGATCTTAAATTTGTACTTACGAACATTTTAGTCGTAGGAAGTTTAATGAAACGGGCCCCAGAAATCTGAAACCAAAGTGACATACCATCATTGTCTACTTCACTGTCCGGAGTTGATGGGTCAATAGTAATGGTCACGGCCACGCGATCGAAGTCGTTTGGGTTTGTGGAATTGGCGACGCTCCGTTTCCTTCTCTGGCTGCTACTGTAGGCACAGAACTGAAACACGAATATGTGGCGGTTACATACAAAGCAGGGGGCCGTTTCACTAAAGTGTGTACATGTACGATTAAAATGTTCGTATGTGCAAAATTAGGATCATGTTGAAATTTTAATTGATGGATTTACATCTATAAACGTAAATACACGTAAATCAAGTAATTGTTTACAAAGAAAACAGTGTTAATGTGAAATTTACAGACTATCATAATATTGCACTCACGAACATTTTAGTCGTACGAAGTTTAGTGAAACGCCCCCCTGGACCCGATACTGTCGTCTAATGATTTTCAAGTTTAAGGACATGTGTGACCATTGATCGTCATTCGATTCAAACATAATTGGTTCCTAATAGGTGATGGGATATATGCACACATTATACTAATATGTCATGTCTCCATGTCGTTGTTTACATTTATCTTGTATTAATCCATAGGCGACACCGGCATTTTTGAAAAGGGGGTTCGACTTTCAGCTGTGAAGTAACCAAAATATGTAAGGGTCCAGGGGTAATCCACTGCATCCCTTATATATGTCGACTCCTTCACAGTCCTGGAGAGATATTATAGGAATTAATGGCCTTTTTGTGGAATTTATCGGGGTATAAACTTGGAAAAGTCGCGGGAATACTGGACGAAGGCCTCACGGTTACGGAAAGTAGTTCGGCGTGGGAGTTTACTGGGATATAAATTTTGGACAGAGACTTGCTACGGGCCAATCAAATGTTATGGAATTGTGTAAATATTTTTGTGCTGGAATTATTGATTTCTAGAAGTCAAATGCTCCCGTATTTTTGAAAATTAGCGTATTGCAATACGTTTGGCGCCGCTTGTCTGTATCTTGTTAGTATGGCACGTGCACGCTATAATGTCTGCTAATTCATGCACTGTAAATAGGTATCGCAGACCTAATTTATATAAACAAACGCCTGTTGGCTTCAAAAAAGGATGGTTCGTACGAACACATCGAACCTCCCGTGACGACGCTCTTGTAATGTGATTTTTGTTCTGTTATTATACAGTGGGGTCAGCGTGTAAGTGCACACACGAACGAACACGACAGGTTGGTTCCAACCTGTCGTGTTCGTTCGTGTGTGCACTTACACGCTGACCCCACTGTACTATAGAGTGGGAGCGTAATGGGTGTGATTGGGTGCTATGTCGAGATAAACATGAACTAATTTTCAAAACAAATATCACCGAAATATAGCGCTTCGACAAGGAAGGTAACTCCACAACCTGGGCCCACAGATACGTCACGTGTCCCCTCCGTTACGTTACATTACTCACATTCGCGCATTTTGGGTCACTAAACGCCGTGCCGTAGCAGTAATCGACGTAGCACTCGAGGTACACCCTGCTGCTGCCAGCCACGGTGTTAAACGGAGTCAGCACAAATGCGTCCGTCTGTATCTTGTAAAACCCGCCGGCGAAACTCGCGTACCGGAAGCCATTTGTCAGACCGAACCGATTACCGGTGTTGGGGCATCTATAACAGATACAATACATACAATTCACAGTGTTCCAATTCTGGATCTATAATTATCTCCTTTAACCCTTCCTACGCTGTTGACGGAAATTGCCGTCTGCTGTTTTTCTTTTTTCTTTTTTGCCTTAATTCTTAACAAAAAACCTGTTTTGGCAGCACATGAGAATCGTCTCCAGTGGAGACGATTCTCATGCGCTGTCAAAACAGGTCTATATCGAGAAATATGAAAATAAAACATTTTCAGCAGACGACAACATTTAATTCAGCGTATGACCGGTTACCATGTTTATTTTCCGTCATTGATATCGCACTTGGATTTCACTTACTCATTTCACATTTTTTTGTCAATATTCAAGGTCTTTAACCCTTTCAACCCTAAGGAACTGGAATGGACTGTGATATGCTAATGTTCCGACCAATCCAATGGTCACACAATTATTTTCAGATTCGTCCATTTATGAATAGGGGTGTTTTTGTTCTACGAAATATGAAAATTACTTTCAAACAGTGCAGATCCTGATGAGACGGCTCGTTACGAGCCGGCTCATCTGGATCTGCACTGTTTACATAAACCGATATAGCGGGCTTTCGGGTTCAAAGGGTTAACATAAGATATGACTGATTACCGTCAATATTGGCAAATTACGGCGATTCGTCAATTGCATGAAAAACTGAATGTGGACGGCGTATTGTACGGAGCCCCACAGGCGACGTAGAATTCTTTTTTTTTATTATTTGTTATATCGTGCGAACGAATTGTTTATTGTCATTTCGTGGGAACTAATTGTTAATTCGAGGGAACGAATTGTTATATCGTGGAAACGAATTGTTAATTCGAGGGAACGACTTGTTAAATAGAGGGAACGAATTGTTATTTCGTGGGAACGAAATAATAATAACAAATCCATGTCCCCTGTGGGGCTCCGTAGTATTGGGCTACATTTTATTTCGTGGGAACGAAATAATAATAAAAAATCCATGTCCCCTGTGGGGCTCCGTAGTATTGGGCTACATTTTAGTCGGGTAAAAGCCTGCACTGTTCGCCATCAGTCAGCTAGGCACCGGTCATGCCTTTTACAAACAATATGAATCATGAAAAGTCATGCAGAGCATGATGTTATTAGCCGATCAAATCAGGGTTCAATATATGTCCACATTTTAGTAGTTACGGAATCTCAGGGAAAAGTGAGAGAAGTGTTGATTTCAACCCCAACCAAATTCTCCCAGTTATATTTAGCTATCATTAATATCTGATCATAGCAATACTTATGGAGTAGTATATAGGGAGTCAAAATGATACCACCTAACGGTGGTATCATTTCTCCTCCCTATATACTACTCCACCACCCCCCGAAAAATCAAAAATTGGTTAACGAGGAAATTGTCTCCCACCAACCACGAAATATTCAAAATTGGTGTCATAAATACATCATGTTGTTTTCACGTCCAATTGAACATATAAATTTAATAGGTTATAATAAAATATTATAACAAAATGGATAATAAAATACACAACGAATTGGACGTTTATAATGATTTGGATGAAGGATTTTACCGCTGTTGTTTCTACAGTATTAAAACACGGTAAAATGACAATACTATGTGATATCGAATACATGAAATATCAGCGTAATTTATTACGCTGCGATAAAAACGTTGCATTTACAATATTAAACCGGCAATTATGTCGCCGGTATAAGTCATTTATATATGAAGCGACTAAATAGGATCGGAGAAACACTACCGAAACATTATCAAACTAATTTTATAAAACAGTTTTAAAAAATCAAAGATTCGTTTACGGATATGCGTTTCTACAATATCGCTTTTATCGAAGAATTGGAAAATTAATTAGAAGAAATTGAAATTATTGAACAGAACTAATTTATGTTATAAGCAGACGACAATGTTCCAATTACACGTGTTATGAACATGTAAATTAGGTGTCCATTTTATAGAGAGATTACACGATTACGTCTTCCAGGATGAAACATAAACACACTGTAATAGTGGTATCATTTTGAATCCCTCTATACTACTGTAATATATACTATAAATTTTTTAATAACTGTGTTGAAGAACTTTACGAAGAATACGGGGGTTATAGTCCTATATATAAATTCTATAAAATGAGAACACTAGGCGATATCGAATACATGAAATATCAGCGTAATTTATTACGCTCCGATAAAAACGTTGCATTTACAATATTATACCGGCAATTATGTCAACCATAACAAGAGGCAAATACAAACATTAAGACGGATATGAAACTAAGGTGTATTATATAAAATTGTTAAAACCCAACGATTCGTTTACGAATATACATTTCTACGATATCGCTTATAAAGATATTAATGATGAAAAATAAAAAAAAAATAGCAAAAGCCTCCACTCGTGCACAACACCAGCGACTGGGCAGATTTCTAGCCGGCACCCAGCCACTGGGGTGTTGGGACCTTTCTTAAGCCCACGCATCTGTTGGCTCACATCTGGGTCGCCTTGAACCCCATTGCCAATTACTCTATTAAGAGAAACCAGCGAAGTAAGACGAGCCTATGTGTGAATTTGGTTTCCGAAATTGCAAAGCTCTTAGGCAGAAATCTTTTAGGCCGGCACCTTTGAGCTACACAATTACATCGCCAAATACACACATATGCATAGACTGCTACCATTAAACAGACGAGACGGACGTCATACCGGATCAACAACATGGCATGCACGAGATGAGACCAATTGTTGTAAGGTCAACAAACATATATATACTCATCAGTTTCCTATACAACATACAAATGGTGTGCATATTATAATTATTTAATTAATACCTATTGGCGAAAGAAAACATGTGATGGTTCGTTATTTTATAATTAATTTTATATTTTTTTTTTAATAATTTAAAAGATGAACACTCCCTATTATTACATAGTAATTAATTTATGTTGTAACGACAATGTTTCAATTACACGGGTTATGGCCCATGCGTAAAAAAATTGATAGCCGAGGTAAACAGAGCCGATAATTCTCAGTGAAAAACACATGTTGTATAGGTATGTAAATTTGTTTACTGCACCAATATAAATTTTGAAAAAATTAGGAAAATTATAAAATTAAGAATTTTTTTTTTTTTTTTTAAATTATTATTTTTATTTTATTTTTTTTTTATTTTTTTAATTATTTTTTTAAATTTTTTTTAATTATTTTATAATGGTGCTGTAACATTTCCTCCGACTTTATTTCCAAGTTTTACCCTAAATTTATCCCAATCAGTACACTCAATTATTGGCATGGTGGCGCGCGCCTTGATCCTTATATCATTTTTTAATTCTTCATATCTCCCCATTTCTTCCACCACGGATTCAAACTCTAAATTTGATATTTTCTTATCGGCCAACGCTTTGGACACCATAACGTCGATGCTATTTTTCTTAGACCTAGCGAGAACGGATATTCTATCATGTTTTCTACTTTTTTCTCGAGTTTTCCACCCGCCGCCCTAATTACCATACAAAGTGTTCCAGATAAAACGGTAATTCCACTCAAAAACCCCTGCAAGTGGAATCATTACAATTGTAGATAGCGTTGCAGCAGTCCCCGCCCCACACAACACAGAAACACTTGCCAGAACCGTACTAGATGCTTCAGCTATGTTTGCCGCGCGCCTATATTTATTAGAGTGTCTTTTTCTATTTGCACATTCTCTAACTAAAATATCCTGCATAGCGACGATATTATTCAACCTAAAATCTGAACTTTTTTCGTTAATTGAATACAGTGTTGGTGGAGTGGTATTGAGAGTTGAATACAGTGTTGGTGGAGTGGTATTGAGAGTTGGATACAGTGTTGGTGGATCGGTATTGACAATTGGAAGCGGTGATTCGTTCATAGTTAAATTTATTTCATATATTAGTATTTACACAATAAGTTCAATTAACAATGAGACAATAGTGGAAGAACTCTCTGAGTCACCGATTTTCGTAACAAAGTTAATAACACTACCTTGGGAAAGTATAATTCGATCATCACCGGAGAACGAAACCACCGTCGAACTATCTCCAGAGATTTTTAGTGACTCCAACCCCCGTTCTTCCCCATCTACTACAATATTTATCGCGACCGCGCCCACAGGTTTACCATTAGCATTAACCGAGCAGACCGCCATTTGGATAACTTCACCTGCAGCTGTCATAGTGTATCCCCCATATTTATTACTCGCTTTGGCACCGAACGAATATTCATAGTGCCCCACAACCAATGGGCCCCGCTTCTCAGCCCAAACTGTTATGACACGTTTTGGTGTTTTCATTGTTTTCACTATTCCGGCAAGCGCATTGTTTGCGTTATATGCCTCAGTACGAATCTCATAAGAGGCCTCCTCAAGAGCTTTGGTCGCGGATATACGATCATGTTTCAGTTTATCGGTTATTTTTTCATCTAGTTCAGTAAGTGTCGCTTCTCTGTTGAGAGAGTCCTCTAAGCGCAACGCATCATAAGCCTCCGTAATGGTTTGCCTGGTGGTCTTCTAAGGCTTTATCAATACCCGACCGGGTCTCTTTTTGAAATTCGGTTATTTTTTCATCTAGTTTAGTAAGTGTCGCTTCTCTGTTGATAGAGTCCTCTAAGAGCAACACCCTATAAGCCTCCGTAATATCCGCCTGGTGGTCTTCTAGGGCTTTATCAATACCCGTTTCGGACTCCATCAAGATCAAACCGGGTCTCTTTTTTAAATTCGGTTATTTTTTCATATAGGTCAGTAAGTGCCGCTTCTCTGTTGAGAGAGTTCTCTGAGCGTAACGCCCCATAAGCCTCCGCAATGGCCTCTTTGTGGTCTTCTCGGACCCCCTCAACCCCAGACCTGGTCTCTTTTTATAAATTCGGCTATTTTTTCATCTAGTTCGGTAAGTGTCGATTCTTTACTGTGAGAGTTCTCTAAGCGCAACGCATCATAAGCCTCCGCAATGGCCTCTGCAAGGTTAGACTGGTGGTCTTCTCGGACTTTATCAATACCCGACCGGGTCTCTTTTCGAAATTTGGTTATATTTTTATCTAGTTCAGTAAGTGCCGCTTCTCTGATGAGAGAGTCCTCTGAGCGCAACACCTCATAAGCCATTCATAAGGTCCGCCTGGTGGTCCTCTCGTGCTTTCTCAATACCCGACGTGGCCTCATTTCGAAAATCGATTATTTTCCCGTCTAATTCAGCAAGTGTAGCTTTCTTTGCTGAGAGAGTCTTCTAAGCGCAACGCATCATAAACTCCGTAATGTCAGTCTTACGGTCTTCTCGGGCTTTATCAATCCCCAACCGGGCCGGGCCTCTTTTCTAAATTTGGTATTTTTTTACCTAGTTCGTTTAGTTCCGTATGCGTTTCTTCACGACTTTGTGTATTCACAGCCAGGGCATATTCTCTAAGTTGTGATAGTAGACTCTTGTTAATCTCGTCCGTGGCCCTCGATATAGTTCTATTAATCAAGGCCTTTGTTTTTTGGGTAGTTAAAAAGTCGCCCTCTGTCGGGATGAATCCCCCTTCTGCAGGTTCCAAATTATTTGAATTTGTCACCCAATCGGAAGAACTACCTGGTCCGTATATACTCATAATGTTGATAATATATATTACGAACATGCGTTTAATTCTAATTTTCTTAAAATTAAATTAATTGAAATTTCTAGGACGACCGAAATCGGGTAATCGTTCTTCAACTCTCGCCCTTTATCATCAAGAATATAAATCTTCAACTCGTGGATGTGTCCCGATTCCAAAACTTTCATCTCTGGGTGTGGGAAGTCTAACGTTACAGTCTCACCATAGAAACAATCGCTGGCGGGCACAGTTTTCAGTAATGTGCTGGGGGATCCGTCTATCGTGTTGTACGATGTGTTCACCCGATCCAGGTGCACCCTGAGAGTTTTCGTGACGGCGAAGTTTACTGAGGTATCGCCGTGGTGCACTCCCACGGGGAAGACAAACATCAACGGGGTACTAAACCCTTCATCCTCGTCGTAAGGGGGTGCAAATTTAAATCCTAACATTGAGGCCAACCCCCGGGAGATCTCTAATTTTTTATCAACGTCCAATGTCGCAATCCCCGTGGCTTTTGAGACTGTGAGAGTGACATTATCAGGCATATTCCTTGCGATTAAAGCTTGGACATCTCTGACACCCCAAAGGCCGGGAAGTAATCCGACAGCTATTTCCCGAAAGCGTCTCACTACTTCTGCAGGACTATCGGCGTCCTCTAGATCTAAAGGATCTAAGGGTCTGATATACTCGTACGTTTTGAGGTTTTTCCACCCGACCGTGAAGGTGATTGATCTAAGGCCTACCCGGCGTTTTCCGCAGCAGTTGTCTATTAATTTTTGAAGTTCACAACTCCCTTTTTGAACATTAGTTATAGTAGCAAACATAATAATATCTTTCAATGGATACCAAAGCATTTAGCTTTAACTCTAATGTAAAGTACGCGGTCGGAGTAAATACACACAAAAAGACGTTGTTAACCGCCTTGTACACCCAACCGTAACGGTTAGACCGGACAGTGGCTTTGCCACCAACTTCCCTAACATCTTTGAACAATATAGGTTGCCCAAGATTACTACGATGGAGGGGGTAAACGGCTGGAAAGCAACACCGATGCAGTTTTGGCAGAACCAAATAAATTTCGCTGTATGGTGCGCAACAGCCGGGTGTGGAGTTTCATATAAAGACCATCTGACATCCAAGAATGTCATGCTCCGAAGTGTCTACAACTTTCACGTGTATTATACTATTAGGAGGATTCTCAAAGAACTAGGTATTTCACTACCTCAAGACGACGCCTGGGATCCCATTTCCAACACATATAACCGTATGGCCTTTGAAAGACTGTGTAACGAATTTTACGTTTCAAAAGACGCGGACTGGAGACAGAAAGCATTTCCTACCAGCACCGGCCTCGGGGACGTTCTCATTCACGGCCAGTCCGGGAATTGGACACAGACTGATTTTAGACACGATCACTCCGGTGACCACATCGTCAGTCGGAACGCCGGGAATTTTGACCCCGCGACTATGACTTTCGGGACGGAAGTGTCTGGAGGTCGACACTGTGGCGTGTTTTCTTGTAAAATGTTACCTCCGAAACTGGCTCACGTCGATTACATACAGCAGGCTGCTGAGGTTCAGAACGCGTGGGGTACATTTATGTTAGATACGGGTCTAGGGTTCACGCAGGCCGGGGTTACTCGCGTCAACGACTCCATTCGCACGTACGTCTGGGCCATTCTCGGCGCACAGAAGCAAACTCGCAGTTCTATACTGGGCATGGGAACAGCGTTTGATGCACAAAAACAATTTTTGGCACTTGTAGAGGACGCCATCTCAGCTAGGGTGGACCTGGAGAAGGCGATCCAGATCATATCATATCGTAATCGCCACCGCCAATCAAAAAATCGGCCACACGGTAACGTGAACACGGATATCATCAAGCGCACCCCCAACAGTGGAACCGATTTCATAAAACACAAAATGGATACACCTCCCCCAATTCGTAAATCGAACCCAGTACCCCAATTCGTAAATTGGATGCACCATCGAGTTCCATCAACAGACCAATCGCGATTGGAGAAACACCAATCATCAACAATGTTGAAATTTGGAAGCACAACACACGAGGAGGATAGGGGTGGGGGGCTGTCATCGCCCTCGTGGCGATCGGATTATTTACGCTTTGGTTGTAGGAACTCTCTGACAGAGATAATAGGAGACCGGCGATTGCACGATTAAAGCCCAGGTATTTTTGGCTAGCCATCCGGCCGTTTTTGATAATATAGATAGCAAGTAAGAAAACGATACTTCCGATCAGTCCAGGTAGTGCGGCAGCCGCCTTTCCAGCTAATTTAGCTAGAAGACTGGCGAGGGCTTTTAGTTGTTTTTTTATCCACTCCTTGGCTCCACCGGATGGAGCGGGTGCTGGTGCTGGTGCTGGTGTTGGAGCGGGTGGTAGCGCCGCACCACCAGTGAAAGTTAGAACTATGGTCGATATAGTCATGCCGATAGCAACGAGGATGCTTGCTATCGTGACGCCCTGCTCTCTGAAACAGAGTGCGAAGACGCTCACCGAGTGTCGTCTCCTCGTGCAGGACCCTCGAGATTGATTCGCGGATCCGACTTATTTGTGTGCGGAGAGCCTCACGGTTAGCCGAGGCGGCCTCCAAGCGAGCTTCTCTTTCATCCCGCAAAGACCGCAGGAGTTTGTTGATCCGCTCGGTAGATTCTCTATCGTCACCGGCTTCCTCCAGTTTTCTTTCTTCTAGCGCGATATGTTCATCCAGCGCCGTGAGTTTGGAGAGGTTAAGGACCAGTTCGCCCCGGACCGTTTGTAGAGCCTTATCGAGTCCACGGAGTTCTCGAAGAGGTAAACGGTGGGTCATCGTTGAGTATTTTACCCCAATTGTGATTGACGCTGAACGTGGTCTCCAGTGTTAAATAACGTCGGTGGCTATTTGAGGGACCTCGCTGAGCTCGACCGTTTCTATCGCGGTGACCGTCTTCGCATAGTTTCGTCGGTGACTTTAGGGCCTCTACAGCGCGGGCCGGTATAATTGTTTTACCCCTCTTCCAATCCGTGAAGCCTAGTTCGTCCCTTATGAGTTGGCCACCGCCCCGGTTTCCTGCAATGGGTATGTTTAGTGATAGTGGTTTTCCGGTCCTCCGTTAACTAATTGGACAGTTAGTGCTGCTTTTAGTCGCAATTTACCGCTCATAAATTTGAACTTGGAGTAGTCGCGACCGACAGAGGGGACCAGACCATTTTTCTGCTGCCAAATTGTTGTAGTAGTCGTTTACAGCTCCCTCAAGTAATTCCTGACTTTGACTAGTGGTAGCGTCACCCAATTGTGATTGGATTGGAACTGGAGTTTCTATGGTGGGTGTCGTGAGGGAATCCTCGAAGTTATCATCATCACCATCGAGGTAATCTTCTCGGATCCGCCCGTAGTGCGATCGAATTCGTCCATGTAATCAGCCATATTTATAATAATTTTTCTTAAAATTAATTATGTATAAAGACAAAACCATACGGGTTTAATAGTTTTCAATAATTTTGAAAAAATTTAATTATGTCTTCGAGTCAATACGGTCGCAAACTCAATCCATACCGCAGACTGCGTGAGCCCCTCGGGGCAAAAGGCGTGAGACAGAGTGTCGTTATTACGAACAACCCATCGACGATCGACCAGAACCAGCAGCTCTTAGTCCGCTTCCCCAACCTCGGAGCTAACGACGTCATTGTTCCGGGTACTGTTCGCCTCGCTTTCACTATTTCGCTAACGTCGACGGACGCGGACCGAACCGTAGTTCAGAACTTGGGTCGCGCCATAGTCAAGAAGACTATGATAAAGATTTTCTTGGTAATGAGGTGATGTCGATCGACGACAGCGACGTCTACCATTGCTATCAGGACCTGTGGAAGACGTCACACGAGCTTGAAAACGCTGTCTATCAAGGTATTGACACCAGCAAAAATAAGAACGTAACCAAACTTAGAATCGGGGCTGCTAACAAGGCAGATAACAACGCGAGTGACAACGCGGGTCGCGGGTGCTTACGGCAACCGCTTCTACATCCCGCTCGACTTTGAGTTGCTGGAGAGTCACATGCCCTACTATCAGAGCGCTTTGGCTGACCGCCTCGAATACGAACTAACGTTCAACGACTACGGCCCGAGTTATCATAGCACCGACCAGTTATCGACGTATACGATCGATAATGTTTCGCTGGAGTACGACATGGTCACGATGCCCGAACTAGCGCGATTGATCAGAACCCAGTACGCCGGGCGCGTTGCCATACTTTACGACCGAGTTCTTCGCCATCGCAAGATGCCGAAAAACAAAAGCGACACATTGTGGAATATTAACGTCAACGTACCCGCCCGCTCGATGAAAGGTATACTGATGTTGTTCGAGGATGCTCGGTTCGCGTTCGGTGCTAGAAAAACCGACAGATTCTATAACCCCAAAATCACGAAGGTAGAGGTGACGATCGAGGGGAGTCCCCAATCAACTCTACAGCGCGGGTCTTCGCGCGCACCAGCAGTGGGATGAAGTAAGAAAGCAGTTTGCTGCCGGATCTAAGCGCTCTCCGGAGGTTGCAGCAGTTGCTAAAGACCTGCATCTCTCGGCCGTCTCCCTCGCGGAGTTCCTGAATACCAAATACGCGTTATGGCTAGACATGCGAGCCAGCGACGATGACCAAATACACGGTAGCGGACGCCAAGTTGAGAACGCTAGTGAGGGTGTGACGATCCAGATAACCAAAGAGGCGGACGGAGCCGGGCCATTGAACGTGTACTTATATATAATTACAGACGCACAACTCAACATCGAAGATGGTCGATACGTATCAGCGATCTACTGATTTAATAAAAAAATCATCTAACGATTTATTAATACATAATTTTTGAAAAAATTAAGAAATCTAGCATCAATACCAATTCACGATTGGAGATGCTCACTCCGCCATAATATGTGGGCAGACAGGATGTGGAAAAACGGTTTTCATCCTCAACTTACTCGAGGGATCCTACCGCGATGCCTTTCGTCACATTGTGATCCTATGTCCCACTGTGTGGCACAACGATACTTATCAGCGGTGCCCGTGGATATGGACCGACCCTGAGGTATACGTTATTGACCCCGGTGATAGGCTTCACGATTGGTTGCGTGGTTTATACCAAATATGTCAGGCGAGCCCACCCTATACGTGATTGACGATTGCTCAGCCAAGGCGGCGATGACCAAAAAGAAGGACATGCTCTCCGAGCTCGCATTTTCTGGCCGCCATGCGAGGCAAAGCGTATGGATATCCACTCAAAAATACAACGCCGTCCTCAAGGATCTGCGCGAGCAAACGAAATGGGTCGCCCTCTTTCACTGCAAGGACCGAGACTCATTCGATGACTGTCTTCGAGAGAATGACGTTATCCCAACGCGCGAGGAGCGCCTGGAGGTTCGACAGATGCTTTCCGAAACTAAGCACGCCAAGCTTCTGCTAAAGACTGATCAACCAACTGCTTATAAAGTTATCAACTAAATCTAACGATTTATTTAATAATTAATAATTTTGAAAAAATTAGGAAAATTGCAAAGTAATAAGCTATTGCAATGCTTAGCAATTGCTGAACAATGCTTAGCAAATGCTGAACAAATACTGAACAATGCTTAGCAATTGCTGAACAATGCTGAACAATGCTGAACAAATACTGAACAAATGCTGAACAATGCTTAGCAATTGCTGAACAAATGCTGATAATGCTGAACAATGCTTAGCAATTGCTTAACAATGCTGAATAATGCTGAACAAATGCTGAACAAATGCTGAATAATGCTGAACAAATGCTTAACAATGGTTAACAATGTTAACAATTTGGTGCTCCGCTGCGAGCTTTGTTGCGAGCATAATGGTGATCATAAGTATCGGGTGGTGCGCATTTATTATTTTAATAATTTGAAAAAATTAATAAAATTATGTTAAAGTGATGAGACTTGTTAAATTTAGTTAAATTAATTTTAAGAAAAAGAAAAAATGAACTGCGACGAACTTCTCGATCAGCTAATAGAAGAAACCTCAAACTCCGACTGCCAACAATAATGATCCGACAGAGCAATCGGGATCTGGGGTTGAGTGCAACGACTCCGAATGAAAATGAAAATGCGGCGCGACGAGAGCGGCTAGCTGCGCTGGTTGCTGGGGACAATCGGAGCATTATCTCGGTAGGCGTTCTCACAGTTTTTCAGGTGGATAAGATGTCAGATGCGGAGATTGATAAAATGTATGCGCGATACGAATCCAAATTGGGAGCAGAGATGACAAAAACTCTTGGATCGGCGGCTATTCATTTGTACGCTACCGCCGTTAGTAGACTTCTCCCTATACCAAACACCGAAGGTTGATTCACGATCTAGAGACTGACCCTTTTATAGGGACACACTCTTAGAACAACCTGCTGCTCAATTTATCACAAGTTTGGAATGTATTTAGCTCCGCTGACAACCGCGTTGACCACGGGTAAACACTGTCAATTTGGACATATATGCCCACGAACTATAAGCTCTAATATTAATATTATAAATGATGACACAAGACACACCCACGAGAGTGACGGAGTTGAACCATATTGCTCCAACACAATCGAACCAGAGTGTTACTCCGCCACTGGATGACATACCGCATATAAAAAGTCCCAAAAAGACAGGCAGCTGGAGGGCGGCGGCTGCCACCCGAAAAGTTAAACAAGATAAAATACTCGCCGAGCTTCGAGAGGCTAAACCTCCAATCGAGATTGGGGTTGCAATCGGGACGGAGACAGCAAAACATCTGAATACAGAGTTGAGTACAACAACACCCCCAATTCACGAATTGGAGCACACTCAAATTCAAAGAATTTGTCACCCAATACCAACTACCGTTGGAGTTGGGCGAATCCGATTTGAACCCCAAATTCGTGAATTGGAGTTGGGTTGTTGGTGGTGGTCTTGGCAGTTGTTGGTGCCCTGTGCGTGTGGAAATACCAGAAAAAACAACCAGCCAGTGTTCAGAAGAAAGTTACTAAACACCAATCATCAACATGTTGAATTTGGATGCGCCCCATTTAAACATTGATCGCGACCCATTTTATATGCAATAATTAATAACAATGGCTGAACAAGATGGTAAAATGTTAGTGAATGCGCTTTATCACGCCGTGGTGATCGGGTTTCAGTATCGGGTATGCTCGACTATCAAAGATGGCCCTAGGAGGAACCGCTCCCAAATTGGACTTTACTGTGAGAGACGTAGGGCTCGCGACCTTTAGATGTAGCGGCCGCAGTTTGGACCGAGATTATCTAGTTAAAGCTGGAATTCTACCAGTTAATATATGGAAATAAATGGCTTCAATCGCAGTAATAGTAGGTGGTGCGCTTGTAAAACGCATTGGCGTTCAGCGGTAGCAACTTTATATTCTCTAAAATGAAAAGCTCGAACGTGGATGAGGAGCGTAAGCGTCATGATTTAGCTGTAGAACAACTCAATAGCGCAAAGGAAGCAGGTCGAAAACGAACCGGCCCATTCTGGACTGGGTCAATGAAGAGCTTCGCCGCGAAAAATCACGCCGCGCAAACTTTCAGAACGTTGAAGAAGCCAATACCGCGAGTACGCGCTGGCATATCCGCACAAAGTCTCGATCCAATGGATCCCGAGCCCCAACTTTCAGATTTCTATGTACCGTCAGAGCCCCAAAAGGACCGCGAGATCGCGTTCATCATCGTGGGAAGGGTGGTGGTGGTGGGTCTCGCCGGCTATTATATCAATCGAGATTTTTTAAATTAATTATTAAAACAATTTTTTTTTTTTCATATATATATATATAGAACGATGTTAGTTGACGAACTTTATAACGCTATGATTGATGTAGGCTACACTGCCCAAAAACATCGTTTACTGGTGCAAAGAGTATGATTCGTCTGGCCCGAGATTGTCTCGAGGACGAAAAAAGCGGCCACCCTTTTCGCAAAGCGGATGTTAGATTCCTCCCAATCGAGATTGGATGAATTAGATTTCCCTCTCCTGTTCCAACCCAAAACGCGATTGGGGCTGCAGCGAAACTTCCAACAAAGGTTTATTATTAAACGACGCAGTTACCGGACGAACTGGCGAGGGGGGGGGGGGGGCATGTTGGAGATTGTCCGATATATTAGAATACTTCGCATACGATGAACACGCGCAAACTTGATACCAAACTAACGCGCAAGCTGTCGAATACATACTATAGTCCACGCGGCTACTGGAAGGGACTCGCGGGCCATCAAGAACCTCGCGGCGGCGACCAATGGTTTCAGAAAACGCTGTCAAGGAATGGCTCAAGAAGCAGGCCATCGGTGGCAGATCTATTTACCCGCGCCTCACAATATTCCGCGCCCGAAATTCGACGTGCCGGTGCCGAACCAAGTTCACCAAGGGCGGATCTCCTGTTTCTCCCTCACGATCGCGTCGGTCGCAAAACGTACAAGTACGCACTGACAATCGTTGACGTTAGCGAGTCGTTACAAGGGGGCTGAGCCGTTGGCCACTAAAGAGTCTAAGGAAGTGGCCGAGGCTCTTTCCCGAATATATAAGAGGAGTCCTCTCAAATGGCCGAATCTTCTCCAGGTCGATCCCGGCCGCGAGTTCATGGGCGCGGTCTCTCATCTATTGTCTAAGCATAAAGTTTCTATCAGACGCGGCCGCGTCAACATCCACCGGGACCAGGGGATCGTGGAACGCTTCAATCGAACCTGACTGAGAGACTGTTCGGGACACCAATACGCCAAAGAACTTGTAGACACCCCCATTCACGGTTCGACCGAGTGGGTGGCCAGACTGCCCACCGTGGTCTCCGCACTGAACGGAGAGGTGACCAGATTGATAGGTAAGAAGCCTGTTAGATGCTATCAAGTTTAAAAGGGTGACGAGCAAGCCCTCTGCCGTCTCGCGCGGGCGACCCGTTGGTTTAGAGGATCATCGGCTTCCATCAGATATTGACCGTCCGGTACCTCTTATCAACCGGGAGAGCTCGAAGGTGGCAGCCGCCGCGCGCACTGATCCAGTGTGGTCTCAATGTATATCATCTAGATCGATCTATTACCAAACCCGATGAGCCCGTGCTCTACTATTTGGATGATGGGCCATCTCGAGGGTTTGTTCGCGAAGAACTTCTTATAGTCTTCTGACACCCAGCTACCCCCGATTACTTTAAATCAATAGAGGTTCTGTATGTATTCCGTCTGGTAACACGCGTCTTTTATCGTAGTATGCCGAGAGTCCTAATTTTTGTTGACAGTACGTTTTCATAAACGCCGTCTTTCATTTTAAATCCTCTATTTTGTGCTACATCTATAATGTGTTTTCCATCTTCTGTAGTTTCACTAGTACTCGTTTATATCTATCCCAATTTAATTTTAAAAATTGTTAGTTCTCTTGGACATTCCTTTCGCAGATTTTTTTTGTTTTATTAATTTTAATTTGTTCCAAATTATCTTTAGTGAAATTAATTTTTTCTACAAAATAACACTTTACTAGATAACGCTATCGCCCTATCCCCGCTAAATTCCATTTTGAAAAGTCCGGGCTCTCTTTCGCTCCATTTATCCCAAGCCAACCATTTATTTTTTTCTTTTTCAAACTCGTCTAGTAAGTTAGGTCTAATCAATTCCTCTATCGTTTTTCCACTAACTCCTATATACATACTATCTGTATCCATCTGTATTAATTCAAATCTTCTCTTTTTATGTATTTATCTAGAAATTCGTAGTAAAATTCCAACATTCTCATTTAGCTAGTTGATAAACCGCTATTCCACAATGGAATGGTCTCTTTAGCGCAACACCTGGGTTTTCTTGAAGATATTTCGTACGCATATCCTATCTCTTCCAAATCATCATTAACGCGGATCTTAATGCTTTGTCAAACAGGTTTCGTCTCGCGTATATGTCGTATTTAAATGTCTCTCCGTTGCCTCTATCATTTTTCCACAACACGAGTTTCCTAATAATTTCATTATGTCGGCTACTGGTTTCTTATTTGGTTCTACATCGCCTGTTCGTCTTGCGGCTGTAACTTCTTTTGCGAACCATTCGAAGGGTTTACCACAATATAAATCTATAACACGATGAACTCCCGTTATTTCTAGGCCGATGTTTTAAATACCATTTCAACAGTGGCGCGTACAGCAATACTTTAGTGGCGGTCATAGATCCCACCAATAATTTTCTTCCATTTCCTCTAGTTCTTCCAGTATCTTCCAAATATTTTAAACATGTGTGTGGGAACTTCATCAACCTCTACTTCTCTGTTATATATGGGGACATTTCAGAAAACTTATGTTTTAAGTTGTGTGGAACTTCTATATCCACCTCCGCAAACCCAAACCAGTCTCCAGATAAAACTCTTTTACAAAACTAAAACTTTTTAATAAATTTAGGGTTATGTGGGGTATCTATATGGTGTATAGTTTCTCTCCCACACGGCATCTCTTTATTTAACGTAGATAAATATAACGCGTTTGCATCGTACCCCAAAACAGCCTTGCAAGGTTTGTTACTTTCATTTGATCTAATATTGGAAACACCGGCTTCTGCATAGGCGTGTAAATACTATTGATGGACCACCAACTAGAGCGTCCTTCATCATTTACGTATGTTTCTTCTTTTGTGCATAGAGCATCCTCCGGTATAATCGTCTTTGAAGATTTTTGTTCTTTAATGGTTCCTCTCAATAAATATTGTATAGCTACTCCAGGTAGTGTTACCGCATCTTTGAAAATATCCACACCTCTGTATTAAAATTCACACATTTTTTCCACCGCTTCTAGGAACGGTGCTACATCTAAATCGTTATAATATTTCAACCAATCTCTGAAAGTTTTCATATTATTTTCTTCGAAAATTCTACGACATTTACTTAATTCTGTTTCGTCTATTAACATTTTCCCAGATAGTTTGGAATACCAATTCTCTATATCCGGTAGTCCTGGGTAATCCAGTTTGTCTGGAGAATCGAACCACTCATAAGGAAAGAAAGATTTCTGTCCTTTGCAGTCGTAGGCTTTTATCCAACTATCATAACTTACACCAGGTCCTAGATAAAGTATTACATCAAGAAATCTAAATTCTGGAGTAAATAGAAATATTGTTGCGTTTGCACGTTTCCGACCATTACTTTTCTTTGTTGTTGATGTCAGTTCGCCTACTAGGTATTTCTTTATTAAGTTTATATCGTACTTACTGCTGTTAAAACCTATAACCGGTACTTGCTCTATCCACTGTTCGATTTTGGCGATTTGGTTTTTACGTAAATGTTCTGTATTAAACCTATATCTTGACCACACTTCTTCTCTTATAGCTTTTCCCCTGACTTTCAAATCTTCTACGAATTTTTCTATAAGTTTTGCGGGATCTTTATCACAAATATGAGTTACTGTTCCTGAGAAATTATCTCCTATACTAACGCTTGCCGGAACGTGCTCAGCTTCGTACTCTAAACTATTACCTGTAGTTTCAACTTCTGGCTGGAGATACGCCTCAAAATCGTCTACTATCTGATATGGATAAAGGAGTAGTGTCACAACCGATCTTTATATCTTTACCCGTTCTTTGGAATTCGCATTCCCACATAACTACTAGGTTGAATTCTTTGCTTTTTCTAATAACTTTATCTCTCATTGTGGATGCGCGTTCTTCTTTTTTATGCTTTGCATGAATCTCACCACCCGTGCCAGTAACAGCCGTGATATTGATATACGGTATTGGTTTCTGGACAGTATCCATCTACCGGAGCTCCTAAAAATCCATCTTTCACCTCCGTGTCCGCACTGTTCGTGGTGAATGTGAATTCCCTCCCGCTTTTCCACAGAATACATCCAATCGATCGCCCCATAACTTTTAGAACCTTTTGGGTAAAACGCTTTTCTCGAACGACGAACGCGGGCGCTCTAAATAATTCCATCACATACTATTTTTGTCTCACCTTTCATACATTTTGGTCCGTGTCTCTTCATATTACTCGCTTTCGTGAATTTCTGTTTGCAATTATCGCAGGCGTAAATTTTAGATAGGTTTTTAAGGTTTTTTTATCAGAAATGCGTGATTATTAAACAGTCCTATTGTCATTGGTTTATTACCTATTGCCTTATAGTGTGCTGGTACCTTTTTCAACCACCATACATTACATTCGGTGGGTTGATATACTTCTATACCGATTTTAAAAAAACTCTTCAACCTTTTTCAGATCTGAAAAAGGAATTGGTGAAACCACATTACTACCAAAATATTGCTTACTAAGTTCTTTCGCCTTTTCTGTACATCTGTCGGGTCTTTTATCTGTCATATGCATAGCTAGACACCATGAACAGACAAAGGTCGTCATTATACTTATCTAAAGAATACATACTTTTTTTATTCTTCAGCCATTCTGGAAGTTCTCCTCCTGCCGCTTCTTTGGATTGTAGTCCCAAATCTATTCCCCTACTACCCTGTATTAGCTTTACGAAAACCTCTACCCATCTTACAAACTTCCACTTTGTATTCGGTCTGTCTATTTTATCGGACATTATTCGTGTTTGCTCCTTATCTGACAGCCATTTTTTTAACGGTTTTCATTGATGATAGTGGTTCGCTACCACCGAGATTTTTGTGAAATATTATAGTTTTAGGTTTTCCATTTTTAATTTCCTCCATATGTTCTAGCTTGTAAGAATATGAATATCTCAAATAAAAATTGGTTGTTAGATACGGAGCGAGTTTATCGGACATGCGTTCAGACTCGTTAATGTTAATGTTTTTACGAAAGGATAATGTAACTACCGTCTTCCATTTTCTACCTTTTCCAATGTTTCATCGTGAGCCCCCAATATTTCTTCACCTTTTTCCACTATCGCACTAACGATAGATTTTTTCTTATTATTATTTTGGCGTCTAATTTGGGACAAATTATTTGTGCTTGAAGGTTTGATTACACTAGCCCTTAACCCCGCAATACTTTCTTTTTGAATTCTGTTACCTACTTCCTCCGCTTTGGATATATCTTTAAAGGCTCCTCGTTTGTGGGCGCGGGTAAACCGCTTCATAAACGCCTCATTCTTTGTGGCATTTATCAGCTTTGTCAACCCCCTAACTCTCAACCGTTTACTATAAGTAATCCCTAGAGATTCGGCTTCTCTTCTCAAACTTTCTATTTCTGCTCTAGTTTCTGACGTTATCATATTTTCTGTAATATACTTTTGTATAACCTATGAAATTTATCTGTTCAATTGGTCTTGAAAACATTATGTTTTTTTTACGACCAATTGAATATAAACATAAACATATACATATATAATGGAGTGTGAGACTTGTTGTAAGACGTTTACGCGTAAAGACTATCTACGAAGGCATCTAGCGAGACGTAGAAAGTTTCCTTGTGTCCCCCCGCAATTTCAATGCCCCAGATGCCCTTGTAAATTCGTTAGTGCCCAAACTCTTTGTAGACATAAGCAACTACGCTGCCCTGTGGCTACAGGTGAACGTGGTAGACTAGAGCTGGTAGAATTAATGCTGATCTACGGAATCAATTAGCTATATCGGAGGAGGAAAATATGGTGTTGGAATATAGACTATTGCGCGAGGACGCATTTAAATCGGAAACTTATTAGAATAAATTCATAAATTGGTGTCAAAAATAAATCCTTTTTAAGACTATTGTTTTATCTGTTCAATTGGACGTGAAAACAACATGATGTATTTATGACACCAATTTTGAATATTTCGTGGTTGGTGGGAGACAATTTCCTCGTTAACCAATTTTTGATTTTTCGGGGGGTGGTGGAGTAGTATATAGGGAGGAGAAATGATACCACCGTTAGTGGTATCATTTTGTTTTCTCCCTATATACTACTTATGGTAGTCAAATGTAAACAATATTATTCAAGTTGAAAGAATTAACCTTTGAATATAGGTGAAGGCGCTTAGCATTACACAAATATGTAGCAAGTCAACCGAAATCTCATAAATACCCGATTTTTGGCGGCCATCTTGAAAATATGATAATTATATACTGAATATTAGTGTAGTTTACGTAAATTCTTTAATATATCCATCAGAAATGTTTTTTAACAACTTACACCAATTTCCAAGTTAAGGACCATGACCTATTAGCTCATATATTGGCAATTTTCGACTTCCGTCAAGCATATAAAGTTCAATGACCTTGAAATGACCTTCAACTTGGTTTAAAAAATGGCACCCGGATTTTTTGGAAACCTTATACATTCAAGTTTATAAAAACACCGGGTGCCATAAATTAACAAGAGGTTCCGGAATCTTATATATATACCTACAATTGCCCCTGGACTAGAAGGCAAACCGCCCAACTTTAGTTTAACGCCTAACTTTAGTTTACCGAACTCTTGTAGTGAAAACGTTTATTTGTAGCCAAATTGTGTTATTTCGCTATATTTAAAGTTTTCAACAAAGATAATGGCCAAAAATGAAAAAATTTCCGGTTGATGTAATTTGGAAGTGATACAACAACTTTCGCGTTTGTAGATTACCGAATACAGGAGAAAAGGGTGGTTACAAACCTTTTCACAAACCAATGGATAACCAATATATAGCCGATCTATAAATAGATCGGCTAATAATAATCATGTTGCTTTTCGCTAAAACATTACTACTGTCTGTTCCACGTTTTGCTGCCGACGAACTTTTGGCTGTTAAACACATTAAATCTAAACAAATATATAAAAGTAAGTAGTTTTTTATGAATAACAAAAACGTCACCCTCCTAAAAAACATTATTTGATGAAATTCCATCTAATATTGATTTTATTGCGAAAAAACGATTTTCCTATGGGAATTTACAATGGGGGTTAAAAATAGATTTTTTAAAAATATTTTTTTTAGTTGTTGACCGATTTTCAAAATCTAACTTTTGTTTTCTTAATTTCATCATTTTCAAGCTATCTCGCCAGGTTTCGGAGTCAATTTCCAAAAAAAATATTTTTATTATCCAAAAAAATTTGGAAATTGACTCCCCATGTTAAATTCCCATAGGAAAATCGTTTTTTCGCAATACAATTAATTTTTTGGGGAGGGTGACTTTTTTGTTATTGATAAAAAAGTACTTACTTTTAAATATTTTTAAGATTTAATGTGTTTAATAGCCAAAAGTTCGTCGGCAGCAAAACGTGGAACAGACAGTAGTACCATTTGGTAACAATGCCATTACTCCCACAATCACCTATTGATTACATGTTTTGGATTCGATTCGGGAGTAGTCTACAGTGCAACCTCTCTACAACAGCCACCCATGGGAAGACGCAAAACTGGCTGTTGTAGAGAGGTGGCTGTTGTAGGGAGGTTATGTTGTTTATTTATTTTCTTCGATAATTCTCGTCAAAAACATGCTTTGGCAACATTTTAGAATCATTTCCAATGGAAATGATTCTAAAATGCTGTAAAAACATGTTTTTATTGAAAAAGAAGGCAAAGAAACAGCAGACGGCAATTTTCGTGCTCAGCAGTCTAATGGTTAGATACAGAGGGAATCCGGCATCCATTTGGGATATAAAATAGCGGCTGTTATAGAGAGGGTGTTGTTGTAGAGAGGTGGCCGTTCGGGGAGGTTCGACTGTATAAGCAGGTTCCAAAATCTACTCGTACACACGTAATCTTATTATATGACTAAGTATTTCAGTAATTCTCATTATCCGAAACACGGCCACGTGGTTATCTACACATTGAATGTCGACCTCTGAACGGTTTGTTTACAAGAATAAGCACTCTCGGACCGGTTTATTCATGTAAACAAACCTATTGTTCACCTTCTTAGAGCGCATGCGTAAATCTGATACATGTAATTGTTATTGTGTTTACACTGTTAGTGACTATTCCTGATTGTCTGAATATTCGTGGTAAGGGTCATATAATAAAACAATTATAGTCTTTTGAGTCGGTGTACATGAGATTTACGGACCTGAGAAAAGTGATGTTCACCGACCGACACCGAAGAAGGCGTCGGTGAACATCACTTTTCTCAGGTCCGTAAATCTCATGTACACCTCCTCAAAAGACAATAATTGTATACTGCTACCCATATTCCGTACATCTGCAGCCAAAATCACATACACATGTACATACTAGTGCATAGAAGCAGGGGGACGTTTCACTAAACTTCGTACGACAAAAATGTTCGTAAGTGCAAATTGAGGATCGTCTGGAAATTACAATCGATGGATTTAAATTTGTTAAACATAGGCTGCAATACTCGTTTACAAGAAAAGATTGTTAATGTGAAATTTACATGACTATCATAAATTTGCACTACGAACATTTTAGTCGTACGAAGTTTAGTGAAACGGTCCCCACGTTCTGAAAATCTAATCATACACACACAATAAATTCCGGCTGTTACCCATATTCCGTACATACCGTTGCGGGCGATGAAAGTCGCCGTCTGTGATGACG